>CM060685.1:6696464-7296464 GCA_030686995.1 Artemisia argyi
CATCAGCTTTCTCTCTACTCCAACCTACGTACGACCTTTTAAGCACAGTAAGGCGAACAATATTTAAAAAAAAATTACACTATGTAAATCCCTTACATTTTCATTTTCAATACACACTACTTTCAATTTCTCAACACACAAACGATAACGTTTCTTATGGCTTGTTCTCACCCACATATCGTCGAAGAAATGAAAGCATACGTTCAGAAACAATGTGAAGAAGATGATGTCGCTCGTCAGGAAGCAATTATCGGCGTAATTAACCAAGCTGTTTGACCAAGCATACGCGGCAAAACAAGCTTTGTGGAAAGAACTTGCGGAATGCAAAGACATTTCGCAAGAGAGACGTGACGTGATTGACAAATTTTTGAAAGCCGAAGCCTCGAATTACGAGATTGAAGAATTGTTGCGGAAATGTGTGCAAGAAATATAAGATAATTTCAGTCACAAAACACGTTAGATGCACAATGAAAACAAGTAGGATGATTTGTGTTTTCATATCGTAGGGTATCATAATTTGTATTTTTATTTCAGTGTCGTATTCTACTTTGTAGTTCAATAAATAATTTCATATTCTACTTTGTATATTCCTAGCAATAAATAAATTTTCACTCATTTAAATAAAAATAGAAATTACAACATGAAATTTTAATACAGAAACACAATAGTCCTATTTTTTTTAAATGCATCAAAATAAAATTTAGTATGCATTTGATGTTTTATTTTCCCCGTTTTTTTGAAACAAAACACTATGTATCTCACAAACTTTATTAGATTCTCTTTCAAAAGCGTCAATCAAAGCACGTTTCTCTTGTGAAATGTCACTACATTCAAACTATGTTTTCCTCAGATCTTCTTTAGCTATGCTTGCATTCTCAAATTCTACGGCTAAGTTCATAATAGCTATCTGACGAACTTTATCCTCCTCGATTTGTTTATGAACCATAGCTTTGATTTCATCGATGTCGTGTGGAAGCGAACAAGCCATTCAAGTTTTTTTGGTAGAGATTAAAAAGTGTATATAAATTATGTATAAAATAATAAAATAAATGGGGTATTTTTAGAATAATGGGTTTAATTTTTTATTTAAAAAAAAAGAAATGCTTTTTTTTTTAAAAAAAACAAACGATCATTTTTTTTAACGTGACATCGACCCACTTCTCCACGACAAGGACGACCGATGCCGACCTGCACGACCAACTCGGTCAACACCCTTACTGTGGGTAGCCTAAATGCTAAACAATGGAATCAAATTACTTGGGATGTGTACCATCTTCATGTAGGTTAAAAATTCATGGATTCGGTACAGGAGTTTGGCATACTTGAAGCAAGAGAACTTAAGGACGCGATTTTTCTATCATGTCATTTGGCTTGCAGATTTTGAAGATTTCGTTGACAAGCAAGGGGATTTTGATTTTAACTTCTTCAAAAGGTGTTACAATGTCCTTTTGTATATAAAATACCAAAATAAACTTATTGTAAATTGCAAAAGTCATTTTTGTGGTTTGGTCAAATTAGAGGTTTCTTCCCTAACCTTTCAAAACTGCATGCACCACCCCTATATGGGAAACTTTGGGTTGCAGTTTTCATCCCTAGGTTGCATTATTTGACAAGGCATTTGAGTCATTTCACTTTAGACAGGGATGAAAACTACAACCCAAAGTTCTTCACAGGGAAGGTGACTGCACTTTCGAAAAGTCAGGGAAAAAACCTCAAATTTGGCCATACCACAAGGAGAATTTAACAATTTATAAACTTATCATACACAAAGTAACATTTTTTAGGGCAGCGGAGTAATGCGATACCTTGATTTTCAGGATTTTTTTTGATAAAGCCGACAAGAATGAAGACAAACTCATATCACAGAACGAATTGGAAGATCTGGTTGAGAAAATGTTCAAGTTGAAAAAAGAAGATAAAATATTCAAAAAGTATGCCAAAGCGGCGATTTTGATACACTTCGATAGAAACAAGGATGAAAAGATCAGCTGGGACGAGTTCAAAATAGGTTGCAACAATTGGCTAAAAGAGGAAATTAGTTCTGGATCTGTATGTGAATATATCTGGAATCAGGCAAGTTACGCTTATTCAGTAATAATTTAGTCATTCATTGGAAACTCGCAAACTTTTCTCAAATTTTAATACTTGATCCATACGTTAAGGAAAAAGAAAAAAACAAACGACGTTCCATAATTGAGCGAATCATGCCAAGAATCTTGAAACAAGTCCTTGAAAAGCATGAACTGGTGAAAGATGATGGTGAACCTGACAGAGAAAAGATAAAAGGGTAATATTCTTTACCCGTAACGAATTCTAGTTTTAACAATATTTCTTGATTCACTTACTCTGCCTATATAGGTTATTTTCACAATTAGACAAAGATGGTGACGATATAATACATAGAGATGAGTTAAAAAAACTCATTGACACTCTTGCTTTTGGGATAGCATTAGAAAATAATAAAGTCTTGGACGAATTAGCAAAGGTCTTTGATCATTATGAGAATCAATTGGTAGAGAAAAAAGAATTTGTACATGGATTCATCAAATGGATTGGGAAAGCGATAAATCAAAAAATGGCGATTGAAAAGTTTGAAGAGGTAATTTACTAAAAATAGTTCACACACTGGTTCATCTTTTTGTTACTGATGCACTGATACTTTCTGCAAATTTTCAGGATTGGGGAGAAATTCACGCACTCTTGAAACCAGAGAAACCTAAAGCAACCATCGTGTATGCTATATTTGGAATAGCGATCACGATCACAATTACATCTCCCTTCATAGCAAGTGTCAGAAAATTCTCAACAGTGGCTCACATACCTTTTCTATTCACTTCATTTGTTATGGCCCCGATAGCAATGAAAGCTAAAATGGTAATTGTTGCACTTCTCAATGCTCAACACCGTGTTCGGAGGAACGCTTCTTTGACATTTTCAGAGGTTTGCACACTTTCACAAATACATCACTTACTTTTTGTTATACAGTTATATCTTGTTTAAATGGAAACGTTGTCACAACTTTATTTAACAAAATAATATTTGATCCATATATTTCAAAAGTAAAGCGATAACTTCATCACTAAATAGTATACATGATGTATGCTAACAACACGAGTTTGTTTGTCTAATGCAGATCTACGATCAATTGGTGATGGATAACCTTATTGGGTTGGTATCATTGCTTGTCGTGGTATATACAAGGGGACTATCATGGACTTACTCAGCTGAGGTGCTCGCCATCATGATACCCTGTGGCATTGTTGGTATATTCGCGATCACACATAACACCTATCCTCTTTGGGCGTCCATCTCAGCGATAATACTATATCCTGTCACCGTATACATTTATTATGTTTTGCCAAATGCTAGCTAATTAGCTAATTGAACGATGTCAAAGTGGTATAGGTAAGAAGTGGAATGACAATGGATGTGATCAAGTGTATCTTTTACCATTATTGTGGTTTAGATTGATGAATATGGGTTGGGCATCAAATTACTACATACTACCCCATATAAAATCTTGCTATATTTTGTTTTTGGGTCCTTATTATTATACGATAAATATGGCCCAAACGCAATTGTGGGTTTGGGTCCGTTATTGTTTCATGTTATATATATATATATATATATATATATATATATATATATATATATGCTTTGGTTCGATTAAGAATATTTTTAAATTGAGAAGATTGAGAAATCTTTGTTTGAGCTATTGATTCATATTTTTTAATTTGATTCACAAGTATACATAAATTAATAGTGAATTGAATCGATATATCACAAATTGGATTCACAAATCTTTGTAAAAATTAAGTTATGGCAATGATTCATTAAATTTGTACAGATGATTCACGAATGTACTTATATCGAAAAATCATGAAATTTTCAAACATTGATTCAAATTCTTTTTACACATCTTGAATTAGAATCACATTAAAATGAGTTTTACACTTAAAAAACTTGAATCGAAGTTAAAAATCTATTGTGTTTTAGCCTTCTCAATTTCTTTCTCATTTTAAAACATTCACAATGGATCTAGATTATATATATATATATATATATATATATATATATATATATATATATATATATATATATATATATATATATATATATATATATATATATATATATATATATATATATATATATATATAGCATTAAAGAAAAGTGGCAGTCATTCTAGTCATAGGAACTTTGTAAACGTATCATAGATTATGTTATTGTTAGTGAAATGGCTAGTGGAACTTGGTAAGCTAGTGTTAAGTTAGTTAAGTAACCAAGTCCACTAAAAAAGGCCCATAGAAAGCCCATCCATTACAAATGTGATGGAAGTATAAATAGCACCATATATCTCATTCGTGAGGTGTGCTTGAGTGTGTAAGTGTGTGTTTTTATGAATGATATACATATTCTCTTTCTACTCTTTCTCTCTCTAAGAATAACGCCTACATACTCTTGTACCACCATATTGTGTTTCAATGTTTAGTGAAAAAGTTTTTATATTTAAGGTCATACAAGTGGTATCAATAGCCAAACAATGATTTAGGAGTGTGTAGAAAATGATTTTTTTTTTTTTTTTTGGTCAAAACTTTGCTTCAAAGTTGCGTTTTTACATAAAGTTTTGATTTTTACGTTTTTTTAAAGGTTAATCGTGTTTCTTTTTTTCTTTCACTCAAATCTTGAAGCTTGGAAAGTTTTAAGGTTGCTATAGTAGTTAAAAGCCTAGATATTGCATAAAGTTAAGTGCTTTATTGTTTTTTAAATCGTATTCATCTAGTTTTTGCTTTGTACCACCTTACGAAAAAGTGCAAATTTCATCCTTTGTGTTAAAGTTTGGAACTTTATTGTTTTTTACATGTTTTAGAAGAAATTTTTCTTAAATAAACTAGTAGAAATCGTGTTTTTTATGCAAAAAATCGTGTTTTAAAGATTCTGGTCACTTTACTCAAAAGGTTACTCATAAAACCCTAAGTTTACTCAAAAGGTTTACTCAAAAGATTTAGTCAAAAGGTTACTCGTAAAACCCTAAGTTTACTCAAAAGGTTTACTTAAAAGTTTTATTCAAAAGGTTACTCATAAAACCATAAGTTTACTCAAAAGGTTACTCGTAAAACCTTAAGTTTACTCAAAAGGTTACTCATAAAACCCTAGGTTTACGCATAAGAGAGCATCTTCAGTTTCGTCAATGAGCAAAGGTTACTCAGTACTTCCCTAGCTTGGATAAACTTGTGGAATACTTCGATTTGTGATACCTTTCAAGCTTGGATAAGTTTGAAAGGTTTATTTGGTTTTTCCAAATCTTTCGAGTAAGAACCTAATATTACGTATAAGATCAATTCTTATGCATAAGATCAAATCTTACACATAAGACCATCTCTTACGCATAAGACCAATGTTTACGTGATAGACTCTGTTTTACGCATAAGACCATATCTTCAGAGTTGACTTTGCTGCCTAGAGTTTGACTTTTGACGACCAAACTTCAAACGACCATAACTTTTGAACTGTAAATTCGTTTTCAGCGAAATACCTATCAAAACGACCGGAACATCCTGAATATTGTGAGGCTACCTCACTACGTTACGTAACAAAATTTTTGAAGCTTGAAATCACTTCGGAAAGAAGTTATTGAGTCTTTTAAGTATTTGACCAAGATTTCACTACAACAAAGGAACTTAACCTTCACCAAACTTAACTCCTACTTCGTTGAACCAATCCAAGATCAATTTTATCATACATCAATGGCAACTTAGCAAGATATTCATGCAGTACGTGCTGAAAACCGACCTCCCATGTTGTCAAAGGGTGGATACTTACAGTGGGTTAGTTGTATGATGCGCTATCTTAAAAGCAAACCAAATAGAAAACTTCTTATCTAATCCATTTTGGAAGGACCCTTTAAACCACGATAAGTGGAGAACCTAATGAAACCCCCAATACAACCATACTACAGAGATCAGACTAAGGTTGAGTACACTGAGGAAGATAGACAACAAATCGCAGCTGATAATCAGGCATTTCATCTCGTCGTTCTTGGTCTACCTGAAACGGCTTATGCAACTGTGGATAGTGAAGGAAGTGCTCGTGCACTCTGGGAAACAGTCAAAAGGTAAATGTATGGGACAGACATCGGGAAACAGGAAATGAAAACACAATTTCTCAAAGAACTACGCAAGTTCACTTCAATTCCTGGTGAATCCATAGAGTCTTACTATCTCAGGGTCTGTAAGTGTGACAACTGGTAATTTAGGGACCCATTTCAAACTTACCACATTACCATTTTTAATAAACGTGAAATTTGAACTATTGTTGATTTTATCGAGTCAGGTGATTTATATAGGAATTGGAAGTTTATTTAACGCGTTTATCACTCTACGTACTATTTGGCTTATTTATTTAGGCACTACGTGACGTTGTCACTAGAAATCCTAATAAACTCGTGATAAACAGTTAATGATTTCATTTCCTTTGACGGACATATTTATAGTCAAACACTTGAGAAAACTTGAATTACGAACCATGAAACAACTTGAATGAACCCGAGAGTGGTGGTGACACATTTTCTAGCCTCGATTGAGTTTTGTCAACAAAATTTAGAAAACATTACGTTTTATTTTATAAACGTATTTATTATCAACAAAAACATTTCTAAAACTAACGCTGATGTTTAAAAACGCTTTCGGTGACATCTAATATTTTTCCATGAATATAAACAAGTAAAACCGAGATAAATTATGAAAGTTTTATCACTAGTCCCAACACCGAGCCCTTTTGGGATAAAAATGGAACAAAACAAGGACCAAAGTGCAATAAACACATAATATAACCCATCACCTCCAACCGTAACCCTCATTTCCACTTCCACTACACCAAACTTCATCTTTCTCTTCTCCTTTCTTCTTGAGGCCGCCGGCCAACACCATAAACACAACACCATACATCATCACTAATAACATCAGTGTTGTCTAAATCTTGTGAAACTTGTAAGAAAAAGTGGGGTAATGAATTTTTCTTGTGGGTTTGACTTTTATCCAAGTCAAAGTTACAAAACCTTGTGACTTTGGGATGAAACTAAGTGGGTTTTTACATTTTTGTGATTTTTGGTTAATAAAAACATGAAACAAACAAGTTTGGTATCAAAATGGTTGTGTTTGGGTCGGATTTGAAATTGGGTCGTGGGTTTGACCCACGAGTTTTGATGGGTTTTGTGATTTTTTACTTAGTTTGAGGCTTGTGGTTGATTCTCGACCTTGACTTGATGTTATGGTTGTGTAGCCGAAAACCACATGGTCTCGGCATTGGTCCTTGTGGCCGCCTCGTGTTATTATTCTTGCTATGTTATTGTTTTGGTTACCTTTGTTCTGGTTTACTATGGTTTTTGACATAAATGGTTGCCGTTATTATTTTCGGCTAAAACTTTGACGTTGAAACTAGTTGTGACATATTGGTTGGACTTGTGATTGATTTGGTTGAAGTGTTGAGATGATGGGAATACATTTTGGACGTTGTGGCGATTTAGAATGACGGAGTTTAAGATTAGACGAGAGCCGTAGACGGCCTCGTGTTGCTTGAAGTATTGAATTGAGGACAATGGATTTGGTTTGATGATGAGACGGGAATTATTACTTTGTGACGATTTATATGTATTTATTTTTGTGACGCTATATATTTATATAAAATGTGAGTTGTGCAACGTCGAGGTCGACTTGACTTTTTAGTCAACGCTTCGACAATGCCGTAACATGGACTTTTGGATTTTATTTGATTATGTGGATCAGGAAGTAATGACTCGGATACGTAAACTCGAATAAATAATAATTCGTTAAAAACCATTTATAACGGCTCAATTATATAATAAATGAGTGACGTAATAAATAACTACTAACGTTAACGATAACTATTAACTATTAAATTAGATTAATATTTATCGGAAACGTTATTAACTATATAGAATGAATTGGTTTACGATTTAAAATGGAAATGTATTTGAAATAAAAACATAAGAGTTTTTCAAAAATAAACATGAGTTATTAAATATTCGAGTATACGTGAAACTAGGAAATACTATTTATAATAGTGTCATATTTTACCTCATACATATATTGAGTTGCGGATCGTTTTAACGTTAATATGCTCAACTTGTACGGTTATCAGACATATTAGGCTGACAAGCCTAATAGGAGCCAGACAAGCGTATCCGACGACATTCTTAATAGGAAATATATCCTAAAACTAATATTTGACGATATAACTTTGGAATCAATAAGTAAACGGGAGAATGGTTAAACTTATCAAGTTCATGAACTTGATAAGTAATCAACCCTTCGTACGAGAACTTATCGAAGCTTAAGGTCGTATCATTTGACCATAGCTTTGATATGAGACTTAACTGGTATGACGTTCTATGCATTCGTGTACTACTTGACTTGATTGATACTACATGCCTTTAAGTGCTACTTGACTTGTATGTATGTGGTCACACTTGATATACTTGCTTGGCGTGAGTTCACATGAGTCAAGACTTTGTCTCTAACGCACACACCCGACGATACCAAACGATACCAAACGATGACTAACGATTTTCAAGCAGATATTTTGGAAAGTAAAACGGAAACTATTTGGGAAATTATGGGAACTTTTGAAATACATTAAACTTTTGGATAGCGATATTAAGCCGAAATTTATATGATTAGGTTGTGCCCGTCCGTAGGTTGCCAAGACGTGTAGCTGCTTTCTTACTTATATCTATTTGGTTATATTGTGCTTGATACTCTTGAACTAATTATGATTGTGCATTGCCTGAATTGAGGTGAGTTTCATAGCCTCACTTTTACACATAACTTTACTACTTTCAAACTTGGGGGAGAAAACAAGCAAACTATTTCTCGGACCTGCCACTACTACTTTTGTTTTGCTATATGTGTTGCCTATTTGAGGTTAGATGCGCCTTTCCTATTTGAGGTTAGATGCAATAGATGTCAACTTAGACTAGGTTAGCAATCTCTTGCTATAGCCATTGAAAGTTAGCTAAGAATAGATATATATATCTTCGGCCTAGTTAGGGTAGCAATGGGTGGTTCCTTGCTATAATGTATGCTTTGGCTAGTGACCGCCGAGGGGCCCACTCACCACAACCACTTATTAGTAAATGATGTGTATTATTTATGGGAACCTTTTAGAGGGCGGCCCATGGTGTGAATTTTTTGATTAATATCTGCCTCTAGTCACACATAGCAAATAAATCTTCAGGTCCACAAATGATTTGGAAACTTAAACCTATGAACTCACCAGCGTAAGCTGACCCTTTTAGCATGTTTTCTCAGGAAATTAAGATGTTAGCATGATGTACTGGAACTTCGAAGGCTTGGCATTCGGCGTGGTTGAAGGATCGACAAGAACTCTGATTTTACTATGAGGACCTATCTTCCAGTTACTTTTGGTTTCCTATATTACTTTCGGATGAATGTAAACTTTAAATCAAATGTTGGATTCTCATTACATTCAAGTCTATGCTATCTTGTTATCTATACTTGTGATGTTTACCAATTCCAATAACACCCTGAAAACTTACTAAGTCTTCCTCTGTACCAAATTTTGGGGGTGTTATAGATTGGTATCAGAGCCAAGGTTATAGAGAACTAGGTAATTTTCAAAACCTAAACTATAACCACTCTTCATAAAACTCTTTTTATAAAAATCGATCCTCGGTCGAATCCTGGCAGCTGCCAAGCCAAGGCCTCTTGAATTAAGCTTTGAAATAGTATAAGAATACAATGTGATTATATCTTAGAAGTTAAACGCGAGAACTTGGCTATATGTTAGAATTGCACACTATGAATCATATAGTATGCCTTAACTTCTCAATTAAGTATGGTTGAGAATTATGTGACATTGGACTTGAGCGCATCTAGAGCCATGTGATAATTATTCTGAGCATATACTTGAAATCATGTGAAACTTGAATTGAGATTTGTTTGATTGATGAATACGTAGTATGATTGATTTGGAAGGTTTATGTTATGATTTGAGTTACAGGTTGGTTTAATATTAATAGACCAGACCGCCACAGTTATCGGACTCATTGGGTTGACGAACCCAATAGGTCTGATAAGTGCATCAGAGGAAATTTATTAGCGTATGACACACCCTTATGACTTGTAAGCTGTGTGTGATACCTTGAAATATGATAACTATATAACACCGTTGTCATAAACTGTGTCTCCTCCCTATCCAGTCCTCACTACTCAATTCTAACACGGCGACATATTCATATGTTCCCATCACCCTCATACTATTTATAGTAACAATTCTACGCATTTTCGTGATGCTCATGAACTCTCATGTAGTCACACTAAATAACTCCAGATCGGACATTCGTCCTATTGTTCTGAAACACCATCTGGCTTCGTCTAAGAAAACACCTTAAAACCATTACGCCAGGAGTCCGAATCATTATGAATCTGATTTTTGTGAATTCTAAATTGAAAAGTTCTCAGATAGAGGCCCTAGCTTCTCTATCACACACCGTTACCGTCTAACGCCGTTTCTATTCGCCGTTAAGGAAATCTTGAGAATCTTGTATCGACACTGAATGATCATGCTTAATTAGAAGTTACACGTATGAATTAATTGTGTTGTTTATCACTATAACCGCGGTGACCATCCATCAGTCACGTATTGGACGTGCGGAAATCTCGTACCAAATCCTGACGTTTGATGAATCCAAGTACATGTTCACCAAGTGAAGCTGGAATCTACAATCGTTGAGCAAGATAGTATCCTTGATATTATAATTGAAGTTCATTTCATTACTCTAGCAATGAGGATCAAAGTTCTTGTGCGATGTTATCCTGATATCCGAATCATATAGCTCGTTGATGTCGGTTGGGACAGATTAGCAGCCCTGAAACAAAATTTAGTAGGATCACGCAGAACAACCTACTGCATCTATTCATACAGGATGCCTTGGACAATCCCTAGTCATTCTGAACTAAGCTACTAACAACCAGGCCTTGCCAAAACATGCTAAGGTGGGTTGAGCACTTACTGATCAGTTAGTGGCCCAATGAGTGGCCAAGACACTAACTGAGACAAATCACTCAAGCACCTCTGCCGGAACTTCAAGGCCCAAAAAAGATGCCTGTAAAGGAACGTATGAGGAGTTACGAAGTTGTACGTTGTTGCTCTAGAATGACTGGTAAGAAAAGACTAAACCCGTATTCTGAATTGATAAATTATAAGAAGGAAACCTTAAGGCAAAGCATGCCCTGGTCACACTGTGAGATGAAACTACGACATAGTAACCCCCGACCTGAAGGTACTGACGCAACTTATTCAATGTCTGAAGGAGAATCTAAGGCGATTATGCTTAGGAACTACTGTCTCCATGGTGTAGAGAGGAAGATGGAAAATTAAAGTATGGAATCGTGAGGCGAAAGGCATAGACATGCCAAATCAGGCCCGACATTTCCGAATCGCTCAAGATAGAGCACCATATTAATGGATGACTCTCATTTACCCAAGAATGATTTGATTACTTTGTGACCAGCTACACTTTGCGATACTGTTGAGAATTTAGTGGGATGAGATGCAACTGAGGAAGTGGTTGAGACAACACGTAGTGAGAAGACCTGGAATCACAAGAAGAGAGGTATTGACCTGCAAACCTACACTCATCGCTTTATTGAGCTAGGCCAATTGCGCCTTGAAATGGTAAAGAGTGAGGCTTGTAAGATCGAGCGTTACATTGGGAGAATACCTCAACCACTCAGAGAGAGTGTAATCTTGGCTGAGACAACTAGCCTCCCCAACACCATAAACTGGGCATGGACTCACATGAATTCAGTACTTGGTGATGTTGTCGTTGAGATAATGAAAAACAGAGAACATGGGAATATTTCTCAAAAGGTGATAGAGAACATGAATTCAGTACTTCGTGATGCTGCCATATAAATGCAACTGTAAAGTGATACATGTATCATGCATGACACTGACAAATACCGAAAACGCATGCTTAAAAAGAGCAAATTGTTTTCTGACTACATAGCATGAAAAGTAAGCAAACCAAGACTATTAGCATTAAAGAAAAGGGATAGTCATTCTCGTTTACGAACTCATGTTATGTAATAGACGTATAACAATGTGTACACGGTTTAAGTAAGTTGTAAAAACCATATGTGATTCTAGTTTTACCACATCGCTTGGGTATGTAAACCATGGGAAGGGTCCTTACTTATATAAGGAACCCATATCCTTATGGTGTGTGTGATACCAGGGGTAAGGAAGAGGATAGGATAGAGTATGTATTGTGTGTTTTGCTTAATATTGTTCTCTCTTTTTCTCTTCCCTCCTACTTCACGCCGCCACACCACCTCTCTTGTCACCAAGCTTATTTATGTGTTAAGGTTGATCAAATATAAGGTCCTACAAAGACCAAAATCTTAGATACACTATCGGTTCTTGGTTATTTTAACTTCTGAAAGTTTCTTACGGCTCTAAATGATAAACGCGAGGGGTAGACGATAACCATCAACATCAAAGTTGGCATAACAAGTTCTATAATATGTCAGCCATAAAAGTTTACAAACACGCAATGATACGTTCCAAATTCAAGAAAATCACACCAGCACTACATGAAACAGACATCTAAAATAGGTTTTAAACTTTACGCATAAAAAAAGCAACAGAACCTTAAACTTCAACTAACTATTCCAATTTTTCAAAGCTTCACTCGTGTATCATAGATGCAGCTGAATGGCATCATCAGGCCTTCTTTTGCCCTACCTGCATCCCTCTCCTCGAGCCTTGTGATTCTTGGTGGCAACCCACAAACATACTCTTGGGCCTTGCCCCCTTTGAATAGCTTCAACCACGATAAACCAACACCTCTTGAAGCCTTATTGATCACCTTTGTCAACCGTATATTTTGAGAGAAAAAATGAAGATTCGTATGTGTGTATTTTGTGTGGGAATAAACCGTATAATGAAAGGGTATAGAAGAAAGCGTGTGGTTGTTTAGGAAGTAAATATTTTCGGTTTAATGATAATATCAATCAAGAGGATATGGTGATCTTTGTGTATAACTTTTACTTATCTTCATTTGTATATGATTTGGCCGAAATTTTGTACATGTACACATTGATATTCGGTTTTTGTTAAACCTTAGTTTTAGGAGATTTATATTGTAAAGTTCAATTTGTTTAGGTTATAGTTATCTTAAATTTTATTTAGATGTATATACTTTAGTTAGGTTTTAAAATGATATTCATTCATGTACTTTATGTATTCTTAAGATTTTTAAATTAGAGGGGCATTTTAGTCATTTCAAATTTATCGAATTCTAGGGTTTTACAACTCTTCCCCTCTAAAAAGGAGATTTCATCCATGAAATAAAAAAGAAAATGAAGCGGAGACATACCAGACAACGAAAAGAAATGCGGGTAGCTAGCGCGCATAGATTCCTCGGTCTCCCTGGTAGCTTCACTCTCTGGGCGATTCTTCCAAAGAATCATCACAAATGGAATAACCTTGTTTCACATGACTCTCTCTTGTCAATCAAGGATAGCTTCTGGTTCTTCTGAAAGAGACATATCAGGCTAAATCTGATTAAACGGATAAGATAAGATACCACATGCAATGGATGATAGTTGTATCCCCTCAGAAGAGATACATGGAATACATTATGAACATGCGATAACTGCGGAGGTAGAGCTAAACGATAAGAAACCTCTCCAATACGTTCAAGAATTTCAAAAGGTCAAATATATCGAGGACTAAGCTTCCCTTTAATCCCAAAATGTTTCACACCCCTGAACAGCGATACCTTCAGAAAAACACGATCTCCAACCTGAAACTCTAAATCACGTCGATGCTTATCAATATAACTCTTCTGTCGAGCACGAGCCTCTTTTAGTTTCTCTTTAGCAATCGCCACCTTCTCATTAGTAATTTCAATAAGTTCAGGACCCTCAATCAAACGTTCACCCACTTCTTTCCAACAAACGGGTGCCCTACATTTATGACCATAAAGAAGTTCACACGGTGCAGCCTTGATGCTAGCGTGCCAACTATTATTGTAGGCAAACTCCACCAAGCACAAATAATCATCCCAACTACCAGTGCACTCTAAGGCACAAGCTCTCAACATATCCTCCAAGGTCTGAATGGTCCTCTCCGACTGACCATCCGTTTGAGGATGAAAGGTGGTACTAAACTTAAGAGGTGCACCCCAAGCCTTATGCAAACCCTTCAAAAAACGAGAAGTGAAATGAGGATCCCTATCGGAAACAATCGCAGATGGAGTACCATGCAGTCTAACAATCTCCTAAACAAATATCTCAGTCAATCTATTAACACTATAGTTCATACAAATAGGTAAGAAATGAGTTGACTTGGTTAGCCGATCAACAACCACCGAAATCGCATCATGTCTTCTGCGAGTGAGAGGCAAACCCGTAACAAAATCCATAGAAATCTCATCCCATTTCCATGTAAGAATCTCCAGTGGCTGTAACAACCCACTAGCCCTCTGATGCTCAATCTTGACTTGCTGACAAGTCATACATTTAGAAACAAACAACGCCACATCTTGTTTCATGCCATTCCACCAAAAGTGCTGCTTAAGATCCCTGTACATCTTGGTAGAACTAGGATGAATAGTGAATGGAGAACTATGAGCCTCGGTAAATACAGCCTCACGTAACTGTGGATCATTAGGCACACAAAGTCAATCCTCAAACCATACTACACCTGAGTCATCTACTCTGAACTCTGTCTGTTTACCCTCTTCAATATTCTGAACTATAGCCCAAAGCTCACCGTCAGACTTTTGAGCTTCCTAAATCCACAATATAAGATCGGACTCTATCTTCAAGCTAGCCCAATATCCATCATAACCCCGTAAGCAAAGTTCAACATCCAAAATCTCCAGGTCATTAAGAATTCGGGGATCAAGGTCAAGACTCACTATCATACCATATTTTCGACTAAGCGCATCTGGAACCACATTTGCCTTGCCCGGATCATATTGAATATTAGTGTCATAATCCTTGAGAAGTTCAAACCATCGTCTATGTCTCATGTTAAGCTCCTTCTGAGTGAAAAAATATTCGAGACTCTTATGATCAATAAATATGTCACACGACTCACCATTCAAATAGAGTCTCTAAATTTTCAACTCAAATACAACCACAACCAACTCTAAATCATGGGTCGTGTAATTCTCCTCATAAGTTTTTAACTGCCTCGAAGCATAAGTAATCACCTTTCCATGCTGCATGAGAACACAACCTAAACCCTTCTTCGATGTGTCACTATAAATCTGAAAACCCCCAGAACTAGATGGAAGAGCCAAAATAGGAGCGGAGACCAACCTTTGTTTCAGCTCTTCAAAACTCCTCTCATGTTCCTTCGTCCAAACAAATTTCTCGCCCTTCCTCATCAGTTGCATCAGGGTTGACGCCAACCATGAGAAACCTTCAACAAACCATCGGTAATAACCAGCATGCCCCAGAAAGCTCCTAACCTCAGTCACAATAGTAGGTCTCGGCCACTTGGTGATAGCCTCAACCTTTGCTGGATCCATGGTGATACCATCAGCGGATACAATGTGATCAAGGAAAGCAACTTGGTTCAACCAAAATTCACACTTCGAAAACTTAGCATACAACTTCTGCTGCTGAAGAGTCTCTAATACAATCCGAAGATGCTACTCATGTTCTCCTCCCGACTTTGAATAAACAAGGATATCATAGATGAATAAAATAATGAACTTATCGAGATATTCGTGGAATACGCGATTCATCAAATCTATAAATATAGCAAGGGCATTTGTCAAACCGAAGGGCATAACCAAAAACTCATAGTGTCCATATCGAGTACGAAACACGATTTTAGGAACTGTTAATACAAATATTGCCTAAAAACATTATTTATATTTTACGATCTTTGCTATGTTTTGTTAACGACAAAATGTAAACTTTAGTTTCTAAGTAAAACATAATCTTAGTTTTAAAGACTTGCATAAACTAGACTTTTGCTACATTTTACATTTCATAAAACACAACACTTTTTATTTCTTAAAATAGAAATGTCACATCACATTTATGGCAAGTTTTGTCAATATACATTTATGGAAAGAAAGTGTGTTTGACTAACTTTGTGTTTGCTTGCAAGTTATGTGTTTGACTAGGAGTAATGAGATGTGACATTGTTTGGTTTACAAGGTGTAATAAGATGTGACATTGTTTGGTTTGCAAGATTTATTTCAAAACCAACTGCAAGCCCGGCGGAACCCTGGGGGTACACGGGCGGAACCCATCTGAGGGTTTCGCCGTATCCGGGAAACCTGCAGAAGGCTTTGCTATAAATACCAAGCCACAAGTTGATTTTTGGCTTATCACTCTACATCATATTTACACACATTCATTCATTCTTTCATCTAACCCTTTGACATTTCATATGTGAAGTTTCTTTTTGTAGCAAAGAGATTCACGAGTTCATTAAAAGTAACAAGTATTCAACACAACGTTGCAAGACTTGTTAGCTTAGCATTGTGTAGACTTGTGTAGTTTACACTTCATTTGATTGTGTATTTTCAGTAGTGATCGGTTAGTATTTTAGTCCTCAAAATACAAAGTGCATCGGGAGTAGTTGTACCCTTGTAAAAGAACTAACGGGAGTGGTTGTACCCTTGGTAAAGAACTAGACATCTAGCTTAGTGTCGGTAAAAGTATAAGCGACGTGTAAGGTTTTCTCCGCCGATGAAAGGAGCTTGTTGACTAGTGAAAGAAACTCTCGAGTTGGATACTCGGGGCGTGGACGTAGGGCAAGGAAAAAGAGTTTTTGTAGCCGAACCACGATAAATACTCGTGTTGTGGTTTGATCATTTCTTTTATTTACTTGCATGTTATATATTGTGTTTGTGTATATATCTTTGATCAAACGAAAATGTGGAAAACTAGAAGGGGGGGTTGAATAGTTTTCCCCTCTTTTTAATTTTATAAAAACTTGATTTCAAAATGTTGATTCAAATTTATTCAATTGTTTGTTTGAAAAACCTTCAATTGGAGTTTAGTGTGAAAACAACATATAATCAATAAGATCGATTATATATGTATGCTTATGAATTAGTTTTGGAAACTTAGTTTTATGAATGTAACTTTGGTCGATCTTTATGTGAATACGTTTTCCTTTTGAAATCTTAAAACGTTTTGTATCAAATTATCGATTAAGTTAAACTTGATATGAAAAGTGTTAATAATATATAAGTCCATTAGACAATATCATACAATGTTATATCCTATCACAATATTAACTTGTAACTATACCATAATCAATCATTATGACAATATAAGCAACAATCAACACATATTTGCAAGCATAGATATAACGCGATAAATGCAAGAATGAAAGTAAAAAGATAGGAGAAAGAGGATGCAAACCGGACACGATGATTTATAGTGGTTCGGCTACAAGGACACCTTCCTTGCCCTACTCCACTCCCCGAGTCACCTACTCGAGAGTTTTCTTCACTACTCAACAAGCTCCCTTTTGGCGGAGAAAACCTTTCACAACTTTTGCTTACACCATTTAACGACACCAAGCTAAATGTCGAGTTCTAATAGTAGCTAGAACCAATCTCACACCACAACACACCTTCTTCACAACACTACAACTACACTACTTAACACACCTTCACTACTTCTTCTTCACAACACACCTATTTCTTCACGGCTTCACGACTTCTTCATGGCTTCACAACTTCACGACTTCTTCACTACTTCACAACTTCTTCACACTACTTCTTACTCACTCATAAACTCACTACTAAGTAAGATCATCTTGATCTACTTATTACATATACAAAGCTCACTACTTTACATAAGCACTAACTACATCTTTGGCTTTATGATGGGGAGGATTCTTCTCTTGCACTTTGAGTTATGAGAGATTGGATCACTTGAAACAAAGATTAATAATCTTATGATCAAAGGGTTTTAAAAGGAAGTTTAGAGAGAATTAGATCTGAAAATCTTTGTGCAAAAGGTGAGAAAAATTCCAGGTTTGAGGTGGTATTTATAGGGAAAAATTTCTGACCAAATCTGACAGGGGAGCGTGGTCGGTCCCCTTAATTGTGTGCCGGTCCCCTTAAAATTAAGGGGGCCGCGCTACTGAAACGACCAGATTTTCTGTCTTTTAGTGGGGGAAGTTTATTTGGTGAAAAACTAACTAATTTTGGTTAAAAGTTTGAAATCATATATTTAGTATGATTAAAACATTTTTCTTTATTACCAAAAGTGTTTTTCAAAAATATATAATATGTTTATATAATTAAATAAACTTTGTATTAGTTAATTAAATACCCCTTTGATCATGAGATGTATTAAACACTAGTTTATCCATACCTTAAGTGATTGTTGAAGCATACTTGAGACGTTGAGATGTCGAGGCTTGTTGACGTAAGAATGCATAGAAGAATTGTAATCACAAGTAACTTAAGCACTTTACGTTATATGTTGTAACTTACATCTTTGTCATCATCAAAACATGAAGAGGATGTTTAGATTAAATATCGTAATATTCATGCCAACAATCTCCCCCTTTTTGATGATGACAAACTATATAAACTATAACTTATAGTAAAATGTATAAGTTACTTGTTTACACTTCTTCTCCCCCTTTTGTCGAAGCAAAAAGGTGGACTCCAAGACGAGACTTCTACTACGCTTGAACTCTTGAGATAGAATCTAAAAGGCGAGCTTGCATCATCGTAAGTGAAGCCTTGATCCTAGCAACCTCAATGCTCCCCCTTGGTGTATGCTCAAAACTTGTTTTGGCTACCAAAGAATCGAGCGGTGAAGTAATCCTTCAAAACAAAGTTAGTAGACAAGTGCACATATATATAATGATGATAATAGATATATGCATGAAACTAATAGGGGAACAATATATGGACATATTAGGTATATGCACTAAAAGTATGACACATGCAATTATTGTTTTAAAAACAACAACCTAATTTCAAAAACCATAATCACCCCTAAATCTATCAATTCCTGTGCGATCTTGGTCTTCTAGTGCTAAACCTTTGTGTTTATCTCTAATTAATTGAGATCGTTACATTATTCACTCTCAAAGGGATTATTCTGGTGCTGCTTGCGTTTAGGGATTAAGAGCCTGTTTTAGTCGGTTGTGATCCTATTAATTCTTCATAGAATCGATTTTATTATTCTGGATCGTACTACATGGACGTGGGTTAGATCTTGAGGGTTTTCACTCCAAACCCTAATCGCAAGATTAGGGTTTTTTCTGGACCGCTTGATTGTATTGCTGCTGCTGTTTATTATTATTGGGGTTTTGTGTTAAGTGTTATTGATTATTGTTTGTGGGTTTGAGAGGGTTATGGAGAAGGGTTTTCTGAAATCATCTAGTGCTTCAAAGGTTTCGAAGGGTGTTGGGAAATCTGGTGCTCAAGGGTCGAATTCGAATGTTGCAACTGATGTGCAGTGTGTAAAGAGTAATGATGAAGGTACTTCGGCTGGGATCCATATTCCCCAAGCTTCTATGGTTAACAAGACAAGCTTAAGTGGTACATCTGAATTTGTGAAGCCGGTTTCACAATCCTCCTTTGATGTTGCTCAACAAGCTGTTGATTTGCTCAAAAATCAAGTGAAGCCGGTTTCACTTGGTGACGACTTGGAGCGGGTTACTAGTGCCGAATCTGTGAAACACTTGATTGATAATGCGCATCAGAATTTTGATGATGCCATGAATAAAATCCAAAGTGAGATTGGAGCTAATGAAGTTAATATTACTAGTACTCCTCCTAATTCTCACAAGGATGTTACTACTAATGGTACGGGAGTAAAGTTGGTTTCTTACGCGGGTGCTACTTCTAATGAACCTCTAAAACATGTTTCAAACTTTCGTAGGTTGGAATGTAGCAAGAAGAAGGCGGATGTTGATTTATCAGTCCCAATGAATGTAGTGCAAGAGGTTAACATGAGGTTCGAGAATACTCTCTACGGATACTTCCTTGGTCAACGCCTTGCTTTTCCTGTTGTTGATTATTATGTTCGCAATGCGTGGGCTAAGTATGGTTTACAAAAGGTTATGATGAATGCTAAAGGGTTCTTTTTCTTCAAGTTTACTTCGAAGAAAGGTGTCGATGATGTCCTTGATAATGGTCCTTGGTTGATTCGTAATGTCCCTATTATCCTTAAACCATGGACATTGAACACCAACTTGCTTAAAGAGGATTTGACTAACATTCCGGTGTGGGTTAAATTCCATGATGTTCCTTTAGCAATGTTCTCCGATGACGGGCTTAGCCTTCTTGCTATAGTGATTGGGACGCCCAAAAGGTTAGATGCCTTTACTAGTCAAATGTGCAAGGAGTCTTGGGGTCGGAGTAGCTTTGCTAGGTGTATGATTGAAGTAAAGTCAGATGAGGTACTAAAGGACAGTCTCACTGTTGAGATTCCTCTACTTGATGGTACAGGTTCGACTATTGAAAAGATTCGGGTAAAATATGAGTGGAAACCGCCTCGCTGTGATAAATGTAAGGTATTTGGACATACTTTGGTTGATTGCCCTAAGGTTGTCATACCGAATGCTCAACCTACTATGAATGCAAGGGATGGTTTCCAACCTGTTAACAATAAGAAGAAGGTAAAGCAAGTTGCTTCGAATTCGGGTCGAGGAGGTTTTACCAAACCTGTGGTGGGTAAGCATTTTGAATATCAGCCCAAAAAGACTCTTCCTGAAACTAAGAAAGCTAATGTCAGTAAGAAGATGGCTTCTGATGTGGCTAGTACGAGTGGAACCAAGATCACTACTTCTAATCAGTTTGATGCTCTTAATATGGATGATACAGATGGTTTTGGTAGTCCTAAGGTTGTTACTAACAAGGATGTGGATGCTGACAGTACAATGGAAGTTAATAAGGATGAGTCGGTTACGATTGGTACTTCTTCACAAGTCCCTCTTGTGAGTGATACACAAGAAACGCTTGTGAGTGATTCTATGGGAACAATGGCAGTTGGCTCTACTCCTATTGTTGAGAAAATTTGTAAGCTTGAAAAGTTGTTGATCGATGGGACAGCTACTCTTGTGGATGATGCTGGTCATCCTATTGTTACTAAGAGGGCTAACCTATTTTCTAAGGTAGGTGAGGTTGTGGCTTCAGATAGTGAAGAGGAGGAGGTTCTTAACACTTTCGATGAATCAGCAAATCTTTTTGGTGGTGGTCATGAGCGTGAAGATGAGTATGACTATGATGGTTATTCGAAGCAAATTTATGATCTTCCAGGGGAATTGGATGCTCTTAATGCCATTTATGGTCTTAATCTCCAAGGTCGTAGGAAGTAGTTTATCTTTTGTCAGAATCATTACCATCATGTGAGTAATGGTTTGTTTTGAAAATAGGTAGTATCTTGTTATGTAAGCTTTTTGCCTATGTAACGGGCTGAGATATGGGATTCACCCATATCCGTTGTACTTAAACGTTTTTTGGAGTAATATATTTACCGGGTCGTTGACCTTTTACCCAAAAAAAAACCTAACTTCAAAAAAAATTACCATGACCAAAGCTTAAGACATGATAATGATTGGAACCTAATGCAAAGATTCTACCGACATATTTTGGCAAAAGATACCAAAATATATATTCTAAAAGAGTAAAAAAAATGATAATGATGCGTTCTTTTAAAGACGTAGAAAAATAAAGAAGGATGAGTGATGCGTGGGAATCGCAACAGGCTTTACCTCTCGAGGGATCTCGAGAAGCTTACAACCCCCACCAGGCAGTGTACCTGATCGTTGTAGTACAGTATAGTGACAAGTACCGGGGGATTGATCGTTCAGCTTAGGAATAGTGTCGCTAGGATTAGAAAACCTAATTACTAGTTCTAAAGGTGAGGGATGATTATTTTTGTGTTTTTATGTTTTTTACAAAGCAAGTAAAATCTCGGGTTTTGGAAGAGTGGGCGGAATTAGTTGCTATTCAACTAACCCAAAACTAAGATATAATCAAACTAAAATACTGAAAATGAAATTAAACTAATTTATACTAAGGTTGTGAGCAGTAATTGGAGAAATTGTGTTTACTTAGACTTCACTACTCCCTAGATACTTTTACACGTTAATTACTTGTTATAATTGTATGGATGACGGATTGTATTCCTTAATACCATTCATGGGGTGGCATACATAACTCCCCAATTCTATGAGCTCTTATCTCCTCCTATACCATGACCCAGCACAACTATAGGGATTGTAAACAGTGGCTCATGCATTAAATACAACCAATAAAGACCTAGTACGCCTCGGTTCATGTTTCTTAAGACGTTCAAGCATGTTACCATTTGGAGATCTGCCAGTTTTCTTAAGCCTAACATATAAAATCATTCATCCAAGACAAGAATAAACAAGTAATCAACACATAATCAATATCTAGGTTTCATTAGATCTAAGCAAACACAAAAGAGATCTAGCCTAGCATAATGGAATTGAGACAAGAATAAGATATAGACAACCAACACATAGACATATTGATTGAATTAGAAGAACACTTATCTCAATTACAATGCAAGGTATCAAGGGTTTGGAACCTTTAAAAAACCTGTATAAGATACACCAAATTCGTCTTTAGGGTTTCACCAAAACTTCTCTCCCTTTAATGAAAAAACTAGAAAACTATATATAGGAAAACCGAGGTGACGGCGTCAAGAGTAAGGGTGTGACGCCGTCATCTCGCCGTCAAATACTTCCTCGGACGGCCTTGATCTACTTATGACGGCCTATGTGACGCCGTCAGCTACCACGGTATTTTATTCTTTGGGTCTTGACGCCGTCAAGAGCAATCTGTGACGCCTTCATGCACTGTTCCAGCTTAGAAATTTGAGACTTTGCCGTTTTCTTCACTTTTATGCTCCAAAAATGTCCAAAATAGCTTCTTTTCCAGAATTCACTCTCCAAGTACCTAAAATCACAAAAGGAACGATTTAGGGCAATATTTGATCAAATAAAGTCGGATTCGGGCTTAAATGACCCCCTAAAAACGGATCATTTTTCGCCTCATCAATGAGCGTGAATGAAAAGGGAAGGTAATGACAAAAGGTTAACGTTTGACAAGGGTGGATGATTTGGAATCAAGGGATTTTTAGGTGTTTTGTTGGTTGACGACCGAAAATGGATATGTGAATGAGGTGGTGATGGCTTGACAACACTTGAAGCTTGGATATCTTCTTTGTGTTCTTCACTTGCTAGTAAGTGGAGAAGATGCATTTCATAAAGAAATTCGCTTGACTTTTAGGGGTGTAGATTTAGGAGCGGAAGAGGTTGATTGAGAGTTTGGATGTTGTTCAAGTGATGATGTTTTTTGAGATCTTGTAAGAAGATACTCAATCCAAGTGAAGTGCTCATTCAAGGCAATGGTTTGTTGTTGAAGGAAGATGCAACAAGGGCAATTGTTGACATGCTTCTCAACTTGGTTGATGTTGTGTGGTGATGATGGTGAGCTTGATTGGGTTGGATCCAAATTGCGTTGCGCAAGATGTAATGCAAAAAGAGCACTAAGCTCATGAGCCTCTTTTAGCTCCTCAACGAACTTCAAGTTTTTGGAGGAAGGTGTTGATGGTGGAGCATGATGGTTGTCTTGGGTGAAGGTTTGAACATGCAACATAGGAATGGCATGTGAGGTTGTAGGATGTGGTGGTGGTACTCTTGGTGATGGAGACATGGTTGAGCTTGGGTAGTCATGAAAACATGAAATGGGTGGAAGAGGTTCTCCAAGAGTGAGTGGTGTTTTTGTTGAATAAGCAACATGTGAAGTATTGATTGAGAGATTGGGATTGTTGTTTTGGGATTGAGCATGCTCATCATAGGAAGAAGCATGAATGAGGGAATGAGTGGGTGATAGGTTGTGAGATGAGTCATTATTGTGGAATTGAGGTTTAGTAGTTGGTTGACTTGGAACAACATCACTTGAGTTATGACAAGAATCAAGTTTCCTCCTCCAAACGGGTTTGACGGAGATCCTTGCGGTTCTTGAAATCTTAGGTTTTTGGTTGTTGGGAGATGACATGTTTGGGTGTAAGGTAGAGGAATATATGTGAGTGAGTGTCTTTTCCCTTCCCATTAAATTCGTGCTCATCCGGACATAGAGTTAAGCAGGTAAAGGCATACAATCAAATCACATAGGAGCAAATAAACATCTAGAAACAACATATATGTGATATGCCATAAATCTAGGAATGAAAGAATCTAATGAGAAGCAAAGTTCATAA
Source organism: Artemisia argyi (assembly GCA_030686995.1). Taxonomy (NCBI): domain Eukaryota; kingdom Viridiplantae; phylum Streptophyta; class Magnoliopsida; order Asterales; family Asteraceae; genus Artemisia; species Artemisia argyi. Next base: position 6,720,758 of record CM060685.1, read on the forward strand.
AAGTAAACTAGCGTTAGGTATATATAGGAAGAGCAATTTAATCAAGTTGGAGAATGAGTATGAGACTATTACTAGTGGTGCTCAATTCAGGCTAAACACGACCATTTTTACGGGTTACACACACCCAACTTCTCACATAGAAGCAATTCAACCGTTAGGTTAAATTGAATTTCTAGTCAATAGATTCTCCAGTAGTCATTCTCTTTTTAGAAGAAATTGAGTTCCTAAATTTACCTAACGAAGATTACCAAACATGAAGTTTGCTTGATTCACTAATACTTGGCTTAATGTGAATCAAACATCATGTTTTAATGAAGGTAAATCTAGATGATATATTTTATTTACGATCCTATTAGAGACGTGTTGAATGTTTAGATAAGAGTAAACAAAAAGTTTTAATCTTTTCTTCATGATTTACCGGTTGTTTGGTTTTGATGACATATTACTTGATTTAATAACTGTGCTAAACTTAAGAGTGCACCTTAGCATCTCTTGTGATATGAATCTCATTAAGATTATTTATCTTAAATGAGTTTGTGATTCTCAAATTATATCAAAACTAGACATTAATATATTTTTAAACAAATATTATTTTCTATGATTTTTGCCAATGTTATATATCATACTTTAACAAGTATTTGAAAAAAAAATTATTTGTTTATGGATTGTGTCAAGTTATTTTTCACTTCTAATAACTTATATTATTTCAAAAAGGAAAGTGTAGTGCATTATCTTGTAACACAACCATTCATGCTACAAAGAAAATGAAATACATAGAATATATAGTGTGTATTATTCTTAAATATGTATTTTATCTTGAAGTGATGATTTTAAGTAGTGTGAGCAGAGTTTACATATGTTGTTAGTTTGCTCATGTTTGGTTTTTCGGATATGACACATTTATCCATTGCATTGCAATGTAAATTGCTTGAATATTTCGGACGAAACATCCAAGTCGTCAATCCTACTTCATTATGTATTTTATAAATGTGTTTAAAATGTTATTCTAATATTTGGAACACAATTATTGGACAAGTAGATTCAATATGACATTATCAACACAAGTGTGAGTTATGATCCAATGCACACTCTTTTCATCTACAAAGGATGTAACTATTTTCATATCAATCTAGTGTGATTGAGTATGTAGATTCAAGACTACATCTTTTGTTGTAATTTGATATAATATTGAAGCTAAAAAAATAGCAATCCAATTTCTTGTCCACACTCAAAAACACGTCAATTAGATTTGATGAATATATCAACCATAATTTGAATAATGAATTGATATAATATCAAGATCTTTCTTGACCCTCACGGACACTCATTTGAAATAAATAAACATTTTGATAGTGTGTTCCATTAATCCTAAGATTATTTATTAGTGAGTGATTGAAAGTTGACTTATTATTTCATGATTGTTATATGCTTTGTTTTTGTGAAAGACTCTTCATTTTTACTTATTATAAACACACTTAGGTTTTGAAAATACTTTTTCTTTTATATAACTATTAATGTTTTACAATGATTCAATTTCTCTTATTGAACATCTTAAGGTAAAACAAGCTAATTTGTAGAAAATATTTAAGTGTGTTGTGAAGAGTAGATTAAATTGTTTGAAATGTTTAGGTGACTAGATTGAACTCATTTACAAGATGTTTGAGTAACATTAAGCCATCTATACCTATATGCAATGCAAGCATATTATAACAATCCTAACGCAAGAAATCTTGCATAAGATCTAGTTAAGTATAAATCGGCAAACTAGCTATACACTAATAGGGCACATATGCATAGATATATACATAGCTAAACTTCAAATAGCAACAATCATTTAATATATTCAATTAAGAAAATAAAATCACAAAGAAGTTCACATAACACATAAAACACTTGTCGTCGTTTTGTGTATTATATACACCAACGTTTACTTAGCTCGAATTTATTTGAAAATAAAATAGTTTCCTCCCATTCTATAATTTAATTAAGATCAATATTTTGAAAACATAAATACTTAATTTTTCAAAAGTATATCAACTAGGAATACCCGATTTGAAGGAAAAGGTAAAACAAAAGTTTTATGTTAAAACGAAACACAAATTTTTGACCACCGTATAGTATTTTGACTTTCTTACTTATTTAAGTTTGTAATGGTTACTTGTAAGTATTTTTAAATGAAAGTAGACTCAATTACCTTTAAAACGCCGGGTGGCACGACTTCTACGGAGTTACGATTAATTTTATATGATTTTTCAAAGTTTTCGAAAAACTGTCGAACAGACAGGCGGACCCCTTAAATAATTAAGGGGACTGCCCAGTATTTAAGGGGGCCGCCCATCTGGTACTCAAAATTTTATTTTTTATAAAAAATTGTTTTCTGACTTTTCGGAAAGGTGTGTAACTTTCTGATTTTGATACCGAACATATAACACTTATTTTAAGCATAATATTATTTCGAGCTAGTATAATTAGTGTATATATCATCAAAACTAATATAAGTCAATCAACAAAACACTTTTCATATTTAATCCTCCTTAATGGATAATTTGATACATGGATCGTACTCAATTTTTAAAACCATTTGTTTTGAAAATTTGAGCGACGTGGCTCTGGTACCAATTGTGGAAAACTAGAAGGGGGGGTTGAATAGTTTTCCCCTCTTTTTAATTTTATAAAAACTTGATTTCAAAATGTTGATTCAAATTTATTCAATTGTTTGTTTGAAAAACCTTCAATTGGAGTTTAGTGTGAAAACAACATATAATCAATAAGATCGATTATATATGTACGCTTATGAATTAGTTTTGGAAACTTAGTTTTATGAATGTAACTTTGGTCGATCTTTATGTGAATACGTTTTCCTTTTGAAATCTTAAAACGTTTTGTATCAAATTATCGATTAAGTTAAACTTGATATGAGAAGTGTTAATAATATATAAGTCTATTAGACAATATCATACAATGTTATATCCTATCACAATATTAACTTGTAACTATACCATAATCAATCATTATGACAATATAAGCTACAATCAACACATATTTGCAAGCATAGATATAACGCGATAAATGCAAGAATGAAAGTAAAAAGATAGGAGAAAGAGGATGCAAACCGGACACGATGATTTATAGTGGTTCGGCTACAAGGACACCTTCCTTGCCCTACTCCACTCCCCGAGTCACCTACTCGAGAGTTTTCTTCACTACTCAACAAGCTCCCTTTTGGCAGAGAAAACCTTTCACAACTTTTGCTTACACCATCTAACGACACTAAGCTAAATGTCGAGTTCTAATAGTAGCTAGAACCAATCTCACACCACAACACACCTTCTTCACAACACTACAACTACACTACTTAACACACCTTCACTACTTCTTCTTCACAACACACCTATTTCTTCACGGCTTCACGACTTCTTCATGGCTTCACAACTTCACGACTTCTTCACTACTTCACAACTTCTTCACACTACTTCTTACTCACTCATAAACTCACTACTAAGTAAGATCATCTTGATCTACTTATTACATATACAAAGCTCACTACTTTACATAAGCACTAACTACATCTTTGGCTTTATGATGGGGAGGATTCTTCTCTTGCACTTTGAGTTATGAGAGATTGGATCACTTGAAACAAAGATTAATAATCTTATGATCAAAGGGTTTTAAAAGGAAGTTTAGAGAGAATTAGATCTGAAAATCTTTGTGCAAAAGGTGAGAAAAATTCCAGGTTTGAGGTGGTATTTATAGGGAAAATTTCTGACCAAATCTGACAGGGGAGCGTGGCCGGTCCCCTTAATTGTGTGCCGGTCCCCTTAAAATTAAGGGGGCCGCCCTTTATAATTAAGGGGGCCGCGCTACTGAAACGGCCAGATTTTCTGTCTTTTAGTGGGGGAAGTTTATTTGGTGAAAAACTAACTAATTTTGGTTAAAAGTTTGAAATCATATATTTAGTATGATTAAAACATTTTTCTTTATTACCAAAAGTGTTTTTCAAAAATATATAATATGTTTATATAATTAAATAAAATTTGTATTAGTTAATTAAATACCCCTTTGATCATGAGATGTATTAAACACTTGTTTATCCATACCTTAAGTGATTGTTGAAGCATACTTGAGACGTTGAGATGTCGAGGCTTGTTGACGTAAGAATGCATAGAAGAGTTGTGATCACAAGTAACTTAAGCACTTTACGTTATATGTTGTAACTTACATCTTTGTCATCATCAAAACATGAAGAGGATGTTTAGATTAAATATCGTAATATTCATGCCAACAGGAAAGTTTCAAAGCTAACTAAACAAGTTAAAAAGATTTTAAACGGCAAACTATTCAACCCCCATTCTAGTTTTCCACAGGAACATCTTGTTTCTTCACACGTAGCTGGTGATATCTAGATCTCAAGTCAAGTTTCAAAAATAATTTTGCCCCTGCTATTGGTCAAACAAATCATCTATGCGTGGAAGAGGATAACGATTACGAATAGTGATACAGTTGAGTTAACGATAGTCAATACAAAGTCACATACTTCCGTCTTTTTTCTTAACAAATAAAACTGGTGCACCCCAAGGAGAAACGCTAGGTTGGATAAAAACATTATCCAAGAGCTCTTGTAATTGTTCCTTCAACTCCTTTAACTCAATGGGTGCCATACGATAGGGTTCTTTGGAAATAGGTTCACCACCTGGGATCAATTCGATGCCAAACTCAACTTCTCTAGCAGGAGGAAGACCAGGAAGTCCATCAGGGAAGACGTCAGCAAAATCCCGTACAACAGGAAGACTTTCAATAGTAGGACCTTGGCAACCATGAGAAATCAAGGTCCGTACTTTCATAGCATAAATGATTTTAGCATATTTTAGAGGTTGAGATCCATGATAAACAAATTTGGGCCAATTCAAATCACCAAAGATCACATTTCTGGCATGGCAGTCAATGGTAACTCTATGGAAAGCCAACCAATCCATACCAAAGATTACATCAAAATCAAGCATATCAAGAGGAAGCAAATTAGCCGGATGAATCCAATCATCAAAGCGTAAGGGAAAAATCACAAATTTATGATCGATGAGAACACGATTCTTCATTGGTGTTGAGATAGATATTCGATTAATTAATGGTGTTGGAGCATATTAACACTAGTACAGATTTGGCCTTTCGTCACACATGGTCGATTTTGAACTGTCACACTGTAACATATTTACGTGACTAAATGTATGAGAATAAAATAAACAGCCAGACTTGATCCGACTTGTGTGACCATTTCGGAAAATATATTGATAAGATCGTTTATAGCTCGAGGTTGTTTAAACCTCATCTAGGGATTGCACAATAATAAAGATAAAGAACATGTACGCAGCGGAATAAACAAAACATCTTTATTATTGCTAACAAGGTTTCTCGTCATCATCTCTACTCTAACATACACCAAAGCCCCAATGCTACGTGATCAAGTGTAGCACGGTTACACTCTAACAGCTATCTAAGATAGTTGAGGCTTAACATCAATCTACCCTAGGTGTTTCCCATAAAACACCTGTACACACAAGTCTAGGCGTTTCCAGCCCTAGACATACACTCACACGTTTTCTGTATATTACATTGTGGAAGACACATTAAAACTTATTCCCTGTATCTCTTTATATAATAGAGATACTAGGGTTACAAGGAATAAACTAATAAAATAAAAGATATGCTATAATCTTTTTCTTTCTTTGCAAGTTTCTTCCTTTGTCTCCATAAGTCCTTCATCTTTCATATTTGTCAATATCAACTCAAAGTATAATTCCCAACAATCTTCCCCTAGTTGATATGACAAAACCAAATATATGAAAGATGTCATCTTCCCCTCAAACCATGCATATCATCAAGGATCTTCAAGCTGTAATCTTCAAAGTATTCTTCTTCCCCTTTTTGTCATCATCAAATAGGGGACAAATGTATGCAACCTTGATCTTCACAACCACGAATCAATATTACACGTCCAATCCATCTTTCCAATGTTTCAAAGTCGCCCACAATTAAGTTCTCCGCATCTTTAAATGAACTTGAAACAGTAGAAATCAAAACTATCAGTAGTAACAATAACTAGCAGTTGTAAAAACCTTCACCTCGATGTAGCATATAAATGGTTAAACATTTAAACAATTAAGCTTCCCCTGAAACCCATATGTTAACCATTTGTTGAATGTAGGCTCTATGTAATGATTACGGATGAAGAAAACTAAGTATAACCAACTTGATGTTGAAGTAGAACCACCCAAACTTGTGCCTTATATCTTGTACTAAAATTGACTTCGAACGTATACTTAACGTATAGGGAGATCGTAACCTCTTGACAAAAAATCACTGAGCACAATAACGTAACTCCTTCAAGTGTTTTGTCAATTCGTAGTCACCTGAACGAACAAACAAGTTACCTTCACCAGAAAAGGTATGATAAAACACAATCTTGTGAAACTCCACTTCATCGTCAAATAAGTGATAAAAACTTTTCTTCGTAACCAATTAGAACAAAATAAGAACGAGCCATAAATCTATTAAGCACCGAAACCAAAAATCATAACTCTTGTGTGTGTGTCTTCCCCTGTGTGTGTATTAGAACCAACCTGTTCCAAATTAAACATATACTTCCCCTCACTGCTCGTAACTCATGCCCATATTACTGCCTTTTAAAACATTAAGCATAGCAGTGGTAACTTTTCACTAGCAGTGGAAACGATGGACATGCGCAGTGGTAAAATTTGCATTAGCAGTGGTAACTCTGAAGCTGCAGTGGAAACGTATAGCGTGCAGTGGTAACACTCTAAAGCTAGCAGTGGTAATATCGAGATAGCAGTGGAAATGAATAAAGCATCAGTGGAAACGTATACACTTGCAGTGGAAACGAATACACTTTGCAGTGGAAACGAATACACTTGCAGTGGTAACATGTAGTGCAGCAGTGAAAACGAAGAACTAGCCACATCGATTCATCCACAAGTATGTCTACTCCCAACACCTGCTGATCTGAATAATATGAATCAAAGTACCAAAGCAATCACCAGAAAATCACGAATCAACCATCAGTACCTTACTTTCCATGGTACACAACATTAACACCACTTCATTATCACCAGTAGCTTTCGTGGTCTCCATCATTACATTAGGGTTTCAAAAATACGCAACTTTATTCCTTGATAAATACAAATCAAGAAACCCTAAAACATTAATCGTATAGCAACATCAGACCTTTACTCAATAAACCAATCAGTAGCATCCATTATTAGTCCTACTAGGGTTCATCATTGATCTAAGAAACAACTTTTAATAGTACCCACGATCTGATTAACAAGATAGAAAACCATTCACCACAATCAGAAGCACTAGATCAAAATCATTATACCCAAAAGCTCGTCAAAGTACTGAGTAAAACCAGCGTATATGAATGAAAACCCTAAATAACTAGGGTTTGCTAGGGTTTTCTTTCAAGTGGTTATTAAGAGTAGTGTATAGTAGATCCAAAAACCCAAAAAAAAAAATCAATTCGTACCTTCACCAAATCTGCTATCCTCCATGATTAATAAACTCCAAACAGTAGATATTCAACTTCCATAATGAATTAACACAAGTATGCACGAATTAAAAGAAGTTGAGATCAATAAAACCCTAAAAATTCGACTTACAAACTTTTCTTCAGCAGCCTTTTAGAAAAATCATATCTTTTTACTGGGAGCTCAGATTGAAGATCCCTCCGGTGGAACTCTTCTTTGTCATGTAGAGAGCCTCCAGTAAAAATTTCAGCCCGATCCAACGGTTAACGAAGGAGATATCGCGCCTTGAAAACTGACCTGCAGTGAGTTACGAAAATTGAACCAAAATCGAATTTTTCTTGTTTTCTTCGTTCTTCGACAACGAACCTTGTAAATCCTAGATATCAAGAGCCCCCGCTCTGATACCAATTGATAAGATCGTTTATAGCTCGAGGTTGTTTAAACCTCATCTAGGGATTGCACAATAATAAAGATAAAGAACATGTACGCAGCGGAATAAACAAAACATCTTTATTATTGCTAACAAGGTTTCTCGTCATCATCTCTACTCTAACATACACCAAAGCCCCAATGCTACGTGATCAAGTGTAGCACGGTTACACTCTAACAGCTATCTAAGATAGTTGAGGCTTAACATCAATCTACCCTAGGTGTTTCCCATAAAACACCTGTACACACAAGTCTAGGCGTTTCCAGCCCTAGACATACACTCACACGTTTTCTGTATATTACATTGTGGAAGACATATTAAAACTTATTCCCTGTATCTCTTTATATAATAGAGATACTAGGGTTACAAGGAATAAACTAATAAAATAAAAGATATGCTATAATCTTTTTCTTTCTTTGCAAGTTTCTTCCTTTGTCTCCATAAGTCCTTCATCTTTCATATTTGTCAATATCAACACAAAGTATAATTCCCAACATATATGTCACACATTTGTGTACTTATGTGACTAGAGGGTAACTGGTAAATATTTTTTTGATTATTTAGTCACTTTTAATTCGGGACATGTGACAGATACAAATCAACTTGAAGCATTAGTCACACTATATATATACATATTGACAAATATATGTCACACAATTGAACAGTGTGACCAAAATAGATATATGGTCACATGAAATAATTGTGTATGTGGCTAAATTATATAGTCAAGTTTGTCACACATTATTTAAACGTGACAGCTATTCTTTGCTGAATATTTAGCCACATAGAATTTGAAATGTGTGACAACTGAAAAGTAAGTTTGAAGCATTAGTCACGATATGCATTTAATAGTGACAAGTATATATGTCACACACTTGAAGAGTGTGACCAAATGTCATATATAGTCACACTAAACCATAGAAACATGATTAAGTGTAACTAAAATTCGATACATATGGTCACGTAAGTTAATATGTGTGTCTAAAGTTTAGTGTGTGTTTGCTTGCCAAATCCTAATGTGTATAGTCACACTTAATTGAAGCACGATCATGTGACTATAGGCTTTACACAAAAAAATAATAAAAAAATAAATAAATAAAATTGTCACATTGTAACTATAGGTTTTACAATAGTCACACCATATCAAAAATATGTATCTAAATGATGTTTATGGCCACATTATAAGGGTATTATATGTGACCAATACATTCAAAATAGTCACATTGTGAAATATTCATGTGAATATTATTTATAGAAAAATGTAAAGTCAGTTATCATTAACATTGATATATATTAGTTACATTGAATTTTTGGCTCTTTCATACATTTTGAAGATCTCATCATCTGACTGTCGCTTTAATTGAACAAGCTTCCAACCCTTCATATTGTTTAGATAGTGCTCATAGTACTTCCTCTTTTGCTTAACTATTGGACGATTGAGCACCTTTCTCTTCTTTCTTTGATTGAGAAAAATTTCTTCCTTTCGGCTTCATAATTCCTCTTCCATTCATCTTTTTGTTCTTGAGTGTACTCTTGCACTTCTTCTTTTATAGGTTTCATCAGCGCAATATCAGCATCACCTTTAATCCTTTCTTCATCCCAAGAATCCAAGAGCGCTTTTGTTTTGGCCTCATCTTCAGCGTGTTTCCTTCTTTGTTCAAGTACCATCTGATTGTCCTCTGTAAACTCAGCAACCAATTTTCTTGCAGCAGCTTCATCTACTTCAATTTGCTTGTGTTTGGGCCATTACTCAAAAGCAATATCCTTTAAAGGATCATGCTTAGGATCTTCAACCATAATACCTTTGCCTTTGCCCTTATAACTTGGCTCTTGTACACTCTTCTTAATTGGTTGAGTTGGTTCTCTAATCACCACACCTTTGATAGGTACTCTTGGTTGTTGTGGTGGTGGTTGTGATTGTTGTGTTGGTAGTGGTGATTGTGGCACTACTTGTTTAAATGGTGTCTTCAATAGAATCATTGCTTCGGCCAAAGAGTCATCATCATCACTAGCAACAGGAACATTTTCCTTAGCAGTAGTATCCTATTTGGCCATTTCTGCACTTGCACCAGCAGTAGAATCTCCCATGCCTTTGATTGCTGCTTCCATAACAACCTCATTACCTTGATTATCAGCAACCACATACTCATCATCATTCTCATCAGAATCCACATCCATATCCACACCAATGTCATCACCAGCAGCAGCACTATCAACATTTTCCATAGCTTCCTCTGAATCCTTGGTTTCATTCCTACCCTATTTGGGATCATCCTCCCCCAAACTTATGCTTTCAGATGAACTAATCCTTTCTGTTGTGCCCACTTTATTCAATCTTTTAAATGACCTGGTTCTTGACCCCTTCTGACCTCCTAATTGCTTAACCCTCAGCGTCAAACCTTTAATTACATCCCCCTGAGTATCTATGATTTGTTGTAGGCCAATAACCTGTTCTTTAAGTTTGGTACACTTAACCATCAATTCTTTAACAAGTTCCATATTATCCTCACTACTTCTATCCTCATCACTTGCATTGTCCCCTTTGGTTTCTTGGCACCTGCGGTTTCCTTCACCTGAATCAGTTCCATTGGAACTTGATTCATTATAAGTTCCTGAACCTTCTCACTGATTATGTTGACCTAGTTCCAACGTTGCTTCAAACAATGGTTTAACTATGACAGGAAATTCCTTACCCTTTCTCTTCATGTTAAAAAAGACCTTTTTAATATGAGAATGAACTGGATAAACCTTGTCGTGAACTTTCTTATTTGTAAACTGTTTGTCCATAAGAAGTTGCAAAAATCTTGGACATAAGTAATGTTGGTTTGAAGAATTATCCAAGGCTTTAACCACATGATCAAAAATTAATTTTGAAAAATTGAATTTTTCTTCATTTTTAGTCAAGCATATAAGGGCAGAAGCCATGTTACTACTAAACTCATTCCAAACAGTAGTCTATGGACTAAGACACTGTAACAAAGTGTGAATTAAGAATTTCCATTGTGGGGGAAAGCCACCTTTATTAAATTTCAAAAAATTATTTTTTCTTACATACCCCATCTCTTGAAGGTTTTCCAAAATTGTGAAGTCTGGAAGATTCTCAATTCCATTAACATCTCCTAGATGAAGAACTTCTCTAACAGATGCCTCTGTAACAATCATCTTCTGCCCATCCACACGGGCATGAATCTATACTTCCTCATCAATAGTTTTGACCTTTGCAGTAGCCCAAAACTGTTTGATGTTGGAAACATATACAGTAGTGTTAACTGTTAATGCATACCTAATATGAGTAGCATTGAGAAAATCAACAACTTCAGCGAACTCTTCATTCTCCTTGGTGGGCTTTTGGAAGAATGCACTCATGTTATGCTGGTTGGCAAAAGACATAGTCAAGATTGTGAAATTTGAAAATTTGTGTAGGGTTTTGCTGGGAATTGCAATTAATTGATAAAATCAAGCAATGGTTTTATGTTTGAGAGAGTTTTGATCAGATAAAAACATTTGTATGAAACTGTGAATGATTGAAGTCTACAAACCCTTAACCGTTTATATTTCTAAAACAGTACCCTACACTCTCAAAAATAGCATAATAACCCTTAGCCGGACTAAGTTAGGCTTAGCAGCACTAAATTATGCCTAGCAATACTAAGTCAGTTTCCACTCAAAACAGCTTATTTTTCAGGACTCCAGCACTTTTCTCAGCTTATCCTGCAAAATATTAGTCCCAAAAACACAAAACCACAATCATAAACCGAATCACAATAATCACATCATCAATTACACTTAGCAATACTATTTATAACTAGCAACATTAACACATCATTTTTGGATTTTAACAATTTGACATATTGGTAGCAGCTTAAATATGATATTGTGTTTTAGGAATTTGTGTTATTGATTTGTGTTTAGGTTATGGATTTTTGCAAATTATGGTAGATTCATACTATTTAGACCTCTAACTTTATGAAACAAGGTCTCATAAGAAAAATACTGTTTTTATCCAAGAAACCAAACACACCTTTGACAGTTTGACATCATAAGCAACCATAAACAATTAATTAAACATCAAAATTTTCCTTGATGTTTAAAAAAAGCTACAACCATTCATAAAAGCTGCGAACATAAATTTAATTATCCTACCTAAATACTAAAGATACTAAAAATATAAAAATGTCATCATTAAAAACTGCTACACTCCATTTCACACCAACTTGTTAGAACCAGAGCTCTACTCCCTACTTTTCATTAAAAATGTCATCATTAAAAACTTAATTTCAAGATCGCTAATCCTGTTTTCCAAATTTAACAGGTCTGCAAATGCAAACCCATCTTGTTGACCCCTGGTTTTGATGCACCACCACATTTTGATGCTCCATCACATTTTGCTACTGATCCTCTTCATTTTGCTGGGCATCCTGTTGATCCTCCTCATCCTCTTCATCTTCTTCCTCCACCTCCACATCAATCAGTCCCCAACGCTCATCCCAGTAAAAGTCTTGTCTATGCAGCTGATGATGTACCCTCCGGTTAGTTCGAAGGACTCCCCTTCGAGTTTGCTCGAAACCTACATAATCGCAGGCTCTAGCTAGCCTCCTAAATCCTTCTAGGGCGTAAAACTAATCTCTTTTGATCTAGTTACCAGATGGAAATTCGACAAACGAAGGTATAAGCCCTCCGGGGTACACTTCAATGAACATAAGATGGAAAGAGGGCAAGACCAAGTCTTACCCACGTCCCCCGTCTTATCCATGTTCTCTCTTCTTCCTTGATTGACCTGCCAATTCAGGAAGAGTGGACACTAAGCCCTAGCGGTTACCATAAAATCATGGGATACCCCCATGATCTCCTACAAACGTGGAAACACTCCGCAAGGCTGTTTTCTTCCCCTATAAATAGTCTTGGATGATTTTCAGTTCTGGTATGCAATCTCAACTACTCTACTATAACAATCGTGGTTTTAGCAGGTCAGTTTGACTGATAGTCTTGACTCGGTTGACGTTTGTTTGGTGTGTCTTAGGTGTTTGAAGTGAAATGGGCGAGTTTTAGCACTAAATCCATTTGCATAAATGGTTTTTATTGTGATTTGGAAAGTTTGGAATTTGGGAAAGTTCATTTTGATCACCTTTGTGGTGTAGAAATGACTTGTGTAGTTTTGGTGCTTTTGTGTTTTTGCGTAAAGAGTCTTCGTTCAAGTGTTTGAGCGTTAACGGGTTACGAGGAGTTTGTTTTTATGAGTTATGTTTCAAAAGAGTGTGAAATTCTTTTTTTGGAAACTTTGTTTTGAAATTGATAATTTTTCCGGTTGTCGCAAAAATTAAAATTTATCGCGAAAGACGTTAGGTTTTGTTTTGGGAGTTTATAAAATATGAAAAAGTAAGAGGTTTTGAGTGTAATAAATAAATTTAAAATATATATATATATATATATATATATATATATATATATATATAAATATATATCCCTTATATATATATATATATATATATATATATATATATATATATATATATATATATATATATATATATATATATATATATATATATATATATATAATCGGCTAGAGGGTTTTTAGGGGAAAAAGATAACACAATTTGAGTCCAAATATGACTCTTAGGCCCAAGGAATCCTAGTTCGACCCAAACAAGCCCAACCCCTACCCATATAAGCCAAACCAACGACCCTAAACTTATTTTTTCTGCATAATTTGATCAACCAAAGCAAGAGGGGACGAAGAAAAATTAGGGTTTTTATTATTGATGCTAAAATCAAGTTCAAGGCATAATTCTAACACTAGTTTTCGTATAATTACTTAGTTATTACTTCAATTCATGTAATAATTGATATGATTGATCTAGGGTTTGTAAACTTCTGTAAATTAATTATGTTAAACATGTTAGGATCATTAGTTAATAATAGTATGATGATTGGTGAAGGAGATTTGGTTATAAAACATGTTAAACATTGAGTTAGAGTTTGGACAGAAAACTATGGCTGTAAAGATGTGAGTGTAATTAACAGATTTTGAGGAGTTAGATCACGAATTTTTAGTCTAAATTGAATTTTAATGAAAGAGATTTCCAAAAAATCCATCCACGATTGATTTCAAGGTCGGGAAGTTGGTCTTTTAATTTTTCTTTGTTAAGGTGTCAAAGCTGTCAAACCGGGACAGAATTTGGGTAAAAGTTTGAGGGTGATTTGTGGTAGTAAAAGTGCTATTTTGACTAGCCCTTCTGGAACAGTTAAGTATTATGTTATATTAGACTACCACAAAAAGGATTCGCGATAAAAACTTGTGGAAGTATTTTATGTTAATTAAAACTTTTTGGTGTATGTTCAGATCCGAATTTGAGTAGTTGACAAGTTTGATTTTCTTTTGAGTACTTGTGTGTGTTATTGGTCCATATCCTTCTGTGATTAGCTTGTATGCTTATGAGAGACCATGGTAAATTTGTTTTGTGAGTTTTTGAGCTTTAATTGTCGTGATTTCATGTGGGCGAATGTACCCAAAAATTCTGCATTTTCTGATTTTAAGTGCAAGGGATTTAGTGAGTGTTAGGTTATGGTAGTGGTTACTATGGTGTCTATGAGATCCATGGTGGGTCATATGAGTCTTAGACATCCATCATATGTGTATTATATGGGTTGTAGCTTTTATCTTGACCTTGTGTAATGTGGATTATTTTTGTGTGTTATAGATTGTGAATTGTTTTTGTGGAAGCTGCAAGGTTTGAGGTGAGTTCATAGTCCCATATTTTTACTTTGTTTTAAACTTAGGATGGGAATGATGCTTGTCTTAAATGCTTTAGGTTACTGTGATTATGTGTGTGCGTCAAAGAGCTTGGACTTATAATGTTATCGTATGTATGCTATATGTAAATGATAATGTTATGTTGTGTGATTCTGTGTGGTCCAATTGGGAGGGTGCTTACCTTGTTGCTCGTGCATACGACCTAATTGGAGAGTAGTACTCCTACTCACTTTTATTCTGTGTGGTCCGATCAGAGGGTATTAATTACCCATTATTTGGAGCGGGGGTCACGTTCCGGCCCGGATGTTGTGAATTTGGATCGGTGGGCACGTTCTGCCCGATAGTTGCCTTTTGTTTGATGGTTGGTTTATGAACCTATAGCTTATATGATAACTGTAATTATTTGTCCAGCTATATTTTATAATCATAGTGATTTTGGGTTCCTAGTGTGTATGAGTCTTAAACCTATAAATCTTACCAACATTATGTTCACGTTTTAAGCATCATTTTCAGGTGAGCTTTCTAAGGATAAGATAGAAGGATGTGATTAGACGAGACCCTAGTTGCATTGGAAGTGGTTTATTATTTTGTTTGGATCTTATGTATTGTTTTTGGATTTTGTTTTGGTTATTTTATTTTGGGGTATTGTTACAACACTTTGTGTTTGTACTTTGCTCTATTTTTGTGCATGTAGTTGTTCTCTATATAGACACCAGGTGTTGTGATGATATCCATGAAGTTACACCCTCGCTTTTCCGCCTTGGCGAGGTGTGACATATACTTTACTACATTTCACCTACATTATCATACCAAATACTTATTCACACGCCGGAGGTGGTTCGCAGGGTCCAACCCCTGCGCAATCACTTAACGTAGTGTCTTTGTATTTCTTATTTTCAGGTTAGACACAAGCTTGGCTCAACCACAACATCCCCTATATCCTTTGATCAACATCGAAGGATCGTGCAGCTTACACGCAGGACCCCGCTCCGTTGTCTCTAAAATAATGAAGCTGGGATACTACTGGCCATCAATGCACATGGATGCAATGGAAATAATACACAAATACGAGGCGTGCCAGATTCACTCGAAGGTCCCAAGACTACCCAAACAAGATATGACTTCTATCACATCTGCATGGCCTTTTTCCCAATGGGGAATCGACATAGTAGGACCCTTGCCAGTAGCGCCAGGAGGAGTGAAGTTTATGGTCGTAGCTATCGACTATTTCACCAAATGGGTCGAAGCCAAACCCTTGGCATCCGTGACAGGCAGACACATGGAGAAATTTGTATGGGAACACATCATTTGCCACTTCGGAGTCCCTCAAATCATCATCTATGACAATGGGAAGCAATTTGCCGAAGGAGTATTCGCTACTTTTTGCAGTGGTTTAAAAATCAAGCAATCATTCACGTCCGTGTATCACCCTCAAGGTAATGGCCAAGTAGAAGTTACCAACAGGGACATTATCAATGGAATTGAAAGACGGCTAGGACGAAGTCACCATGGGTGGGTCGGCGAGTTACCCCAAGTTCTCTGGGCCCATAGGACACATGCTAAGTCGAGTCACGGGGAAACACCTTTTAGCCTGACTTATGGCACAGAAGCCGTCATTCCCTCAGAGATAAGGGTGGAAGCGGAGCGTATTATGAGCTTTGAAGCTTCGGAAAATGAGGGAAAGCTTCGGGAAAATCTAGATTTACTCGAAGAGCGAAGAGAAAGAGCCTCCATCAGAGAAGCTGTGTACAAGCAACAGTTGGAAAGATATTACAACAACAGGGTTCGACCTTCGAACTTTAAGCCAGGTGAATATGTCCTTCGACTTAATAGCGCAAGCAAAGCTGAATACCATGGAAAGTTAGGACCAACATGGGAAGGACCTTACGTAGTAGCAGAAGCCTACGACAAAGGAGCCTATAAACTGGTCACAATCTTTGGGGATGAAGTTGACAAGACATGGAATGGCACCAATCCTTGTAAGTTTTACATATAAAACTTACAACCTTTCAGAGAATTTGTTTATTTCAAATTTATGTGTTTAACTCTTCTCATTCGGGAAAAGAAGCATTAATGGTAGGCGTCTTAGTATTCATTTCATAAAATGATTTAATCCTCCCTACCCAATTAATGATACAACGTATTTTCCTTAAATCTCTTGTTTCGTTTTTTACAACAAAGATTTATTCAGCTAAGTACTACAAGTCTCAATCTTCGAAGGATGATATTCATGACATCCACTATAATTCACATTGACTTTCCTTAAGCGTCTATGGGTATTCGGAGCCCTATGGCTATAAGGATAAAGATGGAGTGGGTCGCAACCCTCTGTCAGCAGTTAAATTATACTATTGCTTAAAAATCTTGGTTCAAAATACACACAATAAGGATACTCATCTACGGTAACCTTAAGTTGTATATTAATGTTATTAAATAACGTTGAGAGAAGAGAATCATATAATTAAAGGATAAATAAAAAGAACATCCTATGACAAGTAGATAACAAAAAAGCAAGCATCCTAGAAATCAAAGTAGCAAGGAAAAAACATGTTCGGAGGGTACAAACCACCATCAGGATTAACCATTGCCAACAAGGAAGTATTTAGGCATTCCTTGATGAGTGGGGATCTTCTTGACGAGAGGGAAACTTTACACCAGAGGCCCTCCTACTTGGAGAAGATGGCTGAATCCTACAGGGTTTCTTCAACAGCAGTCTTTCCACATAAGCCATTGGATCTTTGGTCACCTTCGAAAGAAAAGGAAAGTCTGCCAAAGCATACGCATCACTGGCAGCCTCATATTCCTGTTCATGAGAAGGGCGATAGTAACAAACCTTCGACAGAATCACAGGCTCTCCAGTTTCAGCAATTTCTTCCATAGTATTGCATTTATTTTGGAATAGGGCAGCATTCACCAAGTTGGCTACCACTTGTCCGACTTCATCACTATGATACAACTCCATAGCAATATAAGGAATAACCTTGGCTACAATCTCTGCCCTATCTTTTTGGAGACTTTCACATCGAAGGCTTAAAGCATCTGCCTCCTGTTGCAATTTGGTTTTTTGCTCCATAGTAACTTTTGTCGTGAAGATCACACAATTGCTCTATCTACATATTGTCAAGGGCTCCCTTCCAGTGGGCTGGAGTAACACCTTCAACCAGTCGGTGGCAAGCTTGGGAGTTGGGGAGTCCCTTTGTGTTAGACAACCCTGCACATTTTGCAATTAGGATTTGTTTGAAGCTTTCAATTTATTTTGCGGTGGTATTTAGGTCATAATGAGCTTTTACCATGAATGTCTTCATCATCCGAATTTTTGAAGGGTAGCAGTCTTATCCTGGGAGGCAATCTTCTTTGTAGCTCTAGATAGGAGGGTTGGTATGTCAAGTTTTATCTTGATCGGCGGCTTTGCAGCCTTAATTTCAGTCCCCTTCCTTTCACGAACCCTATCAGCTATACCAGCGGGTCCAACATAAGTCATGGGACCCTCATCAGAGGAAAGGATTTCCACATCCGGAAGGCCTTCTATTGCCAAGGGAGCTTCCTCGGTATTGATAGGAGCTACCCTTTCAACTGATGTAATTGGCTCCAATACCATGGCATCCACATCATTATTGTTGACTGAGACTGATGGAGAACCTACCCCATAGCTAAAATCCCTAGAATCCCTAGGAGTGAAGCTAACTTCCTTTGCGCCACCAGATACAACAAAGTTTTGGAAGGCCATTACTGCAAAATAAACAGATACATAAATATCATCAGATATGTTATTCATTTATGTTAAGTTACGTATACATACTTAGGCCATCACAATTGATTTCTGGTAATAAGGGAGATCCTTCCCAACGGTTGACAAGATCAGCTATAAAGAGGATGGGCTCTGGAAAGGTTTGCACATCCATTGGGTATCTAGCGAGACGTTGGTAGAGTGGATCGCTTCGGATATTGTGGGGAAGCTGATCATTGAATTTCTTGCGATCAAAACGGAATGCTTTGTTCAAGAGTGCTGGATATTGCGGAGGTATGATTGTATCTTGCACATAAAAGAATTTTCCTTTCAAATTGGTTATGTTTGTAAATGGTTTGGTTATCAACACGGGTACATTTGCTTCACCTCTCTTCGACAGTGTTAGCCAATCTCCCCCGGGACATAGGTTAAGGAAGCCTCGAAGCACATTCAGTGTGGGCTCGTAACCGTACGCCTTATACATTACTATGTAAGTGGTGAGTTTGGCTAGACCGAAGGGATTAAACCTTGAAATATGAGCCTCGTAATATTGTAGCAGCTCTAGAAATAATGGATGCAGGGGTATTCTTAGATTTGACCGGGTAAATGCATATGTATACAAACCCACATACCCTTTTTGAGCATCATAAATGCTTTGTGATGAGTGTCTAAATACTCATCATTTTATACCAATCTGAGATGCCAAAACATACAAAAACACTCAAATATGTATCAAAATACTTATAATATCTTAGAAGTGTGTTTTATATGTTTCAAATGCAAAATATGCAAAAACAGATGAAAAACGTACAAAGTTTGCATAATTGGCAGTTTCAGTCCCTCAAGTTTCATAAATTGGCAAAACTAGTCCCTGGTTATTCTAAAAACATGAAAAAGTCACCAAAGGTCCTTTTAAATCATAAAGTTACATATTTAGTCCTTTGGTGCAAAGTTTCACAAAATTACAAGTTTAGTCCCTGTACTTTGGAAATTGACATAAATGGTCCCTGGGATGTTAAAAACTTTGAGAAAAGCAATTTTGGTCCTTGTACTAATAATCTTTTGCAGGAATAGTCCTTGGTGTGAAGTTTGGTGGAATTACATAATCAGTCCCTAAAGTTTGGTGAATTGGCAAAAATAGTCCTCGGATATTTAAAAAATGAAATATAGCAAAAATACCCGTGTACTATTCAATTATGGCAAAATAGGTCCTTATGATTACATTTGGGAACTTACAATTTCAGTCCCTATAATTTTCCTAAATTACAAAATTGGTCCCTATGTTACTAAAATCCAAACGGACCCTATGTTTTATTATAACACAAAACCAATCCAAACTACAAACACATCAAGCCCACTTTACCCTTTTCTAATCCTAAGCCCATCACCAAACCTCCCAGCCCAGTCCACCCGTTTATAATAAAAACGGGTCAATGCCCTTTTGACCAAACCAAAACCACCCCAGCTTTCACTTTCCCTCCCAAAACCATACCACCACCACCTCATCTGGTTTCAATACCAGCTCACCACCACCTGTCCTAACCCCTCTCCTCCACCTCACACATCCCTCCAAACCCATAAATCCCTCACACGCAACCCATAGCTGCCCACGTTAACGTGTGGGACTTTTTGGCGCGAAATGAGATTTTTAAACGGCTTGGATTGCTCAGACACAATCAATGGCTAGGAATTGGTGGGAAAGGTCAAGGTGGGTCCCAAAAACTCAGAAAGTTTCTATAAAAGGGGAAAGAAGCAGAGGATGAAAAGTATTAGTGTAACTTAGGTTTATTGTAGTCGTAGGTAGTGTAATCTTTAATTTCAGTTGTAATTTAAATCAAATTAGCTTGTACTCAGTTAAATTCATGTACCTTAATCTTTAATTCAAGTTAATTTCAAGTTTCAAGTGTTATCTCAGTTTATTCAAATTTGCTCTTATTTCAAAAATCACCAATTGTCCAATTGTTGTTTCTAGTTGTTATTCTGGGTTTCTCAAGCTAACTTAAGCTTTGACAAAGCTTAAATAAGCTTTTATATACCTTCAGTATCTGTTTAGTTCATAAAAAGAAAATACTAAAAAAATCAAATAAAATAGTAGAAAAATAAAAAATAGAAGGAAGAACAAGATGAAGGATTGAGCAGGGTGTGATTTGAAGTGTTTTAGTATTAGTAGTCTTGTGGAAGACTGTTAGGATAGATATTGGTCATGGTTCCATCATCTCAGTCTTATACTAATTGTAAGCTCATTTTACCATTTTCTTGCATTTACTGTAGTAATGCTTTGTATCTGTTAATTTTTGGTTCTCAGTGTTTCTTAGATGTAATTTAGTCATATTATTGCTTAATCTTTGGTACTTGTTCATTGTTTTTCAGTATACACTCTTATTCTTAATTTCACAGCCAAAATGAGTTCATATTGATTCATGAGTATTTGAAGTTAAACTTGATGTTTCTGTGTTAAAATAAGTTTATGTCATCATATTTTAACTTTGTGAATTTATATTATGCTCTGAATCAGTGGTAATCATTGAAGATTTCAAATTCAATAACTTTAAGGGGTGTTTGGCTCAGCTTGATACTGAGTGTATTGGGTAGTGTTAGTTGTCTAGGATAGTCTAAGCATACTACTTTAGGTCATATTAGGTTATAGTGGTCTTAAAACTCAGGCTTCAAACAACCAATAGTCAAAAAAATAATAAATCTCAATTGTAGTTAACTGATAAACAGTTAGGTTCCAAGATCACTCACACCACTTCATTAGTTGTAATTTTAACTTAATTCAACCTTTGGGTATCATATTACATCAACATCAATCAGTAGAATCAAGTTAAAATCCACATAAGTCAAACTAGTTCAAATTTCATAAATAGTCAAAGTGCCATTCTCAGATTTTCTCAAATATTGGGTGAATTTTGTAGAATTTTGTAGTAAGTTTGAGATTTAGAAAATTCTTAGGATCATAGTCTACCACCTCTATTTCAGTTTCCCATAGTTGTCACATTTTTGTGATTTTTACCCTGGGCCCCACTCTCCATCAAACTCACTTGCAGGGCAAAGGTGTGCCCTGCACCAGCTTACTCAGTCCATCACCACCACTTTGGTGGTGATTTGTGACCACCTCAGTGGGCCCCATTAGTCATACTTAGGTTCTTACAACCCCCTCCTACCAGACTCTTAGGTTTGACCTTTTGTTTGACCTCTAACCTAGTGGACCCCACCTGAATCAGGCCTCATACTTTGTCCCATTTCTGTGTTCAAATTACTTTTTGGAATAGCTTATTGTGGCTTATCAGCTTATCTACTGAGCTTATTTGGCCAAATTGAGCTTTGACTAGTCCAACTAACTTATTTAGATCAGAATAAACCAAGGTGGGTCCCAAATAAGCTCATTTGAGCTTATTTGCCTTTCCAGTCAACAAAAGTCAACTGTGGTAGCAATAAGCTTCCACAGTGCTTAATATTAGCTTATAAAATATTTGTTTTTACAAAAGTTATCTATTTTTAAGTATAATATAGATTGGTAAAAGAAAAATCAAGAAAAAACAATATAATAGTAAGTGATAGTTTCTATTTAATTTAATTTAATTTTAATTTTCATTTTTAGATTTTAATTAAGTAATTTGTGTTTTTATATTTTTATTAATTTCCTTTTAAGTTAAAGTATTTTTAATAATTTTTTCAGTTTTTTATTTTGTCTTTTAGTATTTATTAGAATTAATAATAGTTTTATTAATAATTAATCAATAATTAAGTTTTAAATAGCATAATTAATTTTTATAAAGCAACACCTAGTTTTTATATTTTTTATAGCTTTTATAAGTCATAAAATAGTTTTAGGAATTTTTCCATAATTTTCTAAGTCATTTTAGTATTATTTGTAATTTAAAATAGTTTAATTAGTTAAATTAATATAAATAGTTTTTAATTAATAGAAAATCTATAAAAAGACAAAAACATTTATTTTTATTTTTTATACTTTCTTCAAGTTCATTTTAAGTTTTATAAATTATTTTTATAAGTTTTTAGTTTAATTTGTAGTATTTATAATTTTTAGTTTGATATAAATTAGTTTTAATTAAATAGTTAAATAAGTTCTTAATTAAATAATTAATAATAAATAATAAAATAATCAAAAAAATTGTTTTCTTTTTAATTTAATTTTATTTTAAGTTTAAGTTTAGAATTTTCATTTTTAACACCTATAGTTTATTTTTCTTAAAACTCACCTTTTTCTCAGCACGCAGTCGCGTCTGATTTTAATTTGGTGTACGTTTTAGATACCTAGGTTTTACGTAATAACTCTAATAGCTTATTTAAGTTATTTTATTTTATAAAACCCTAGTTTAAACACACACACACACACACACTTTATACCTTTCCTGTTCACATTCACTGATCACAGATTCGTTTTTAATACCATCACAACCTCGTTGGGACATTACGACCCGGGGAAACACTGTATTCCACAGAAGCATTTGCCTCAGCTGTTTGACTATTATAATTGACCATTCACAGAGTCATTTTAGTCAATAAATATCAAGAATGGAGGAGAGTAGAAAGTATCTAGTGTAATTTTAGCTTTCCTTATGTCGAATTAATTAGTTTTAAAATTCCAGTGTATCTTTAAGATTTCAAGTTGTATTTTTAGTATTTTCAGTGTTAATTAAACCTTTTCCAATCATCAATTTCAGTGTTTCATTACGAATTCAGTTTATGCAAATTTCTATTATTTCAAAAATCACAAAAAGTTCTAGTGTTGTTATTTGTTGTTGTTATTAGATTCTTAAGCTTATATAAGCTTTGACAAAGCCTTATTAAGTTTTAGAATACCTTAATTATCTGTTTAGCCATAAATAAAAAATTACCAAAAATAATAAATTAAATAAGAGAAAAATAAAAAAATAGAAGGAAGAACAAGATGAAGGATTGAGCAGGGTGTGATTTGAAGTGTTTTGGTATTAGTAACCTTGAGGAAGGTAGTTAGGATAGATATTGGTCCTTGGTTTCATCATCTCAGTCACATACCAATTGTAAGCTTAATTTTCAATTTTCATTTTTTTACTGTAGATTAGCTTATTGTCTGCTTACATTAGTGTTTTTGTATCAATTTGGTATTGGTTAGTTGATATATAACCTAGAATCATATGTTGGTTCATTTAGTTTTCATATTGCTCAAAATCTTAACTTAACTGCCAAATCAGTTTAATTTAGTATCTTGGGTGTTTAAGGTTCCAGCTTATGTTTTTATGCTTATTAGAGTATTTTTAATCATAAATTAGTTATTGGAAATCAGTTTTATGGTCTAAGTCACCATCTGTTTTAAAAAATAAAAATTCAGATTCACAAAAGGAGTGTTTGGATTTGTCTGTATTGAGTGTCTTATTGAGTATCATTGATCACTTTTTATTCTCACTTCATACTCAGTCTATTAAAACACCAAAATAGTCAAGTATTTGGTAGTAATAAGCTAGAAAGTCAAAATCACTTCTAAAAGCTTGTAACTGTCCAACTGTTTGGACTTTTGATTTCATACCTCATCATATCAATACATAAATAGGTATTGTAGCTTAATTTAGGTAAGTTATAGCTTAATATAATTTATTTGGTCAGTAGGAATCACTAGAATCTCACAATAGTCAAAATAATTAAGTTTTGCTAAAAAGTCAAAGTGCACATCTCAGATTTTCTCAAAAATTCAAAGAATTTTGTAGAATTGTGTATTAGGTTCTAGGACTTGAAACTTGTTCCTAGTGATAGATTACCAGCTTAACTCTTAGATCTCAAATAGATTATAATTTTGTGATTTTTTTTAGTGGACTAAAATGCCCCTTGAACTGAGCTGTAGGGCAAGGTGATTGCCTTGTCTCAGCAGACCCCAGCTCACACACCACCTTTGGTGGAGTTTTGTGACCACCCCAGTGGGTCCCACACCCCATAATTAGGATTTTACAACCCCCTCCTACCAGACTTGAACCCTTGACCTTTTGTTTGACCTTTAGACCAGTGGACCCCACCTTAAAGTAGCTTGGAACCTTGTCCCAATTCTGTCTCAGAATTGAAATAAGCAAGTGCTTATTTGTTGGTTAAAGCTTATTGAACTTGCTTATTTGACATAATCTTGCTCAATAAAGTTCATCTCACTCATAGGAACCAGGTTTTACCTTGTGGACCCCACACAAGCTCAGTTGAGCTTATTTCTTAGCAAAGTCAATAAAAGTCAACTGTTTTGAGTAATAAGCACTCATAGTGCTTATTTTGTGTTTATAAATTATTTCCCTTTATTAAAGTATCTTATTTTAAGTATTTAATTAGTTTTGTAAAAGAAAAACAAGAAAAAAACAAACTTAATTATAGTGATAGCTTCTATTTAATAGAAATTATCTATTTAATTTTCTTTTTAGTTTATTCATAAGCACTTCTACTATTTTATATTTTTATTAAATCTCTTGTATATTAAAGTAGTTTTATAAATTTTTCCAGATTTTTCTTTTGTCATCTAGTGTTATTTAGAATTAATATTAGTTAAATTAATAATTAATTAATAAATAAGAATTAATTAGCATAATTATATTTTATAAAGTACCACATAGTTTTTATAATTTTTAGAGCTTTTATATAAGGTAAAGTAATTTTATAAATTTTTCTAGAATTTATACTATTCATTTTCTATTTTTAATAATATAATTAGTTTAATTGATAAATAATTAATAAATAGAATAATAATTAGTAAAGTAGATTAAAAATACATAAAATAAAGTTTTTATAATTTTTTTAGGATTCCCATGATGGTTAATTAGATATATAAATTTTTTCATAATTATCTAAGTATTTTTAGTATTTATAATAATTTAAATCAATATAATTAGTTAAATAATAATTAATTAATAATAAATAGATAAATAGTGTGAAAAATATAATTTTAGTTTTAAAATAAGTTTTATAATATTTTAGATTTTTCGAAATTTTAATTTTAATTTTCTAGACTTATTTTTTATTTTCATAATTATTAGTTAATTATTAAATAATTAATAATAGTTATTAAATATAAATAATTAATTAAATAGTTTTTAATTAATAAATAAATATTGTAAATTTATTTAATTTGCATTTAAGCCCCTAAGGCTTGCAAAATCCTACTACAAGTTAAATTTGTTTTTGTTTACGTTTAATTAATAAACGTTCACGTTTTTCAGTCCCTTTTTCACTTGTACGTATCTGATTTCACATATTGATTGATATAGCTTATTAAAGCTATTCACTCTTATTTTTCAGTAGTACAATCACTTAAACCCTTTTCCTGTTAAATTCACCTGATCTCAAAGTCGTTTTATTTCAGATTTCACATCTCGTTGGGATCTAACGATCCGGGGAAACACTAAACTCACTGGAGTATTGGTTTAGGCTGTTTGACTTATTGACCATTACTTGGTTGATATTATCTGACTGTTTACTACCAATCAAAGAATATAACTGAATCACCAGCAGTAGAAATAATGAAACTTGTAGAATCCATTACTGCTAGTCCTTCTCATCTCCCTGAGTATGATGTTATCACACCCGAGGTTCCCACTCACTCCCTGAGCATGGGGGACGAGCATCTTGACATTGTTCTTGATAAGGAATCTGACGAATTCATTTGGCGCCGCTGCCGGGGAGGTTGTGCGCATATTTTAAACGATTTTGCGTATTTGTGAATCTGAATACACATTCATTTGTATATTTATCCATCCTTGTTCATACTATTATCATATAAAACCAAAAACTGTTCCCGAAAACTTTTTAAAATCAGTTTTCAACGAACACAAAAAACCAAAAACATTTTCCTTCTTATTAGTACTACAAAAATTTTCAAAAATACCAAAAATATTCATCCCTTTACCCTCTATCCTTTTAATTCTACCTTCTTCCACTTGTCCCGTAATTGATTCTAATGGCATCTCTCGATGATGATTTCTTTGAACAAAGGGCCTTTAAAAGCAAAGTTGAAAAACTTACGGCCTGGTCAAAAATGTTGAGATGTCGTGTTGATTACGATGGACCTTCGATTCCTATTCCCTCTCCGGTGAGGGAAAGAGATCATGAAACCGAGGTGACAAAGGACCCGGTACTTTCCTCTGACAATGAAAGTGCTAAATACGTCCAACCTACGGTTGTCCAAGAATCTAAGCTCACAATTGATCCTAACCTTTCACGGTTTACGGTTAAAAGTTTGTCAAGCAAATGTACAGAGCTTAGGGCAGTAACTGAAAAGAACGATTTGCCTAATCTTCAAATTTATCAAAAACAAAAACCAGAGACCATAACGGAAGTGGTGGAAATTCCTAGCTCTTAGAGCACACCACTTGTCCCACCTCCAGATTTTGTTCCTTGTGTCGGTTGTGGTGAGCCGCTTTTCGGTTTTCCATGTCGTTGGTGTACATGTGAACAATGTGGTAATGATATTCAAGATGGGAGTTGTTTGTTTTGTGGACCGAGTAATTCATTTGCTTATGATCCTAATCAAAACTCATTCAACGACTCCTCAAATTTTTCCAACTACCCATCACATTCATACGAGCAAGAATCATATTATCCAAATATCAATGATGCTTCGTATCAAAATACACCAAGCCAGACTCAACAGTTTTACTATTGTGAGTACTGTGGAGGTCCACACTTTAGCTATGATTGTCAAACAAGGAACCCATTTCCTTGTAACAATTACGACTATTCGTTTCAAGACCCACCTCCACAGTGCCAAATGATTCAAGCAACTCCTCAAAACCAGCAAGACCCTTGTCTAGAGGTTCTTGAGAAACTTATAAACCTTAAGGAGGAGTTGGCTAATATGTCATCTCTCAATGCACCAAGTTTTTCTTGTGTACATTGTGGGGATCCTCATGATGATTTTCAATGTCAACCGTATTATAAACTTGAACATTGTTCTAGTTCTTATACATTCGGTTTTGACACATCCACACCCCCACAGTCTCCACTCACTCAATATTCTCGTGATAAATCTATCACGGAATTACTTGCTGAAAAACATGCTGCTAGAGACGAAAGAAGCATGGAAGAATTACTAGTCTTAGAACAAGCAGCTATAACACGTACCAAATTTCAAAATGCTGTTTTTCTCGATGAGGATGATGAAAGTGATGATACCTCATCAAGTTCATCAGTTGAGACTCCTTCCATGAATATACAGGGAGAAAAGAATATAACTGAATCACCAGTAGTAGAAATAATGGAACTTGTAGAATCCATTACTGCTAGTCCTTCTCATCTCCCTGAGTATGATGTTATCACACCCGAGGTTCCCACTCACTCTCTGAGCATGGGGGACGAGCATCTTGACATTGTTCCTGATAATGAATCTGACGAATTCATAAAGTCTAGTGTTGAGAACCTTGTCTCAATCTCAAGTGAGTCACAGGGAATTCTTGATCATATGTGTGATATCCCTCCCCCTCTTGTCTTTCCAAATAATCATATTGAGATGTTCTCTGATTCTGATGAGAACTATTCTTTATCTTGTGGAGACATAAGTTATGTGGGGGAATTACCTTCTGAGCTTGTCAACTCAGAAGAAGAGAATGAGGAAGAAATAATCCAAGACGAAGCTCTTCGTCTTACATTATTAAATGTTAATCTTCTCATTTCTAGAATCGAGGCTTTTAATGAAAAGCCTATTTCATCTCCTATCCCCCTTGAGGATAGTGAGTTTTTGATCAATGATTCTACTCTGGAATTGCAAACGTTCCATTTTGATCAAACAGAAGAGAAGATAAGTGGTATCACCACTTCTCATTCTTATAATTCTCTTCCCGTTTATGAATCATTTACTTTTGAGGAGTTCCCCAATGAAATCACTCAAATCAATCCCGAATACGAATCATTCACCTTTGAGGAGTTCTCCAGTGAACTCACTCATATCATATCTCCACCGGAGTATGATAATTTCTATTTTGATCTAGACATACCCATAATATGTCTTGATCAAACGAGCTTAAAAGAGGAGATTCATGAAACAATGAATTCTCCTATTGATGATGAGGAGTTAGTTATGATTTTCATCATGACTTTCTTTCTTTTCTTCATATATCCTGTTGCTTCTCTTGTTCTTCACTCTTTCGGGAGTGAAGACATTGTTGATATAAATAATTGACTAAAAACATTATTCATATCTTTCGATATCTCTAAGTTTTGATAATCACAAAACGAAAACTCATCAAACCAAAGGTTATGACGTAAACAAGTATTTAGTGGTAAATACTCACTTTCACCATTAAATCACTTAAGGTATGAATAAACAAAGTGATTAATGTATTATAAGATCAAAGGAAATCTTGTCTTAAGACATAACATTTTATAAAATGATTTTAACATTTTATATATATTTGTAAATCATTTTTGGAATAGCTTTATTAAACCACAAAAATATGATTTCAAATTTCCAACCAAAAAGGGCAAATTTTATCCAGAAAAACTTTTCAAACGTTCAGGAGGGCGGCCCCCTTAATTTTACTAGGCGGCCCCCTTAATCTTTAAGGGGACCGGCCTATAATTAAGGGGACCGGAACGCTCCCGAACAGTAAAATCTGGCCCTTTAAATACTGGATCATTTTACACATTTTCCTCACCTTTTTGCACTAGAAACTTTCTGATCTAAACATCCATTTCCTTTCTCTAAAAATCCTTTGATCTTATATACTTTGATCTTTGTTTCAAAGTGATACAAGCCTCAACATTCAAAGTGCAAAGAGAAGAATACTTCTATTAGAAGTATTACAACTTAGTATCATCTTGCTATCTAAGTTGCTTGTTTATATTTTCTTGTAAATCTTTCATTCTTTGGTGAATAAGGTGTATGTATTAGTTAGCTAGATTTAGTTGAAGAATCTAGAATTTTTGTAAGTGTAAAGTGGAACTTGAAGTGAAGAAGAAGGGTTAGATAGTATTGGTGATAGGAGATTGTAGCAATAGGGACTTGTTGCGAAGATATTGAGGGTTCGAAGTGAAGAAGACTAGAAGACATTAGTAGATTAAAGGTGTGAAGACATTAGTGACTTGAAGGTGTCAAGACATTAGTGGCTTAAAGGTGTGAAGACATTAGTGACTTGAAGGTGTCAAGACATTAGTGGCTTAAAGGTGTGAAGACATTAGT
This sequence comes from Artemisia argyi, assembly GCA_030686995.1. Taxonomy (NCBI): domain Eukaryota; kingdom Viridiplantae; phylum Streptophyta; class Magnoliopsida; order Asterales; family Asteraceae; genus Artemisia; species Artemisia argyi. Next base: position 6,750,350 of record CM060685.1, read on the forward strand.
GACTTGAAGGTGTCAAGACATTAGTGCCTTAAAGGTGTGAAGACGGTGTGAAGTCTTGAAGAAGGTGTGAAGGTGTGATTAAGGTGTGAAGATCACGTGGTGTGATATTTGGTGTGAGATTGGTTCTAGCTACGATTAGAACTCGACATCTTGCTTTGTGTCGTTAATTGGTGTAAGCTTTTGGTGTGTACGGTTTTCTCCGCCATAAGGGAGGTTATTGACTTAGTGAAGAAAACTCTCGAGTTCGGTGCTCGGGGAGTGGAGTAGGGCAAGGAAGGTGTCCTTGTAGCCGAACCACTATAAATCCTTTGTCTCTCGGTTTGATCTTTCCATCTCTCACTCTTTGTTTGCTTACTTACTAGCTTTTCATATATTGTTAATATTGTGTGTTGTGCATATATTGATTTCACATAAAGATCAAACTAGGTTCCATTTAAAACATTAATTATACTTTAGTAAAATATAAGTATAAACAATTACTAAGACACATATATCTATATTAGTACAAACTTGTAATTAAGTGAGATATATGAAATTATAATTTCTATTCAACACTTTAAATAAGTAGTGTATGTATGATATATGTGAATTAGTTTGTATCTATACTTTAGCTTCAAATGTTTTTACAGTTACCATCAATTCTTTGAAAAGCAAATTCTTATTAAACGAAAAAGACGCAAAACTATTCACCCCCCCCCCCCTTCTAGTTTTCCACAATTGGTACCAGAGCCAGGTCTAGCAAGATTTTTAAAATAGACTGTATTTTAAAACTTGTAACGATCTATGGAATTTGAAAAATATTTAGAAGGGGAATTTATGCAACAACCACCATTATTTGAAAATGATCATTTTCTTGAATGGAAAAACAAATTTGAAAATTATGTGAAATCAATAGATCTTGATCTTTGGCATATCATTTCAATTGGTGATCTTAAACCAACCAAAATAGAATTTGAAAATCAAAATAATAATCTTCAAACTAAAATTGATAAAAACACTAAAGCCAAATTACTTATTTTCAAAACTCTAACAAAAGTTAAATATGAAAGATTATTTCGTTGTAAAACGGCAAATGATATTTGGAAATGTCTTTTAAAGATTCACCAAGAAGAATGTAAAACCAAAGATGATAAACTTGATATTGCACAAGAAATAGTTTATCTAGAAAATTTAGTAAATAAATATTTAGTTGAAATAAACACATGTACTACTAGTTCAAATGTGATCATTGAAGGTATCTACAACGAAGAATACATGAGCCAAATCCGAAGAAAGAGCGTGAATAAATCATGGTGCAACAAGTGCAAAGAAGACGATGATAATACGGCTTATGAGAATATTCAAACAAATGAGAACACAAGTATTGATGGCAAGAACTACATGTTTCTAGATCCAAGTGAAACTACAAACAAAACATGGAGCGACATGGAAGATGGAATTGATCACCATATAGCATGTGAGGAATGTACAACTACAAAGAAGGTACAATCCAAAACTAAACATTTTTGCTATGATCAATTTATATTAGAATTTTTAAAAATGGAAAACAACTTCAAACATTTTTGCAACATTGACTCAAAAATTATTTTTAAGAACGAATTTTCAACATCCGCTGAAAACAACTTTGAAAAAGAAATCATTTTAGAAGATAAAATGTCTAGACTTAAAAGTAATATTGAAATCGATCTTGAATGTAAAAAATGTCGAGACTACAAACATGAAATTAAAATTGAAAATGAAAAAGCAAAAACATTGGCAAAATTCGAAAATAGCTCTAAATCTTTAAAATATCTTCTCGACATTCAAAAGCCATTTTATGATAAAACCGGGTTAGGATTTATCGTAAATGAACCTTCAACAAATGCATTAAAACAAATAAAATTTGTTAAATCTAGTGAATAAATTTAGAACTAATACTATTAACATTCATTACTTATTATTCTACTCAAGAAAGTCATTGTTTGTTAATTAAAACAAACTATTGATGAATTCTTGTACTTATCGACGACATTCCCATCATGTGCATTCAAATGCAATGGATGTTCTCATCTAACCAACTAGGACCCATGAGAATCTGGGTACCAAGCTGTTTATCATGTTTAGGTAACTAACGAATGAAGAGTCTATTACGTGTTGATTTACTCATCTCGCTCTATTACCTTTGACGAATATTGGTTTCTATCACGTTGTTTTACATTCTGCAAATGTTTCGCCTATGACGTTCTTGCGAGATTATTCTTGTCTCGGCATTGTGCTATTCACTCTTGGAGCATTGGTATTGTGGTGTGTCCGTTACTATTTCAAGTTAAAGCCTCCTACGTGCTACTTCTATTAACCTTCACGACTTGTGATGATTGGTGTGATCGATTGAGCATCTCGGATCTAGTTCCCTTGATTTCTATTCATTGGAATATTACTTGGCTACTTCGACATGTTTTGGACTAACTCTTAAGATTTCTTCTATCACCGTCATGCCCACTCTTTTTGAAAAGCTGGACCTGAGATAAGTTTTCTTTTCAAAAACTTGTCAATGTTACATTATATTTTAGAATGTTTTAATTAGTGTGCCAATACGATTTAACTGATAAGTTGCCATGCTTTTAGATTATTAACACTAATATATGCATACATGATATTAGCATTATTAACCTTCTTGTTGTTTAGTCTATTATCATTTTTCTTAATCTTCTATGATCTATAGTAGAACCCTTCCACTTATGCTATATGATCTTACTAGTTGCATTAATAGATGTATCATAATTGATATTTGCTTGCAACTTGATATTATGATGTTCTTTGTATACATACATACATATATATATATATATATATATATATATATATATATATATATATATATATATATATATATATATATATATATACACATGTCTATCTTGTATTCATGAACTATTTACCTTGCTCCTTCCTGTCCCATTGCATTTAGATCATAAATATCTATCATTTCACTTTAATATCCTTAGGTATCATTAAAGATGATTATGTGTGACGATGGGCTTAATTGATTCTCCTGAGCATGATAAGTTTCCATGATAAGTTTCCATATCAAATCCCTCACTTGAAACTTCTTGATTATCATGATCAAAACATCATGTTCAAAACTTCTCTCTTTTTGAATGAAATATTTTCTTTAACAATTTATTTGACTAAAATTTCTTTCATAACCATTATTTTAATCAAAAACAAGATTGAAATTTTTCTTTTTTTCTTTGTTACACGTTAAGAAACAAAATTCAATCTATGTTAGTGTAATGCATACTTGAATTTACTTCAAAACATTGTTGAATAAAACTAAAAACGTTTTACATAAAACACATTTAACTTTCTCACAAGTGTCATACACTTCTATTGGAAATGACATTCACAATTTAATCAAATCATTTCATGAGAATCATGACTTGCCCATATGGATCTTGTTTGTAACAAGTCTTGAAGTCCATATAATCATATCCACCTATTTGTTACTTGTTAACAATCATCAACATGTTTGCTCTAGGCTAAATGTTATCATCTTCATATAGTTGCTCATTTAGCTTATTTGGCTTATTGTCTCCTTTGTTGCATATCTTGATTGATAAATTAATAGATAGCATGATTATTAGAAATTAATTGCCTATTTTAATTAATTCTATATCACTCTCTACATTCATGAATAGTATGCCCTATATTGCCTCAAAGAGTTGAACTTACTTGAATCAAAAAACAAAAACACAACCTTTTTGAAAATTTTCTGCCAAAAATCCATTTCTGGCATTCTAGGAATCACCAGATGGGCGGCCCCCTTAATTATATAAGGCGGCCCCCTTAATGATTAAGGGGACCGGCCATCTGATGGTCGGGGATACTGTTTTCTTTATCACTTTTTGACCCATTTCAGCCTATACTTCCCAAAATTCACAAACATATTTTGTCCCATGCTATCCCTCAAAATTTACCTTCCTAAACCACATTTCTCATACACTATAAATACCCTCTTCCCATCATTAATGCCATCACACCCAAACATGTCATCTCCCAAAAACCTAAAATTTCAAGAACCGCAAGGATCTCCGTCAAACCCGTTTGGAGGAGGAAACTTGATTCTTGTCATAACTCAAGTGATGTTGTTCCAAGTCAACCAACTACTAAACCTCAAACCCACAATAATGATTCATCACACAACCTATCACCCACTCATTCCCTCATTCATGCTTCTTCTTATGATGAACATGCTCAATCCCAAAACAACAATCCCAATCTCCCAATCAATACTTCACATGTTGCTCATTCAACAAAAACACCACTCACTCTTGGAGAACCTCTTCCACCCATTTCATGTTTTCATGACTACCCAAGCTCAACCATGTCTCCACCACCAAGAGTACCACCACCACATCCTACAACTTCACATGACTCTCCCATGTTGCAAGTTCAAACTTTCACCCAAGACAACTATCAAGCTCCACCAACATCACCTTCCTCCGAACACTTGAAGTTCGTTGAGGAGCTAAAAGAGGCTCATGAGCTTAGTGCTCTTTTAGCATTACATCTTGCACAACGCAATTTGGATCCACCACAATCAAGCTCACCATTATCACCACATAACAACAACCAAATTGAGAAGCATGTTAACAATTGCCCTTGTTGCATCTTCCTTCAACAACAAACCATTGCCTTGAATGAGCACTTCACTTGGATTGAGTATCTTCTTACTAGATCTCAACAAACACCATCACTTGAACAACATCAACACCCTCAACCAACAAACCCAACTTCAAATCCACCACCTACAAGTTCCACATCTCCAAGCTCACCAACATCCATGAAACCAAAAGTTTATCTCCACTAATCCACCAAGCATTTTATATGCTTATTTCTCTCATTTTCAAATAAAACACCTCAACCATTTTGGGATTCAAGAAAGTTTGATGACACTCTTTGTTGGCACAATAGGATATTCTACTTAGTATTAGAATTCCATCATTATGGCTTTTGTAACAATGATTATGTGGTTGACATAATCATCTTGAATTAATGAATGCTTTTATATGTGTTTAAAATTCTTCTTTGCCATGCTTACTATTAGTTGTTATTATGCTATATGTATTTGCTTGTGCCTCTAATATTTTTCTTGCAAGAATTCCATATCTCGAACCCTTGGTGCCCTCAAACGAGGGGGAGCATACATCAAGGGGGAGCCTTTACCTTATAGGCTTAAACCTTTTTGATTCTACAAAAAGGGGGAGAAGTGAATATAAACTCACTAAATACTTGTCTAAAAATTAATTTTTGGATTTAATGAGTTTAGGTTTTGTAATCATCAAAAAGGGGGAGATTGTTGATATAAATAATTGACTAAAAACATTATTCATATCTTTCGATATCTTTAAGTTTTGATAATCACAAAACGAAAACTCATCAAACCAAAGGTTATGACGTAAACAAGTATTTAGTAGTAAATACTCACTTTCACCATTAAATCACTTAAGGTATGAATAAACAAAGTGATTAATGTTTTATAAGATCAAAGGAAATCTTGTCTTAAGACATAACATTTTATAAAATGAGTTTAACATTTTATATATATTTGTAAATCATTTTTGGAATAGCTTTATTAAACCACAAAAATATGATTTCAAATTTCCAACCAAAAAGGGCAAATTTTATCCAGAAAAACTTTTCAAACGTTCAGGAGGGCGGCCCCCTTAATTTTACTAGGCGGCCCCCTTAATCATTAAAGGGACCGGCCTATAATTAAGGGGACCGGCACGCTCCCGAACAGTAAAATCTGGCCCTTTAAATACTGGATCATTTTACACATTTTCCTCACCTTTTTGCACTAGAAACTTTCTGATCTAAACATCCATTTCCTTTCTCTAAAAATCCTTTGATCTTATATACTTTGATCTTTGTTTCAAAGTGATACAAGCCTCAACATTCAAAGTGCAAAGAGAAGAATACTTCTATTAGAAGTATTACAACTTAGTATCATCTTGCTATCTAAGTTGCTTGTTTATATTTTCTTGTAAATCTTTCATTCTTTGGTGAATAAGGTGTATGTATTAGTTAGCTAGATTTAGTTGAAGAATCTAGAATTTTTGTAAGTGTAAAGTGGAACTTGAAGTGAAGAAGAAGGGTTAGATAGTATTGGTGATAGGAGATTGTAGCAATAGGGACTTGTTGTGAAGATATTGAGGGTTCCAAGTGAAGAAGACTAGAAGACATTAGTAGATTAAAGGTGTGAAGACATTAGTGACTTGAAGGTGTCAAGACATTAGTGGCTTAAAGGTGTGAAGACATTAGTGACTTGAAGGTGTCAAGACATTAGTGGCTTAAAGGTGTGAAGACATTAGTGACTTGAAGGTGTCAAGACATTAGTGCCTTAAAGGTGTGAAGACGGTGTGAAGTCTTGAAGAAGGTGTGTAGGTGTGATTAAGGTGTGAAGATCACGTGGTGTGATATTTGGTGTGAGATTGGTTCTAGCTACGATTAGAACTCGACATCTTGCTTTGTGTCGTTAGTTGGTGTAAGCTTTTGGTGTGTACGGTTTTCTCCGCCATAAGGGAGGTTATTGACTTAGTGAAGAAAACTCTCGAGTTCGGTGCTCGGGGAGTGGAGTAGGGCAAGGAAGGTGTCCTTGTAGCCGAACCACTATAAATCCTTTGTCTCTCGGTTTGATCTTTCCATCTCTCACTCTTTGCTTGCTTACTTACTAGCTTTTCATATATTGTTAATATTGTGTGTTGTGCATATATTGATTTCACATAAAGATCAAACTAGGTTCCATTTAAAACATTAATTATACTTTAGTAAAATATAAGTATAAACAATTACTAAGACACATATATCTATATTAGTACAAACTTGTAATTAAGTGAGATATATGAAATTATAATTTCTATTCAACACTTTAAATAAGTAGTGTATATATGATATATGTGAATTAGTTTGTATCTATACTTTAGCTTCAAAGCTTTTTACAATTACCATCAATTCTTTGAAAAGCAAATTCTTATTAAACGAAAAAGACGCAAAACTATTCAACCCCCCCCCCCCCTTCTAGTTTTCCACAGACATTATCTTTGATCCCGGCATTCTCATTTATAAATTATGAGCCGGTTACTTATCTCATCGGTGTGGAACTTTCACGTGCTTCAAATGTTTATCCAAACATCTTGAATGAAAGTCCGATGCAGATTGTCTCTTCCACATCATGCTTCCCCATGGACAAATGAATTCGGGGTCGAGTCAAGCTAGCAACTCGGAAATCAAAAACAGTAGTATCTACATAGGTTTTTACCCATGTTTCACCCTAGTGTGGGGGAGATGCCCCACATGTTATATATATATATATATATATATATATATATATATATATATATATATATATATATATATATATATATATATATATATCCTCTAAAAAAATGTAAATATAGTGATAGCTTCTATTTAAGAAGTTTTATCTAAAAAAATATATGTATGTATATACACATAAAATAATGGCTAGTAATATTTCCTTCTTACGTTCTAAGTTCGGTTTAACACCCGGTACTTTGAATATTGAGGACAATATTCAGTTCTAAGTGTGGGGGGAGATTCGTTATTCTAACGAATTTAAACACATGTTCCATCAAGAACCCCCATTTTAGCCAAAATTTTAAAATTTTTTCTCACTTAGAACGCAATAAATGGTTATCAATCCGCCATGTCTAACCCACATAAGGATTGGCTAATCCAGGAGCAAACGGTTCTTGGTAAAGATAACTCAAACCCGTTGATGGCTTGCAATTTGCCCAAAATTGTATGGTTCCTCAACTCCCCATCATCCTCAAAAGATAATGAGTTGGCTAGCCCACAAGATTATGGCTTGTGGTAAAGGCCGTGGAAAAACCATAATTGGTAATCAGCTCACCAAGATGTTGACTATTCCATCAAGAGTTGGCTAGTCCAGAAGCAAACGGCTTTTGGTAAAGACTAATCAAATCCGTTGACAGCTGGTGATTTGCTCAAAATCACACGGTTATCAGGTGAGCCACAGTTCTTACACCTGGCTACTCCAGAAGTGATGGCTTTTGGTAAAGAGTTTTTCAAATCCATTAAGTTTTTCTCAAAAGATTGCTAGGGACTAGCAATAGTTTAGTGTGGGGGATTGATGAGTGTCTAAATACTCATCATTTTATACCCATCTGAGATGCCAAAACATACAAAAACACTCAAATATGTATCAAAATACTTAAAATATCTTAGAAGTGTGTTTTATATGTTTCAAATGCAAAATATGCAAAAACAGATGAAAAACGTACAAAGTTTGCATAATTGGCAGTTTCAGTCCCTCAAGTTTCATAAATTGGCAAAACTAGTCCTTGGTTATTCTAAAAACATGAAAAAGTCACCAAAGGTCCTTTTAAATCATAAAGTTACATATTTAGTCCTTTGGTGCAAAGTTTCACAAAATTACAAGTTTAGTCCCTGTACTTTGGAAATTGACATAAATGGTCCCTGGGATGTTAAAAACTTTGAGAAAAGCAATTTTGGTCCTTGTACTAATAATCTTTTGCAGGAATAGTCCTTGGTGTGAAGTTTGGTGGAATTACATAATCAGTCCCTGAAGTTTGGTGAATTGGCAAAAATAGTCCCCGGATATTTAAAAAATGAAATATAGCAAAAATACCCGTGTACTATTCAATTATGGCAAAATAGGTCCTTATGATTACATTTGGGAACTTACAATTTCAGTCCCTATAATTTTCCTAAATTACAAAATTGGTCCCTATGTTACTAAAATCCAAACGGACCCTATGTTTTATTATAACACAAAACCAATCCAAACTACAAACACACCAAGCCCACTTTACCCTTTTCTAATCCTAAGCCCATCACCAAACCTCCCAGCCCAGTCCACCCGTTTATAATAAAAATGGGTCAATGCCCTTTAGACCAAACCAAAACCACCCTAGCTTTCACTTTCCCTCCCAAAACCATACCACCACCACCTCATTTGGTTTCAATACCAGCTCACCACCACCTATCCTAACCCCTCTCCTCCACCTCACACATCCCTCCAAACCCATAAATCCCTCACATGCAACCCATAGCTGCCCACGTTAACGTGTGGGACTTTTTGGCGCGAAATGAGATTTTTAAACGGCTTGGATTGCTCAGACACAATCAATGGCTAGGAATTGGTGGGAAAGGTCAAGGTGGGTCCCAAAAACTCAGAAAGTTTCTACAAAAGGGGAAAGAAGCAGAGGATGAAAAGTATTAGTGTAACTTAGGTTTATTGTAGTCGTAGGTAGTGTAATCTTTAATTTCAGTTGTAATTTAAATCAAATTAGCTTGTACTCAGTTAAATTCATGTACCTTAATCTTTAATTCAAGTTAATTTCAAGTTTCAAGTGTTATCTCAGTTTATTCAAATTTGCTCTTATTTCAAAAATCACCAATTGTCCAATTGTTGTTTCTAGTTGTTATTCTGGGTTTCTCAAGCTAACTTAAGCTTTGACAAAGCTTAAATAAGCTTTTATATACCTTCAGTATCTGTTTAGTTCATAAAAAGAAAATACTAAAAAAATCAAATAAAATAGTAGAAAAATAAAAAATAGAAGGAAGAACAAGATGAAGGATTGAGCAGGGTGTGATTTGAAGTGTTTTGGTATTAGTAGTCTTGTGGAAGACTGTTAGGATAGATATTGGTCATGGTTCCATCATCTCAGTCTTATACTAATTGTAAGCTCATTTTACCATTTTCTTGCATTTACTGTAGTAATGCTTTGTATCTGTTAATTTTTGGTTCTCAGTGTTTCTTAGATGTAATTTAGTCATATTATTGCTTAATCTTTGGTACTTGTTCATTGTTTTTCAGTATACACTCTTATTCTTAATTTCACAGCCAAAATGAGTTCATATTGATTAATGAGTATTTGATGTTAAACTTGATGTTTCTGTGTTAAAATAAGTTTATGTCATCATATTTTAACTTTGTGAATTTATATTATTCTCTGAATCAGTGGTAATCATTGAAGATCACAAATTCAATAACTTTAAGGGGTGTTTGGCTCAGCTTGATACTGAGTGTATTGGGTAGTGTTAGTTGTCTAGGATAGTCTAAGCATACTACTTTAGGTCATATTAGGTTATAGTGGTCTTAAAACTCAGGCTTCAAACAACCAATAGTCAAAAAAATAATAAATCTCAATTGTAGTTAACTGATAAACAGTTAGGTTCCAAGATCACTCACACCACTTCATTAGTTGTAATTTTAACTTAATTCAACCTTTGGGTATCATATTACATCAACATCAATCAGTAGAATCAAGTTAAAATCCACATAAGTCAAACTAGTTCAAATTTCATAAATAGTCAAAGTGCCATTCTCAGATTTTCTCAAATATTGGGTGAATTTTGTAGAATTTTGTAGTAAGTTTGAGATTTAGAAAATTCTTAGGATCATAGTCTACCACCTCTATTTCAGTTTCCCATAGTTGTCACATTTTTGTGATTTTTACCCTGGGCCCCACTCTCCATCAAACTCACTTGCAGGGCAAAGGTGTGCCCTGCACCAGCTTACTCAGTCCATCACCACCACTTTGGTGGTGATTTGTGACCACCTCAGTGGGCCCCATTAGTCATACTTAGGTTCTTACAACCCCCCTCCTACCAGACTCTTAGGTTTGACCTTTTGTTTGACCTCTAACCTAGTGGACCCCACCTGAATCAGGCCTCATACTTTGTCCCATTTCTATGTTCAAATTAGTTTTTGGAATAGCTTATTGTGGCTTATCAGCTTATCTACTGAGCTTATTTGGCCAAATTGAGCTTTGACTAGTCCAACTAACTTATTTAGATCAGAATAAACCAAGGTGGGTCCCACATAAGCTCATTTGAGCTTATTTGCCTTTTCAGTCACCAAAAGTCAACTGTAGTAGCAATAAGCTTCCACTGTGCTTAATATTAGCTTATAAAATATTTGTTTTTACAAAAGTTATCTATTTTTAAGTATAATATAGATTGGTAAAAGAAAAATCAAGAAAAAACAATATAATAGTAAGCAATAGTTTCTATTTAATTTAATTTAATTTTAATTTTCATTTTTAGATTTTAATTAAATAATTTGTGTTTTTATATTTTTATTAATTTCCTTTTAAGTTAAAGTATTTTTAATAATTTTTTCAGATTTTTATTTTGTCTTTTAGTATTTATTAGAATTAATAATAGTTTTACTAATAATTAATCAATAATTAAGTTTTAAATAGCATAATTAATTTTTATAAAGCAACACCTAGTTTTTATATTTTTTATAGCTTTTATAAGTCATAAAATAGTTTTAGGAATTTTTCCATAATTTTCTAAGTCATTTTAGTATTATTTGTAATTTAAAATAGTTTAATTAGTTTAATTAATATAAATAGTTTTTAATTAATAGAAAATCTATAAAAAGACAAAAACATTTATTTTTATTTTTTATACTTTCTTCAAGTTCATTTTAAGTTTTATAAATTATTTTTATAAGTTTTTAGTTTAATTTGTAGTATTTATAATTTTTAGTTTGATATAAATTAGTTTTAATTAAATAGTTAAATAAGTTCTTAATTAAATAATTAATAATAAATAATAAAATAATCAAAAAAATAGTTTTCTTTTTAGTTTAATTTTCTTTTAAGTTTAAGTTTAGAATTTTCATTTTTAACACCTATAGTTTATTTTTCTTAAAACTCGCCTTTTTCTCAGCACGCAGTCGCGTCTGATTTTAATTTGGTCTACGTTTTAGATACCTAGGTTTTACGTAATAACTCTAATAGCTTATTTAAGTTATTTTATTTTATAAAACCCTAGTTTAAACACACACACACACTCTTTATACCTTTCCTGTTCACATTCACTGATCACAGATTCGTTTTTAATACCATCACAACCTCGTTGGGACATTACGACCCGGGGAAACACTGTATTCCACGGAAGCATTTGCCTCAGCTGTTTGACTATTATAATTGACCATTCACAAGTGGTTAACCAATAATTATCTGACTGTTTGAGGTGAATCACTTTGATTATTTTTTGCGAGAATAACTTTGTGTTGTTTTGGTATTGGGTAATCATCTAGAAAGAGAGTTAGGGCTTCACTAGAAAGAGTACATTTTTGTTGTCGTATGATACGTTTGGCATCCATACTCGTGGCTACTTCGTGATACCTAATGATTTACCTACGAGATAAGAGAAAGAAGTTACCTTCTGATTTTTTGATACGTCACAGCTTTGTGAGAATTGCAGCGAAACAGGGTGTGTAATTTAGGGTTTTAGTATACATAGGTATTTATACTATACGTGGTCGTATCTAGTAGCAGCTTTAAATTTTGAAAATTCATTTGTGATTACCGATAATCATGCCGTTACAATCTTTTGTTCAATGGATGGGTCAGGGGCATGCGTATTTAATGCGTTTTTTGAATTTCAAAAATTTCTCTTAATCCAATTTTCGAGGATATGGAGAAATCCTTGTATTGCAATAGAGTCGTAAGCAATATATTCTTGCATGCATATATCACTTTCAATTGGGGGGCTTGATGATGTACCCTCCGGTTAGCTCGAAGGACTCCCATTCGAGTCTGCTCGAAACCTACATAATCGCAGGCTCTAGCTAGCCTCCTAAATCCTTATAGGGCGTAAAACTAATCTCTTATGATCTAGTTACCAGATGGGAATTCTCCAAACAAAGGTATAAGCCCTTCGGGGTACACTTCAATGAACATAAGATGGAAAGAGGGCAAGACCAAGTCTTACCCACGTCCCCCGTCTTATCCATGTTCTCTCTTCTTCCTTGACTGACCCGACAATTCAGGAAGATTGGACACTAAGCCCTAGCGGTTACCATAAAATCATGGTACACCCCCATGATCTCCTACAAATGTAGAAACACTCCCCAAGGCTGTTTTCTTCCCATATAAATAGTCTTGGACGAGTTTTAGTTCTGGTATGCAATCTCAACTACTCTACTTTACTACATTTCACCTACATTATCATACCAAATACTTGCGAACCACATCTCAACTACTCTACTTTACTACATTTCACCTACATTATCATACCAAATACTTATTCACACGCCGGAGGTGGTTCGCAGGGTCCAACCCCTGCGTAATCACTTAATGTAGTGTCTTTGTATTTCTTATTTTCAGGTTAGACACAAGCTTCGCTCAACCACAATATCCCCTATATCCTTTGATCAACATCGAAGGCCTGGTCGTGCAAATTACTGTACAATCAACAGCCATTTCAAAATTGTTGTCCTCATCCACGTATATACTTGCCTATACGACCCATATTCGTAAACGGGATCATACCTAAAATAATCAAACACAGCGTCCCATAGCAAACTGTTGTTTAATACCCACTCGTACTCTTCTGCATCATTTTGAAAGTTACCATTTGCTGCCATTGTTGAAGTTTTCTTTGAAAGGGATATATCTGTTTGTGTGTGTTCTTTGGTATACAATAGAGAGGTATAAATAGGCTGGAGAGGTAGATGAACGGTTCCCAAGACTTTTAGCGGGAACCGGGATCGACCAAAGGTGCCTAAATCATATTGTGAATTGAATATATTTTAAAACTGTTCCTAAAGATAAGGAATTGAGTGTGGTACGTAAAAGGTCTCCAATTTCCTTTTACCAAGTCTTGACTTACCAAGTACAATGAGTTGATACATCAACTACTTGTATCTCATGCTTTATGAATAATAAACTTCCAAACTCAATATTTCCAACAATGATTTGGGATCGGGTTTTGACCCGAGGGAATAAATGTTTGACCATGACTCGATAAGAAATAGTAACTAGTTTGTTTCGACTTGATATTGAATCGACTTGGACAACATAAAAGAAAGAGATAAAAACAATTGTTAAATTATAAGTTGTAAAGACATTTGTTATTAAATTTGGTTAATACCGAAGTAAGAAAAATAGAAATGTACGTGTCACATTGTGAAATATTTATGTGACTATTATTTATAGCAAAATGTGAACTTAGTCAGACTTAGAACTGCTAAGTATAATTAGATGTTGTGATCATTGTGTATATGTGATGGGTTGTGTTTTCTTTGTTTCTAGACTAACATTTTGCAGGAAAGGCAAAGAAAAAGCTGTTTGGATTGGAATTTGGGTGAATGCTAGTAACTCAGAACTTAATGTTGCTTGGCATAACTTAATGTTGCTAGGCATAAACTAATGGAAGCAAAAAAACTGGGCAATTTTGGGATGTGTATGTTGGTAACCCAAACATTTAGCATTTATTACCCAAACACACCTAAAACACATTTCCATATGTAATTACCCCGCCTATTTATATGATATAACCCAAGTAACTTCCTCATTCATCTATTAACAAAAACACTAAAATAGAAGTTATATCAAAAGGTGTAAGAATGTCTCGATTTGTGCTTCTTCAAGAACTAGAAACGGCTGCTAACTCAACTGAGTTACCATACCAAATGACTATTTATTTTGATAGGGAGACACAACGGGATATGAAGTATGCGAAAGATCTGACAAAGGCATATCAGTAGTTGCTTGATATTGTTATTCAAAGGAACAAGTACATGGCTAAAATGGAACTTGTGCGTCCCTCGGTGCAGATGTTCAAGTGTTTGGATTATTGTAAGAAGCTTCAAAAGTCCGACGTTATAGAGCTTTTAGAATTGAAGAAGAAGATTGCCGAAGCGAAGCTGAAGGTTTTTAACAAGCACGCATTTGTTAAAGGACTTTAGAAGTATCTTTTGAATTTGAATGTTTTTTTATCAATTATGTTATGTTTATTTGAAGTTTAATGTTTTTCTGTTCAATAAAAACTTATTTTATGTTTCTTAGTTAATCAAGTTATCGATTACTATATGATCAAGTTATATTTTCGTTGTTTAATTATGTTATGTTGCTTTGTTGACTATGTTATCATGCTTTGTTAAAAGTCAAACAAAAATTGTCAAACTTGATTGTCATTTGCAAAAGATAACTTATAGCCAAGCATGATTGTTACTTTGGGTAATTTTTGGTAGTTTTGTGCCTGTACATTCATTTGCATAAGGTCAAACAGGATAGTCAATTTGTGCCATTTTGGGTAATTACTGCCAAAAGATATCGAGTAGCCAAAAGATCAAGATCAGTTAAATTTACAAGCAAACACTTAACCATTCACCAAAAAGATGGGGTACATGAGCCACTACAAACCACACAATATAGCCATAAACAGTATACTACTTTAGTGCAAGTACCAAAGAAACCACAACTGCAAAAACACAAATTGTTGACTTCCAAACACTGACTTTCTTTAAGGCACTTTTCAACTCTGCCTCCAATCCTTCAATCCTTCTTGGATGATTAACTTCAATTTGAACCTCAAGCCTTTGATTGGGATTCAGTTTTGCTATACATCTCAAACAAATGCATCTTGTACCAATCACATTCCTCCTCTGGATCATACCAATCCCATTTATCACATTTCTTCCTACCCGATTTCTAAAAACAAAAAAATGTAGTATATTAAACATTTAAACTTAATAATCTTTAAACAAAACGTACCTGATAACTTACCCATCGATTTTGGCAGCAAATGAAAATTTGAGCAGGGTTGGATGGTGTCCAAGATGTTTCCACCATTGTTGGCCTATCACATTTGCAATAATCATCACAAAGATAAGACGACATGAGTTAATTTGATTTTGATTTGGGATTTGTGATGATTTTTTAGAGTGTGTTAAATTAGGGTTTATGTATAGGGAATTGATTTGCACACTTTATAAATTGATTGGGACACTCCATCTGTGCATTAAATACTTGTACAGTATTAAACACTCTGCTTCAACCGCTTGTACCTTGAGTGTGCAAATAACTTTTTATAGTATGTAAATCATTAGCCGTATGTATAACAGAAGATTAAGAATTGACGGCCATTAATCCTTATTCGGGTCAATCGGGTCGACCCCAAACCAGAGTTAGCCAAATATTTTCAACCCGATACGGGACCCTATTTAGTATTCGGGTTACTCGGGTTGACCCGAATAACCCGATTAAAAAGGAGAAGGACGTATGGAAATGAAAAAATCGTACAAAAATGGACGAAAATGTAATAAACATTTCATAACGTTTTAATATAGAGGAACACTTTCAGAAAAGCTTAGAACATATGAAAGCGAGCAAAAATTACCGAAAATGTTCAAAATGGATGAAATCGGTCGAAAAGGTTAAAATCGGTCGAACACGGTCGCAATCAGTCGTAGTCGGTCTAAAACGGTATAAATCCATCGAAATCGTCAAAAATTGTCAACATCAGTCAAAAACTAGCGAAATCGATCAAAATCGATTGAAAACGATCAAAATCGATTGAAAACGATCAAATAGGGACAAAAAACGTTACAAACGGATGAAAATGCAAAAAAATATAAAACGTATAAAATGTTGTATAGTATTTGCCTTAGTTTACAAAATCCAACGCACATGACCCATGACCCATGTTAATTACCCATTGTTGATCACCAATCATGTATTGGTCGATAACATGACACTATACGCCACTACAACCCAATGCACATGACCCATTACCCATGTTAATTACCCATTATGATCAACAGTCATGGATGTGTCGTAATATAACACTCTAAGCAACTATAACCCAATGCATATGACCCATATGATGTCAAATACCCATTATTGAATGTGACAAGTGATAACCTAATGCATATGACCCATGACCCATGACCCATGTGAATTAGCCATTATCACCGGTCATGCATGAGTTGCACCGGCTTGGTAGGTGTATCGTTATAGTGTGAATGTTATATGAATTGTATTTGAAGTTATTAAAGGTGGTCATGCATGGGTTACACCGGCTTGGTAGGTGTATGCCGTTTGTCACAGACACTAAGAAGCAAGTATGCAAGGACCTCCCGATCATGTTATCTTGGATCGAGAAAGTTTGAACTCGGCTTGAGCTTGAATCGAAAAGCTCGGTTTATTTATAAAGGTGTGTTTTCTTACACAAATTAAAATTGAAATATAACCTAATAATCGAATTCGGTTCACCTTCGGCTCGAAAATCTCGATACATTTATAAATAACTATTTACACTTAGCACGCTTACATACAAAATATATAAAAAAAAAAACATATGTTATATCACTTACAGCTCGAACGAACTCTAGTTACTCGACAAAAGCTCAAATCATTTTACTGATACGATCTTATGCTTTTCACGAGCGGCTCGGCTCATTTCCGCCTCTAATAAAAACAAAAAATTAAGATACTTCACGTGTTAAATTTATATGTAATATTTTACATGTCCCCGCACTTAATTTCCTAAAATAAAATTTCTCTTTTAACTTTTCCAAAGCTAGCCCGCCTAAATTTTTTCCCTAAATTTAAACTGCCCCTCCACCCAAATATTTCATTGACCCGCCCATGTTTTTCAATACTCCATCCCAAATATTCACCAAAACTAGATCTGGTCTTCTTCTATCTCCTCAGCACTCTCCTCACCAACGCCACCGCTCGCACCACCACCACACTCGCACCAAGATCACCGCTAAGCCCCGATCCAATGACAAGTTTGGCAATCCAGTCCGGCTCGGTAAATTTTACCTTTTTTTCTCGGTGATAAGTACCGACATAGCATCTTCCAGAACATCAGTCTCTCTCAAAACACACACACACACACACACACACAGTGTGCGTAAGTCTGGTAATGATAGTGGAAGCGGCCATCGTCTATTTGGTTTTTCCGACGAAGCGTGCACCATCGGATCTTCCAAAGCATCGCAGCAAGATATTTTTTGAGGGTGTTGGTAATTTTGGGGTATTTTGTTGATAATGAAGATGAAAAAACTGGTGATGGTCTTCATCATCATCACACAAACCAAAGACCCCTAAACACTGATGCTGATAGGACAGGCGTATGAATAATACAAGAGATTTACAGGGTCACCTGGTAAGGTTTTAAATGTAAACTTATGATATTTCTTGTCTAAAATCTTACCATTTCTTTTTAATTCTCTCATGTAGCATAAATGTTTCTATTCCAAGATTTGGGGTCTCAATTACAATGTAGGTGATGGTTGCGACTGATAATATACAGCGGTGGCGATATTCAGCTCACTATTACAAATAAAAGATGCAAAATCGATTGTAAGAAAGCATAAAATCGGAAAAAGACCAAGATCTGACTATCAAAAAATATAGTTGTTTCTACTCAAGTAGTCACGTTGTTCTATTTGATTTTTTCAGCTTATCTTTTCCATTTTTAATTGGGTTGTTGGGACAAAGTTACTTGTACCTTTGTAAACCATTCCTAGAATTTAATATATACCTTATTTTACATAATTAAGGCTATTAGTTCTGGACTCAAAATGACAATAAAGGTTACATGGAGATCAAGAAAGTCCGCCCGGGTTAGTATAATTTATATGCTTGGGTTCCTGGGTTCCTGGGTACATCGGTGATTATATGCTTGGGTTCCTGTTTCTAATCAAGTAGTCACGTTGATCTATTTGATTTTTTCAGCTTATCTTTTCCATTCTTAATTCATCTGCATTCTTTACAACACCTTACGATTTTGTTTCATATGCTCATAGTTAAAGGTGGCAAAATAGGCAGGTTAGGTAATAGTTCAAAACTTGAAATTTTGTTAGGGTGGTAGTCAGGTTGGATTGGCCCCATGGTGATACACTTATACATCGAAAGACTCCGAACTTTGTGATTTTGTTTTTAAATAGTTAATGTCAAATATATAAAACTCTTTAAATATACATTAGATATAGTAAGTTTTATACCATATAAAATCTACTTCAGATGAAAATACATTGGATCTGGAAAAAGTAAGAGCACATGTAATTGATCTTTTTTTTATGCGTTTTCCCCTCTTTTACTTTCACTTTATTAGAGGAAAATACCATAGACCTTGTTTGTGCAGAAGTAATTTTTTTTAACAGATTGTGCAGAAGTAATTGATATGCGTTTTATTCCTATAATGTTTGTGCAGATAGTTGAACCAGTGGCGCATAAAGCGACTCAAAACCACCAAAGCAGATAGTTGAATCAGTGGCGAATCAAGCGTCTCAAAACCACCAAAACAGCAGATAGTTGAACTAGTGGCGCCTAACAAACTTGATGCACCTGACAAAAGACAAGGCAATAGTGTCTCTATGTCAAATGTCAAGAAATAGATACACCCGTCAACAATATATATAACCACATACTTTTTAGAGAGGAAGGTTTTCAAGCATCTAATCAAGAACTTTATTCCTGTATGCTCATCCACTTCTGTTATGTTGTGTGCTTTGACATGTTCTAATTCTGCTCTCATCCTGATGTGGTTATTGTTGATATGCAGCAGCCTACATTTTCAAGGCTTTTATATCCAGATGATAAGATTAGATCAATGGGAGAAAACTTGTAAGTTTAACTGCAAGTTTTATTATTATGTTCATTGTTTTGGATTAAAAGTCTTCATGATTGTTGACATAAATAATGCATGAAAACGTTATTTATATTTTTTGATATCTCTATATTTTGACGATCACAAAATGTAAACTCATCAAACGTAAGATTAATACGTAAACAAGTATTAAGCTAGTTTATATCACTATATCCAACTTAATCACTTAAGGTATGAATAAACAAGTGTTTAATACATCTCATGATCAAAGGGGTATTTAATTAACTAATACAAAGTTTATTTAATTATATTATATATTTTTGAAAAACACTTTTAGTAATAAAGAAAAATGTTTTAATCATACTAAATATATGATTTCAAATTTTTAAACAAAATCAGTTAGTTTTTCACCATATAAACTTTTCCCACTAAAAGACAAGTTTTCTGGCCGTTACAGTGGGGCGGCCCCCTTAATTATAAGGGGCGCTCCCCTTAATTTTAAGGGGGCCGGCCACGCTCCTCTGTCAGAACTTGTTGCCTATAAATACCACCTTAAATCTAGAATTTTTCTCACCTTTTGCACGAAATATTCAGATCTCAAACTCTCTAAACATCCTCTAAAACCCTTTGATCATTTGTATATTAATCCTTGTTTCAAGTGATTCAATCCCTTCTCATCCATCCTCATCCAAAGTGCAAAAGAAGAACACTCCTTCTACAACTAAGTTCAAGAAGTAATGAAGAGTAATTGTGCATTGTGTATATATATTTGTGAAGTTGTGTTGTGTATGTAATAAGTAGTTTAGAAGTAATAGAAGTTGTGTAAGAAGTAGAAGTTGATTAGTAGTGAAGTAGTGTAGTTGTGAAGAAGATAGGTGTGTAGTATATTGAAGTGAAAAAGATAGGTGTGTAGTAGATTGGTGTGAAGAAGAAGAAGGTGTGAAGAAGATAGGTGTGAAGTAAATAGGTGTGAAGAAGTTGTGTAGAAGTTGTCATCAAGTTGTGAAGTAGTTGTGGTGTGTAAATTGGTGTGTAAGGTTTTCTCCGCCATAAGGGAGTTTGTTGACATAGTGAAGAAAACCCTCGAGTAGGTGACTCGGGGAGTGGAGTAGGAACAGGGAAGGTGACCTTGTAGCCGAACCACTATAAATCCTTGTGTTGTGGTTTGATCTCTCAAACTCTTTTCATTACTCACTTATTTACCTATAATATATTAGCTTAGTTAGTTAGTTAATATATATAATTGCTCATATAGTGCAAGTATTGAGATCACATAAACTAGAATCGAAGTTTTTTAAAAAAAACTTGTTTTTATTAATTTTAAAAGGACGTAAAACTATTCAACCCCCCTTTTAGTTTTCCACAATTGGTATCAGGAGCCACGTCTTGCAAGATTTTTAAAATATATTGTATTTTAAAACTTGTAACGATCTATAGAATCTAAAAAATATTTAGAAGGGCAATCTATGCAAAGACCACCACTATTTGAAAGTGATGGATTTTTATATTGGAAAAATCGATTCGAAACTTTTGCTAAATCAAAAGATATAGATTTTTGGCATGTTATTACCAATGGTGATTTTTTACCTATTCAAAATAACCCCGAAAGTAAGAAAGATGAAATCGTACCTTTTGAAAAACAAAATGATGATTTAAAAAGAAAACTTGCTAAAAATAATGAAGTAAAAATGGTTATTTACAATGCGTTACCACGTAAAGAGTACGAAAGGATCTTTATATGTGAAACCGCAAAAGAAATTTGGAACTCTTTATTAATAACTCACCAAGGTAATAATCAAGTCAAAGATAATAAAATAGATCTACTTGTTCAACAATATGAGCAATTCACGATTCCGGAAGAGGAATCAATTGATAATGCTTTTGCTAGATTTAACACCATCATCACAAGTTTAAGAGCACTTGATGAGAATTTTTCTAGTAAGAATTTTGTTAGGAAGTTTGTTAGAGCTCTTAACCCAAAATGGCTAGCTAAAGTGACGGCTATTGAGGAATCAAAGAATTTGTCAACACTACAACTTGATGAATTAATTGGAAATTTGAAAGTCTATGAAGCAATTATAAAGAAGGACTCCGAAATGGTTAAAGGAAAACGAGAACAAAGCAAGTCAATCGCTTTGAAAGCTAGAAAGGAATCCAACAACGAAGATAGCTTATCTTCCGAAAGCGATGACGAAGAATATGCAATGGCCGTAAGAGATTTCAAGAAATTCTTCAAAAGGCGAGGAAGATTCGTTAGACAACCATACGATGAAAGGAGAGCACCTCAAAAGAATAATGATGACAAGTATAGCAAGAATGAGAGAAAGTGTTTCAAGTGTGGTGATCCGAATCACCTCATTGGAAAATGTCCAATGATGACAAGAGATCAAAATCAAAGAGCGTTTGTTGGAGGAGCTTGGAGTGATAGCGATGAAGATGAGAAAGAAACAACAAAGGAAGAAAAGTGTCTCATGGCTAAGACATCAAGTGAGGTACGTTCCGAAACCGAATACTTTAGTGATGAAAAAGATTTAGATAGTGAATACAATAGATTATGCAAACTAGGACAACAAGTAATGGCTAAAAACAAATCACTAAAATACATAAACAACCAACTAGAAAATGAAGTACTAGAACTAAAAATTAAAATACATCAACTTGAAAAAGGTAAAGAAATTGTTGAAGAATGTAAATCATGCCAAGAACTTAAAAGTGAAAACAACAAACTTAGGGAAGAAATTTGTAAATTTGATAAATTTGAAAATAGTAGTAACTCACTTAGTAAAATTATAAGTATTCAAATAATATCCGGAGATAAAACCGGTTTAGGATTTAAGTCAACTGAAGCTTCAACAAGTGAAATTAAAAATGTTAAATTTGAAAGTGAACTCAAGGAATTAAAACCTTCAAAATCTAATCCTAAGTATATACTCATAAATGATAAGAAAATACCCATCTCTAGTAAAGAAGAAATAAAACCGTTTTATAAACCATCTTTAAAAACCGAAGTAGGATCGTCCAAAACTAAAACAAGATCTAAAACTCCACCACCTAGGAAAACAAATAATTCTTACCCTAGACCTAAAACACCTCAACCAAGAGCAAACCAAAATAGACGAAACTTTAATAATAATCAACAAATGTTGAACTTCAATCCGTGGGGAATGTTTCCACCATATATGCACCCAAGTCAAATACAAAACATGTTCGGATCAAATAATTTTGGTCAAATGAGACAATGGGGACCAACGTAAAAATATTCGCCATTCAAACATGGAAACCTTTGATGTCACTTCTTGTTCGGACTATTTCTTGAAGACTTTGAAGATAAATGCGTTTAAGACTAAAGGTACACATTTCCTTTTATTTCCTTGCCAAGAAATGCATGCTTAGTTTAGTATCTAGTTGTTATGTAATTTTGTTTGGCTCATTGTTTCTTCTAGTTTTTATATCTATACATATATATATACCTATCTAATTATACTATATCTAAATATATATATATATATATATATATATATATATATATATATATATATATATATATATATATATATATATATATATATATATACACACACATATATACTTAGTTACATATAGGATCATATAACCTAGAAAATTCATTTGTTGATTTTCTAGAACAAGAAATTGTTTGTTTACGAACCCTTTCTTTCCCTCCATTTGCCTTATTGAACTTTAATGTTTAACAACACTCATGCTGATGAAGAGAGATGAGTCGAAAAATCTATGGATGAAACAAACTCCCGGCTTCCGTTGCATTCGTATCCCTCCTATATTCTCGTCTTATAAGCCCTTACTATATATATATATATATATATATATATATATATATATATATATATATATATATATATATATATATATATATATATATATATATACTTATGAACCTTCCACAACTCTCTCGTCCACTTGAAAACTTGATGAATTTTATCCGAAATAATCAAGAATATTTAATTGACGAAATGTCAAGTAAAAATGTCAAGCAATTCCTTTCGTGCGAATACTCTTCAACGTATTTTTGATTAAATATAAATCTAATATATATATAAATAATATCTTGTTCGTTCCAGAAACCAAAAACACAAAAAATAAACATTTTGGAGGGCGGCCCCCTTAATGTTTAAGGGGAGCGGCAGCATAATGAAGGGCAGCCCCCTTAATGTTTAAGGGGGCCGGCCATCTGAATACTCCAACCCGTTTTTCCCCTTATTCCTCTTGCCAAACACTCCACTTTTTCATACTCTCCTTCCCCTGCTACTGCTGTGACAAAAACAAAAACCCAAAAACACCTTAAATCACTTCCAAATCACATAATTCGGGATAATTCGCAAAGGGCAAATTCATATAACACAATCACCATTACATATTGTAAGTTTTTCATAACACATTTCATCTAATTCCATCTAATTTGGTTATACTCATGATTATGCATGTTTTATAAATTTCTTCAATTTCACAATTTCTTTCGAATTGAGTCTTAAAACTCCATAACTAAATGCTTCCCCTAGGATTAGAATGATTAATCAACACTAGAAACTAGTAATTATAAACAATCTGGTCGAAAATTTTTGAAAAATTTCATACACTCTTTTTCAAAAATTTTAGTAAACACATTGTTGAATAATGTTTTGAAAACGTGTTAAAACTAATCACATTATACTTTTATAACTTGTAAAACTTGAAATTACATTTTTCGACCAAGAAAAAATATTTTCGTTCACAATAAGGGGGTGTTTGGATCATGTCCAAATAATATCGAAACTTAGTGATGAGGCGAAAAATGGTCCGTTTTTAGGGGGTCATTTAAGCCCGAATCCGAATTTATTTGATCAAATATTGCCCTAAATCGTTTCTTTTGTGATTTTAGGTACTTGGAAAGTGAATTCTGGAAAAGAAGCCATTTTGGACGTTTTTGGAGCATAAAAGTGAAGAAAATGGCAAAGTCTCTATTTTCCATGCTGGGAACAGTACATGAAGGCGTCAAGAGTAACTCATGACGGCGTCAAAATCCCAAGAATAAAAATCCGTAGTTGATGACGGCGTCACACAGGGCGTCAGAAGTAGATCAAGGCCGTCCGAGGAAGTATTTGGCGGCGAGATGACGGCGTCACACCTTTGTTCTTGACGCCGTCACCCCTATTTTCCTATATATAGTTTTCTAGTTTTTCACATTAAGAGAGAAGTTTTGGAGAAACCCTAAAGACGATTTTGGTGCAACTTTTACAGGTTTTTCAAGGGTTCCAAACCCTTGATACCTTGCATTGTAATTGAGATAAGTGTTCTTCTAATTCAATCAATATGTCTATGTGTTGGTTGTCTATATCTTGTTCTTGTCTCAATTCCATTATGCTAGGCTAGATCTCTTTTGTGTTTGCTTAGATCTAATGAAACCTATATATTGATTATGTGTTGATTACTTGTTTATTCTTGTTTTAGATGAATGATTTTATATGTTAGGCTTAAGAAAACTGGCAGATCTCCAAATGGTAACATGCTTGAACGTCTTAAGAAACTTGAACCGAGGTGTACTAGGTCTTTATTGGTTGTATTTAATGCATGAGCCACTGTTTACAATCCCTATAGTTGTGCTGGGCATGGTGTAGGAGGAGATAAGAGCTCATATAATTGGGGAGTTATGTATGCCACCCCATGAATGGTATTAAGGAATACAATCCGTCATCCATACAATTATAACAAGTAATTAACGTGTAAAAGATATCTAGGTTGTAGTGAAGTCTAAGTAAACACATTTTCTCCAATTACTGCTCACAACTTTAGTATAAATTAGTTTAAATTTCATTTTCAGTATTTTATTTTGATTACATCTTAGTTTTGGGTTAGTTGAATAGCAACTAATTTTGCCCACTCTTCCAAAACCCGAGATTTTACTTGCTTTCATAAAAATATAAAAAATACAAAAATAATCATCCCTCACCTTTAGAACTAGTAATTAGGCTTTCTAATCCTAGCGACACTATTCCTAAGCTGAACGATCAATCCCCCGGTACTTGTCACTATACTATACTACAACGATCAGGTACACTGCCTGGTGGGGGTTGTAAGCTTCTCGAGATCCCTTGAGAGGTAAAGCCTGTTGCGATTCCCACGCATCAAGTTTTTGGCGCCGCAGCCCGGGGAATAGTTATTGTCTAGGTTAGAATTTCTTTTTATTAGGTCTACTTGCTAGATTCCTTTCTAGTAAGATTTTATTTTTATTTTTAGGTTTTCTTTAGTCTATCTCATTTCTTTGTGCCTCTGTTAGTAAATTAAACCCATTGACTATTCCGTTGACCATTATGGAAAACGCGAATCCACCCCTTTCCCCTAGTGACCTAACAACCACCTTGTATTCAAATAAGGACCTAGGGCCTAATGACTTTGTGAATGTTGTTGAGGGACTAGAAGAGGAGGAAATGGATCCGAAGCTTAACGACTTCTTTAATCTATACCCCACTAAGGAGGAGATTGCATATTATAATAATCTTATTGATAACCCGCGATCTCCTTTCACCATAATTGAACCTAAGATCAAGAGAGGCGATCCTAAGAATGCTAAGATACCATGTATGATTGGATATAGGCACATTAGCAATGCTTACATTGACTTTAAATCTCCAATCAACATTATGTCCTCAACGGTTTATAATGATATAGTGAAAACAAGACTTGAACCTAGAAGGGATCCCAAGTACCCCGGTGGAGTTTGTAACTTTGTCGGGAGAGTTAAAGGTTTACGTGTCTTTGTTGGTAATTTCACTTTTGTCACCGACTTTATGATTGTGGAAGATCTTGCTAATGTTATTGATTGTCGATTATCCAATGCTGTGTTTGGCAAACCATTTGTTGAGGAGTCTAAGTTAGAATATGATGAGGTAGAAGGCACGATCCGATTTGCAAGTAACACCGATAGTATCACTTATAGGATGCCCAATAGGATGAAAGAATTTCGCTTTATATCTCGTTTGGATAAGGACGACGTTGGTGCTTTTGAGGATATTGATGAGAAGGATAAGAAAAAGGGCATGGACTATGTATGGGAAAAAATGAGTCTTTACTACAAAGATTGCTTGGCCCTTGGACCAAGGTATAAAGTCGATGAAGAATTTGCCCAAATGATTATGGGGGCGGTTGAGAAAAAGGTGATTGGTTTCTACAAGGAATATCTACAATCGAAGAGTGGAACCAATGATGAAATCACGTAGTAACCCATGACCTTGAGTCTAGCTACAAGACTCGTAAATAAAGAAAAGCGCTTCTTGGGAGGCAACCCATGCTTTGTGTGATTTTATTTGTTTGATTGTTATTTGCTTCCGTATGCATGTTTTATTTTTATTGTTGGTTGATCATGTCTCTAAATTAAAAAGTGGAAATACTTTACTATGTTGTTTGGCCTAGTCTTAACTCCAACCTAAAAGTATTTTTGCAAAAGATAAGTGTAAGGGGAAAACCCCAAATATGTTTTTAAGAAACAAACCGATCATGATTCTCCACAATATTAAATGAACATGTATATTCGTATTTGTTAGAGTCAAATGCTTGTATTGAGTCATAATGAAGTTTTGCAGGATTTTCCAGGAAGTAAGACCAAGTTTTTCCAGAAATTTTCCGGAAACTTAACATAAGAATTTCTGCAGGTCCATTTTGACGGCGTCAGAGGATTACTCTTGACGGCGTCAGGAGTTAAAATCTGGAAATTTTACCAGTTTTGTTTTTCTAACGGAGTCTTATGGTTTTTGTGAATTATTAAGTTTTATAATCTCCAGGAGATCTGCAAACTTCATTCCACAAGCATTATATCTTACTTTGTTTTCTAGGATTTAGTAACTTATATAGGATGCTGCCGATTTTACGCGAGGTTGTCTTGTCTATTTTTGTCAGGATTTACAGGTTATGTATGACAAGAAGATGATTTATATTCTGGAAGGGAAGCTTTGATTGTTCGTTTTCTTGGAGGAAGATTTAACCTGGCCAACCTATAATCCATACCGAGCGAATCAGGGGAGTATTTGATTTCATTCTCTTTACTTTTTCACTTTTACATTCTTTACTTGAACATTGGGGACAATGTTCATCTTAAGTGTAAGGGGAAGGTAAAAAGATGATACCTTACATATGCACTTTCGCTTGAGTTTGCTTTGTTTGATAGTAGATGTGTAATAAAACTATGAGAAATACTTGTTAGTGTAATTTTAGCGCCAAATTTAAAAATTTTTACAACATTTAGGAGTGAAACTTTAGCCATAGAAAGCGTCTCATGGATAGGAGATTGTATGACTAGCACATAACCGTATATTCAGAAAAATTTTCCACCAAAAAATGTGAGGTTCACCTTTAGATTTGATAGGGAAAGCATTTACTATTAGTGCTTATGAGTGTACCGGTAGCATTTAGATTCTAGAACTTGCGTTAGTGATGCATCCCGAGACCGCTAGTGAGACTACATTCGTGTGGTAGGATTTACTACATGATAAGAGGCATTAGGATCACCCTTGTGTTAAACCCGTATCATAATTACTTGACCATTTAAGTCATATTACTTGGCTAGTTAAGTCAACTAATTTTTCCCACACCCTTAGCGTTGTACTCATTTTTAGTACACGAAACCCCTAGTACACCCCTCCGAGCCTATCTTTTTGTTTCTAACTTTAAGCATTTTACTTAAAGGAAGAATTTGTTACACCCCACTTAAATGTACAACCAAATCGCCTTAGCCTTCTGTGTATGCGCTCATCTTTAGTGCATTATTGTTATTTGTTAAACCCTAAGTTAACTTTCTAATTGATTACATGGTTGCTAAGTCGAGTCATATCCTTGTACATATTGTTTTGGGACGATTGGGACTCATGGGTAAGTACTTATTTTATGGAGTAATGGGGAAGAACATCATTTATTACCCCCATATGTGCGTTAATATTAAAAGTGCTCCAAGTGTTTTGATTTTCTTAATTCGAGTCATTAGATTAGTTGAATGTAAAGTATGTAAAGATTCAAGTGTAAGGGGAATTTTCATTCCCTATGATGTATTATTTTGGATGGTAGGGTAAGAGTGTATGCAAAAAAAAAAAAAAAAAAAAAAAAAAAAAAAAAAAAAAAAAAAAAAAATCGAAAAAAAAAATCAAAAAAAAATCGAAAAAATCAAGAAAAAGAAAAAAAATAGAAAAAGGAAAAAAAGAGAAAAAACATACGGACTACCATCCCGTTTCATTCTATGTTCATTTTATGTTTTTAGTTATTTTTCATTTATTAGCTTAAGTCGAGTCTAGTCTTGGCTTAGCAACGCCATCTTGTACATGTAATTAACCAAGATTGTTAATTCGCCACCAGTAAAACTTCCTTTATCCAACAAAACCGTGTAATTCATATCCCTATACCTAACGTTACAACCCTTTAAAAGACCTCTTTGATAGTTTATCCTAGGTGCTTACGCCATGTGGTGGAGGTTTGATCCTTTCCCAAGCCTATGGTAATCTATTTTGCTATGACAGGTAGTGAGAGATATCTTCCATTTCCATAATGTTATATTACTTTATTACAATCGAGAGATGTGAGTATCTAAACACTGTTTGTGAGGTGCTTGTATATGACCTCCGTGCTTGTCTATTGGTCTTTAGTGGAACGATTATTTGTTGTAATTACTTTTATATTAGTGTTAAATGACCCCTAACTTGTCTTTTGAGTAGAATAAAAGCGCATTTGCTTGACGACAAGCAAATCTCAAGTGTAAGGGTATATGGTGAGGCGAAAAATGGTCCGTTTTTAGGGGGTCATTTAAGCCCGAATCCGAATTTATTTGATCAAATATTGCCCTAAATCATTCCTTTTGTGATTTTAGGTACTTGGAAAGTGAATTCTGGAAAAGAAGCCATTTTGGACGTTTTTGGAGCATAAAAGTGAAGAAAACGGCAAACTCTCAATTTTCCATGCTGGGAACAGTACATGAAGGCGTCAAGAGTAACTCATGACGGCGTCAAAATCCCAAGAATAAAAATCCGTAGTTGATGACGGCGTCACACAGGGCGTCAGAAGTAGATCAAGGCCGTCCGAGGAAGTATTTGGCGGCGAGATGACGGCGTCACACCTTTGTTCTTGACGCCGTCACCCCTATTTTCCTATATATAGTTTTCTAGTTTTTCACATTAAGAGAGAAGTTTTGGAGAAACCATAAAGACGATTTTGGTGCAACTTTTACAGGTTTTTCAAGGGTTCCAAACCCTTGATACCTTGCATTGTAATTGAGATAAGTGTTCTTCTAATTCAATCAATATGTCTATGTGTTGGTTGTCTATATCTTGTTCTTGTCTCAATTCCATTATGCTAGGCTAGATCTCTTTTGTGTTTGCTTAGATCTAATGAAACCTATATATTGATTATGTGTTGATTACTTTTTTATTCTTGTTTTGGATGAATGATTTTATATGTTAGGCTTAAGAAAACTGGCAGATCTCCAAATGGTAACATGCTTGAACGTCTTAAGAAACTTGAACCGAGGCGTACTAGGTCTTTATTGGTTGTATTTAATGCATGAGCCACTGTTTACAATCCCTATAGTTGTGCTGGGCATGGTGTAGGAGGAGATAAGAGCTCATATAATTGGGGAGTTATGTATGCCACCCCATGAATGGTATTAAGGAATACAATCCGTCATCCATACAATTATAACAAGTAATTAACGTGTAAAAGATATCTAGGTTGTAGTGAAGTCTAAGTAAACACATTTTCTCCAATTACTGCTCACAACTTTAGTATAAATTAGTTTAAATTTCATTTTCAGTATTTTATTTTGATTACATCTTAGTTTTGGGTTAGTTGAATAGCAACTAATTTCGCCCACTCTTCCAAAACCCGAGATTTTACTTGCTTTCATAAAAATATAAAAAATACAAAAATAATCATCCCTCACCTTTAGAACTAGTAATTAGGCTTTCTAATCCTAGCGACACTATTCCTAAGCTGAACGATCAATCCCCCGGTACTTGTCACTATACTATACTACAACGATCAGGTACACTGCCTGGTGGGGGTTGTAAGCTTCTCGAGATCTCTTGAGAGGTAAAGCCTGTTGCGATTCCCACGCATCACTTAGTCATTATAATTTTTATAAAATTTTGTTATGATTATAAACCTAAAAATTGCTAATCGGACTTGTCAAGATATATAATTCATATATATATTGACATACTAGTAGTATAAGTAACTAGTTAAGGAAGCGTTTGGTTTAATACAAAAAACGACATTTTTGAGTCAAAGTATAAACCATCTTTTTCGAAAACAAATCACATGCATAAGAAGCTCGCAAGAAATAGCTAGTTTTACAACCCAATGTAAATCTAGTAAATTTCATGATATATTAAGATGTTTAAAGGGGCGTTTGGATTTGTCCATAACCACTTACTAAACATCGTAAAATATATCTAGAACGAGTTAAAAACAATATTAAGGAACATGGTAAACTACTTCCTAGGATTAGTGTCGGAGTATGTTTACGTTCCAACATAAGTCTTAACAATATATATATATATATATATACTTTTATTCTTCTTTATATTTATTTTGGTCTTTTGTATTGTTGTTGTGTTTAGGTGAAAATGCCAAAAGCGACTACCGAAGATCTTTCCCACACTAAAAACTACATTCCCAAAGTTTCCCAACTCCCTACTACATCTCCTTCCATTGGACGTATATATCGTGAAATTGAAGATAGAAATGTTCATGAGGGACGTGTAGTAGATCTAGCCTTTGCTCAATCCGACTACATTGATCGCTTGTTTTCAAGCACCAACTTCAATTGCCTTTATGAAATTAATGAACCAATCGTTCCTCGTTTCATAGTCAATTTCTTTAGCCAAGTCACCATCCAAACCAATGATCTTGGTTTCATCACCATTTCCTTCATGATTCAAAATGAATTCATCACCTTAACTCTCGAACAATTTGGTCAAATCCTCCAAATTCCTTTCAGAGGTCAAGCCGTTTTCACAAACGAGTGGGACCTCGAATCTCTTCATCGTTGTCGACCAACCTTTGGTCCTTATCTATCCGATATCCCTCATCCCGACGAAATTCGTCAAATTCTTGGTGTGCAACGTGCCACCACTACCCGAAAAATAAAATCCAAAAGCCAATCTTCCATATGAAGTGTTGGGTTTTGTATAGCTGTCGAAAAGCCGTACAATTTGGCCTACTTCTTTATCAAATGGATTGAGTGTGCTAGAAAAACTCCCAAAGCCAATCTTCCATATGAAATGTTCCTCACTCGTCTCTATCGTCATGTTATCGAGTACTACCCTGATCTTGACAATAGTATCTATGAGTCCATCTATCCCACCTTACGTCCTCTCGCTCTAAAACAAGCTCGACAAACTCGAAGTGACAAGGGAAAATCTCATCGTCATAGCTTTCATGGATCATCTTCTAGACAAGACGATGACGATGAGGAGGAAAACATCCATGATGCTAGTACCCCTTCATTTTCTGAGTTCGTTGACAATTTAGAGCATCTTGACTATCCCGAGTATTCTACCCCATCTCCTAGTGATCAAACCAAAGAAGTGCTTCATGAACAAACTATCGAGATGCTTAGAAGACAAAAGAGTTTGCATGAAGAAGTTAGAGGTGGCTTCAAGTCTATCGGGAAGACATTGAAGGGCATATTCGGGAAGAAAAAGAGATGATGTGCTTGGATTATGTTTGTTGAATAATACTTATTTTTATGTCTTGTGTGCTATTTATCCGAAGTATATTCGGAAGTACTTTTTATTTTCTTGAATAATTGTTTGGATATTTGTTTGGGATGCTAACTTGATTGTTTATGTTTAATATATGCTTTTAAATGCATGCTTTACTACTTTATCTATATATGTGGTTGCATGATTAGTTTATGTATATATATATATATATATATATATATATATATATATATATATATATATATATATATATATATATATATATATATATATATATATATATATAACTTGTATGTTTTATAATAGACCAAAACAAATGTGAAATGTCCAAATAAAGCTTGCTGCAAATACAAAACAGAACACAACATTTTTCCAGAAAATTTTTGAAAAATTTTGGTTTCTGGGTCGTCAAATGGGCGGCCCCCTTAAATTTAAGGGGACCGGCCTCCATTTAAGGGGACCGGCCATCTGGAACAGTTTTTACACTGTTTTCTTTTGCACCTTGTGATCTCTTTTGCTAGTCCCAGCTACCATTTCCCTTAAAAACTAAACTGATTTTAGAATCTAACATTACAATTTCAAATTAATTCCACTTCTAAACATGTTTTCCCACTATATAATCCCCATGCATGTTTAATTCACATTCCATCATCCTCAGCATTCATCAAACATCATCCTTTTATCATGTCATCACCAAGAACCACCTATTCAAACAATGCCAAGAAACAAAAACTTGTCATTATTCCACCAAAACAATTATTCATTGATCTTACAAATGAAGACAACACTACCCCATCATTACCACCTCAATGCTCATCTCCTAGTGCACCAAATGCACCCTCCAAAACACCATCAACAAATGGAAATTCCACTTCCTCCATACCATCCACTTCATCCATAAATGACTACATAAACACCCACTTATCTCCTCCAACAATTGATCAACCATCACAACCTACCAATGAAAACACAACTCTTGCACTCACTCTCTCATTATCACCATTAACACCTCTTGATGCACACTTCTCATCATCCCCTATCAATCCACCAACCTATAACCCCGTCCCATGGAGCTTACTTGAAGCTCATGCAGACACTTGCCTTTGTTGCATTCACAACCGAACAATTGTGTTCGGACTTAGAGATGAGATACAATACATGTTTTCTCATATTGAAAACTTGTTGGATCAACCACCAACAACAAACACAACACCTTCACCACCATCAACAAACACCCCTCCACCATCACCATCACCATGTTCACAATCCATTCCTCCCAATTAAACATGTTTGGTGTTTTACAAATAAAATTATCGTAAACCATTTTGAATGGCAAGCTCTAGAGAGGACTCTCATGTTTGAGCCTTGGTTTATTATTTTAGTGATGAATGTAAGCCTTTAAGGCTTTTGTTAGTTGCATTACTTGTTATGTTTGTTAATGTAATGCTTGATGTATCTTTTTCATATTATTAATGTTATGGTTATGTTTAGTCTCTACTCTTGCATGCTATATACATATATATATTGCTTGTCCACTAAATATTTTTGCAAGATATCCATATCTCGGTTTCTTTTTGGCCTCAAAACGAGGGGGAGTATACTTCAAGGGGGAGCTTCTATAAAATCGGGATAACCTTTTTGATGCTAACAAAAAGGGGGAGAATTGATATAAACTCACAATAATACTTGTATATATACTAATTTTCGATTAATGAGTTTAGTTTTTGTAATCATCAAAAAGGGGGAGATTGTTGACACAAATAATGCATGAAAACGTTATTTATATTTTTCTATATCTCTATATTTTGACGATCACAAAATGTAAACTCATCAAACGTAAGATTACTACGTAAATAAGTATTAAGCTAGTTTATATCACTATATCCAACTTAATCACTTAAGGGTATGAATAAACAAGTGTTTAATATATCGCATGATGAAAGGGGTATTTAATTAACTAATACATAGTTTATTTCATTATATTATATATTTTTGAAAAACATTTTTGGTAATAAAGAAAAATGTTTTAATCATACTAAATATATGATTTCAAATTTTTAACCAAAATCAGTTAGTTTTTCACCAAATAAACTTTCCTCACTAAAAGACAAGTTTTCTTGCCGTTACAGTTGGGCGGCCCCCTTAATTATAAGGGGCGGTCCCCTTAATTTTAAAGGGGCCGACCTTGATTTAAGGGGGCCGGCCACGCTCCTCTGTCAGAACGTGTTGCCTATAAATCCCACCTTAAATCTGGAATTTTTCTCACCTTTTGCACGAAATTTTCAGATCTCAAACTCTCTAAACATCATCTAAAACCCTTTGATCATTTGTATATTAATCCTTGTTTCAAGTGATTCAATCCCTTCTCATCCATCCTCATCCAAAGTGCAAAAGAAGAACACTCCTTCTACAACTAAGTTCAAGAAGTATTGAAGAGTAGTTGCGCATTGTGTATATATATTTGTGAAGTTGTGTTGTGTATGTAATAAGTAGTTTAGAAGTAATAGAAGTTGTGTAGGAAGTAGAAGTTGATTAGTAGTGAAGTAGTGTAGTTGTGAAGAAGATAGGTGTGTAGTATACTGAAGTGAAGAAGATAGGTGTGTAGTAGATTGGTGTGAAGAAGAAAGGTGTGAAGAAGATAGGTGTGAAGTAAATAGGTGTGAAGAAGTTGTGTAGAAGTTGTGATCAAGTTGTGAAGTAGTTGTGGTGTGTAAGGTTTTCTCCACCATAAGGGAGTTTGTTGACATAATGAAGAAAACTCTCGAGTAGGTGACTCGGGGAGTGGAGTAGGAACAAAGAAGGTGACCTTGTAGCCGAACCACTATAAATCCTTGTGTTGTGGTTTGATCTCTCAAACTCTTTTCATTACTCACTTATTTACCTATAATATATTAGCTTAGTTAGTTAGTTAATATATATAATTGCTCATATAGTGCAAGTATTGAGATCACATAAACTAGAATCGAAGTTTTTTAAAACAAACTTGTTTTTATAAATTTTAAAAGGATGTAAAACTATTCAACCCCCCTTCTAGTTTTCCACAATGATGTTGTTTGAATTACTGTTTCTCATGTTTGTGTTAATATTGCTTAGATGGATTTAGTGCTGCTCATGAACTTCAAAGAAAATGTGCCAAGTATTTACTACTGCTAGTACAAAAGTTACTATTGCTAGTGAAAGTTGGTATTGCTTAGAGATTTAGACCGCTCGAAGTTGCTAGTTGCTTATGGAAAAGATTATAGATACTTAGGAAACAATAGTAACTCGACTAGGACTCCTTGGTGTATAAAAGGATGTCCAATTTTATATTTGGTTCAGTTATATACATTTCAATTTTATTGTATTGGAATTTTTTTTTACATATATTTTAATTTGTTTTGATATATATTATTTTTTAAATGTGACTAAAAGATGCATATAGTCACACTTATTAATACTTTTGGTCATTGTTTTCTTAATTCGTTATGTGACTAAATATTACAAAAGGTCACACAAACATAAAATTCATGTGGCCATTGGATGATCAATAGTCACACAAAATACACATTTGTCATTTTAAACAGCATATGGTCACACCTATGACCACTTTTGGCCACTGTTTGCGTAATTGTATGTGACTAAATACCCAAAACAAACATTCTTTGTGTGACTAAATATTACAAAAAGGCCACGCAAACATAAACTTCATGTGGCCAATGGATGATCAATAGTCACCCAAAATGCACATTTCTTCATTTTAAACAGCATATGGTCACACTTATTAAAGCTTTTGGCCACTGTTTGCTTAATTGTGTGTGACTAAATACCCAAAACAAACATGCTTTGTGTGACTAAATATTACAAAAGGCCACACAAACATAAAATTCATGTGACCATTGGATGATTAATAGTCACAAAAAATACACATTTCTTCAATTTAAACAGAATATGGTCACACTTATTAACACTTTTGGCCACTGTTTGCTTAATTGTATGTGACTAAATACCCAAAAAAAAAAACATGCGTTGTGTGACTATATATTACAAAAGACCACACAAACATAAAATTCATGTGGCCATTGGATGATCAATAGTCAAACAAAATACACATTTCTTCCCTTTAAACAGCATATGGTCACACTTATTAACACTTTTGGCCACTTTGTTTTAAATTGTATGTGACTAACTCCATAAAAACAACACTCATTGTGTGACTAAATTATCACAAACGTCACATTTATTATATATTCATGTGGCCACAGGACGGGAAATATTCACATAAAATACACATTTACTTGAATATATCATCTCAAATGTCACAGATATTATATATTTATGTGGCCAAAAGTTGAAAAATAGTTACTCTCAAAAAACATTCGTGTGACTATAAAGTGTTTACGGTCACTGATAATGACTAATCCAACAAAACGTGTGCCTAATTTGTCACACATATTCTGGGTTTAGTCACCGGATTCTAGGTTTGGCATAGGAGAAGATGAAGTTGAAGGGTGTTGGTGATGGTTGTGTGATGGTAGAGGGCGGTGGTGGGGGAAGTGAAAAAGAAAATGAATAGTAAACTTTAAAAAGTGTTCTTGCAAAAAATGTTCCTCTAGTAGGCGAGGGTAAAATAGCCATTTCACATAGCCAATTTTAACCAAAAAACTACTTTTGCATTAACAGTAACACCCCAAGGACATTATTTGCAGAAAACCGAAAGGTTAGAAACATGATTTGCAAATTTTTTTATGAGGACATTATTTGCATTTTAGCAAAGTTTAGGGACATTTTTTTGCAGTTTACTCTTAGTTTAATATGTTAGTGTTAATTTCATTATAGTTGTTTGATACGTAATTATCAGGATTAAATTTGACTGGAATTGGTGTAAACGAAGATAAATACATAATTTGGTGTGGTCTATAAGTTACTTTCAAAAGATGGGTGGGGTATATGAGAAAACCTTAAAAGTTGGGTGGCCTTCCGATATATTATCCTTTTTCTTATCTTATACCCATCATCTTCTTCATATATCTTCTTCATCCAAACACTGTTCCAAAACAACTTTCATAAACTAGAACTTAACTAGTGTAGGTTTTGTCCTTTTTGCGTTTCACTTGGCCGGGTTTGGAGAGCCAGCTCCCAACAAATTTTCAAGGTAGGCCCCTAAAAAACACCATACATAGCTCCTTGACAACCTCGATGTCTAAGGTGGTTCCCAGATACCAACTTACTTACAAGGTGGGTCCGCCCACCGGGTAGAAATGGATCCCTAAAAAAGTTAATTTGTTTCCTTGTCTTTTATGAAGGTTATGTAATCTCCACCTCTGGAAGAACGATGACATAGATATTTTATGTCATTAAGGAGAAAACAAACCAATGAATAAAGTAGGATTTGAGATTAGGCATGGGTAACTGACATTACTGTAAAACCTTAATTACCCAATTCACCAATACCTTCAAATCGTTTCTTTAATCACGACATCTCAATCCCTATGGTTTTTTAAGATGGCAGGGACAAGATCATCGCTTAAACTCTTTTTTCTCTATAGCAGTAGAGTAAGCGTGAGAAAAAAGAAAATCGGTTAAATGTATATTAGTCATTTACAGTAGACAAAAGAATATTGTAACAAAATCACTCAACATGCAACTCCTTTAAGTTTTGTCACAAAAGGATGGACATGTGTCAAAAAATTAATTAGTGGAGTCGTACAGTTGGTTAGTCGCATTGTTCTACATTAAAATTTGACTACTTTTTAGGTTAGAAAGTGAACTATGATTTCAATTTGTCTAGTGATATGTACACGGAAGAATATACTATTCACACACGAAAGCTTTATACAATATGATTTTTCGATTATACCATTAGTTTTAATAAATCAATTGTTTACAATATGCCCTCTCACTCAAAATCATTCGGGAGGTGATAAGTACACCACAAATATACATATGAGGTGTTGTATTATGTGCATTACAAACATGATTTTATAGTGTGTACATCACTTGTTGTGGTGTGCACATTACCTCCTAAATTGTTTGACCATTTTCTTTTTCACGTCCGTAGGCAACACCACTTGTGACCACCTCATTTCCACTGTTGTCTGACTGTGCTACACTTCAAGACTAACCCGACCAGTTTGTTTCCATAAAAATTAACTCTAGTTGAAATTAAACGTCACTTGACCACTGTCACTGTCACTCACCCGACAAATGCTTGTCCTGACATCGGTCAGGTATGTCGGCACTAGCAAGTATTCACTATATCAGATTGCCCTTGTATCCAAGTATTTAGCAAAGGAGAGGTTATCCCTCCCCTTTATTTTTCTTTTTTGGTATTTTTTTATTTATTTTTTATTTTTTATTTTATTTTTATAATTTTGTTTATATTATAAAACTATGAAACGAAAAATGCGAAAAAAAAATAAAGTTTTAATAAGTCAAAAGTATTAAATGTAAAAAGTACAGAACTTGATAAAAAAACTACTAGTGGGATAACAGGGGGTGAGGATTGTTGAAAAGTACAAATTATATAGGGTAGGGGGTTTGTATAACATAACCCATTTAGTAATTGAGGTGCGATCCCTTACAAAGGGACTAAAAATACAAAGTTTACAAAGGCTAGAAAGCCACTCACCATGTGACAAGTGTCCACAACCCACTCCCTCCCTTTTTTCTTTTTAAATTAGGTTAGGGGGCCATTTTGGTCATTTTAAACCGTTTCTTTATTCCACCATAAAACTTCAAACGCAAATATCTTTCAAATGATAAACTTTTACGGAAAACCGATTTCACCTTAATTTTTAAAATTTAATCCTCTTTAATTTGGTATAAATCTTGTTAAATATTTCGAACTTTTATTTTTTACATATAAAATAGTTATTGATTTTCTTGATATTTTTAGCATTTTTTGCCCTGTTTTTTACCCTTATAAATGTCGAATCGTGAAAAACTTAAAACATGAAAGTTATAGATTTTCGTTCACTCTTTACACAGGTTTTTGAATCACTCAAATCCGATCTCATATGAGTAAGATAACACACGTTAAAGATGGTGTTTAACTCATATTTGTTGCACACAAGATATTTGATGAAATGTCTAGCTTGTATATTTTGTGTTAAAATTGAGCTAAATGTGTTGGATCGATATACTCTGATCAAACTACTTTGTAGCTTGTAAGGGTTTAACAATATTGAATAAACTCAATACTATTAATATTGAAACACTGTTTTGACCTTGTAAAGTATGCGGAATCTACTAACACAAAGCTTAAGAAAACTTTTATATTAACCAAACTTAGAACCTGCTTTGTTACACAGATTCACTAACAATCCCTAACTATTAACTTTGATCGACTTCTAAGACTTGTAAAACTTCTAAAAACTTTATCGACCAATACCTCTTAAGGCTCTTTATATAGATAACCTTAAGTCGGTTTACAACATATAATCCTTGAACGACAAGTTATAATCCCTAACTAATTCTAGAATATTCTCTTAATATTACACATTAATCCTTGTCTAATATTGCACATCAGTCCTTGCATCCTTCGAAGTACTTTAAGCAATCTTCATATCAGCAGTACTTTGACTTTATTCTTCAGCAGTACTTTGACTTTTGTTCTTCATACAGCAGTACTTTGACATCCAGAAGCACTTTGATATTTCATATCCCAACAATCCTCCCCTAACTTGAACTTTACTTGCTTAATTTCAAGTTTCTTTGTCATCTTGAATCTTCATATCTTTAATTATTCAGTGAGGTTGTTTCTTTATCTCTTTTCTTCTATCTGTCATCTATCAAAGTACTCTTTATCAGCATCATATCTTCCATAGCATCTTTTCAGCAACTCAGCAACATTTAGGTACAAAGAATCATCAAATCTTAAAAGTTTCATACTATTCTCATCACTTCCAAGTGTGTTAACACCTGTGAGAGGTGAATCATTGAAAGTTATGATTTTTAGCAAATCATCAGCTATTAACGGATTTGATATGTCTTTACCATTAGCCGTTTGCTATGGACTAGCCAACTCTTGATCACTAAGATGTATGGTGAGTTGATAACCTAGTTTTTGGTAAACTATCAACCATTAACGGATTTCATAAGTCTTTACCAGTAGCCGTTTGCTCTGTACTAGTTGATTCTTATGTGGATTAAACATGGTGAATCAATAACCATTTGTTGTGTAGTATAAATACTAACACCATGTGTTTCTTTTCAAATCCTCTTTCCTTTTTAGCAAAAACATCTATTTTCATTTTAAAGGACTTATACTGGTTTATATCAGCAAGCAGTACTTTGATAAAATACTGTTTGTTATTGCAGTACTTAGAAAAATACTTTAACTTTACAACACAAATCATACCAGTATTATGCAATATTACTCTTCAGACTTAACCCATCTGATAAATAGCTTGATAACATCCAAAGCTACTTCAGATTCTTCTTCAAGTTCCATTCCATGATCCAGCATTCTGAGCATTATTTCTCTGATCAATGGATATCTCCTCTCAGCCAACATATGAATCATGGTTCCATCTTCCATCTCTAATGTATGAACCCCTGATGACTCAAAGAATCTCCATCTTGTTATTTCCCAATTCTCTTGATCATTCCAGAGAGTATCAATACTTGTTTCTTCAGTATCCCAGATGGTAAATAAATCTCCAAGCAAAACTAATCCTACTTCTGAAGCTTCATTCTTTGTATAGTAAGTCTGCACTTGCACATATAAATCATACAGATCTTCCCTTGTAATACAGTGCAACAAATCCCATAACATATAGAATGTAGTGAAGCTTTCATCTTCCCTGTGGAGCATAAAATAATTTCCCTTTTTAGATTCTACCACAGAAAATGAAATTATCTTAGATTTAGTTCCAGACTCTTCACTTCTTTTGTTCTCAAAATCAACAACTCTTAAATAATTTCTGAGTTCATCAACAGTATCTTCATGAACTAGCTTCAGCCTTTTTGACAATTTTCCATGCTCAGCTAATTTCTTTCTTTTCAATTTCCTTTGCTCAGCTTCTTCCTTTCTGACATCTTCTAATTTCTTCTTTCTATCAACTTCCATAGGCACAAAGTTTTCTACTTCTCTTCTGATATCTTCTTGTACTTTGTCCCATAAAGCTTTTATTTCTGGATACCTTTGTTTATGCAAGTTCTTGTATCCCTTCCTTCTTAAAAATTGCATCATCCAATTTCTTTCCTGAGCTTTAGTCATTGGCTTCTTTGTAATTGGCCTTCTGATTTCCTCCAAATATTCAGCATCAAATTCAGCTTGTTGCTTTTTAGCAAGCTCTAAATCACCTGCAGTGTCTAATTCTCTAATCTGAGCAATAGAAAATTTCTTCTGCTTCTTCTTTGATTCTTTCTGAACCATTATGCCTTTCCCTTTATCTTTTGGATCTGGTTTTCCTGATTCAGAAGTACTTTCATCATCCTTTTGTGCAGGCTCAGATATATGTATTCCTCCAGCAGGTTTTCTCAAATTCATCATAACCTGAGCAATTGTTTCATCATCACTAGCAGTATGTACTCTTTCTTCTTCTGGTATAAAAGTAGAAGGACCAGCTTCATATGCATAATTCATTATGGAAGGTCCAGCTGCAGTGACTTCACTTTCATCAATAACTCTGGAAGAAGTACCTTGCTCAACAATACCTTGCAAACTTGTAATTTCTGCAGCAGTACTTTGAACACCAGTACTTTGAATATTCTGTGCACCTTCATCTTGCTTAACAATCTCTTGCTCATCCTCTTTTTGCTCATTCTCTTTTTGCTCATTCTCTTTCTCTTGCTCAATATTCTCATCTTCTTGTGCAATATTCATATCTTCTTCAACATAACTTTCAGATATAAGAGTCTTTGGACTTTCTGGATATTTCCACAAATGAGCATCTTCTGAAACATTATCTTCAACATCATCTTTATTCAAATTATCATCTTGATTCCTCCCCAATTTGATAAATGATGACTTTCTAAGCTTCCTTTTAGACTTAGACTTCTTCTGTTTAGATTGTTGCTTCTGAGACTGTTTCTTTTCTTTCACAAAAAGCCTAAAATGCTCAATAAGAGGCCAAACAAATTTCTTCAATCTGATGAACTTCTTTCTAAGACGTTTAATCTTTGCATCTTGAGCAGTAACAGTAGACTTGAGCTTCTCCAATTCCTTAGCTAAATCAGAAGTCCCTTCAGTACCTGTCATTCCCTCATCTCCTCCAGATGTTTGAAACCCATCTGTGGAAGTATAATCATTGGGAGTAGGTACTGGTGAATCCTCTGAAGCAGTACCTTGAGGATCAGTACTTTGAGGATCAGTACTTTGAGCAGAAACAGATTGATCCAAAGAAGCTGTATCTGAGGGAATCTGTTCATCTGAAACATCATGGTGAGGAGAAACAATAGGTGGTGTAGAAGTATGTACTGAAGCAGAATGCTCAGCAGATGAATCATCATGATCAGTGTGTGCAGAACCACTATTTGCTTCTTCATCCCTAACAGCTTGAGCTACCTCTAACATATAAGCATTAAGAGGTGTATTCCTACCCGAAAAATTAATCCCCTTGTGTGACATAAAAGTGAAAACTTTAGATGGCATCCTAATGGTAGGTACATAATCCTGAGGTTTGGGTACACCATCTAGTGGATTTTCTAAAAGCAATTGAACAAACCTAGGATACATAAGAAAAGGTTTGCCAGCCTTAATATGAGTAAGCATACCCTCAAGAATCATGTAAGAAAAGTTAAAAGACTGATTAGTAATTAAACCCACAAAAGCAGAAGCTATAGAATGACTGAATTGATCCCAAGCAGTACTCTTTGGACTTAGACAATGTAACAAAACATGAATAAGAAATTTCCAATGAGGACTAACCATAGCCTTCTGAAAAGTAAGCCTATTCAAAGCACCTTCATACCCAATATCTCTGAGTGTAGTCCAAATTTCTTGTTTCCCAAATAAAACAGAGCCTCCTTCATCATCAAATAGCAAAACCTCTCTAATTGAAGCTTCTGTTACACGAATAACTCTCCCAGCAACTGTAGCAGTAATAATATCTTCTCCATCCTCAACCTGCGACTGAGCTGTATCCCAAAAAGCTTGAATCCATGGTGCAATAACCTCAGGGTTAACAAGAATGGAGTAACAGATGTTGGTACCATTGAGAAAATCAATAATGCCATGAAAATCAATGTTTGCTTGGGTTTTCTCAAGGTTTGCAATCATGTTGTGTTTGGTGTTGGTTTGTCGATTAGCCATGATGATTAGGGTTTGAGTGAGAAAAGTAATGATCGATGAACGGTAGATATGAGTTTAAATAACAAGAACGGTGAATAAGGTGAATAAAAGGAAAAGATATGAGGGTGTATATAAGGATAAGATACAAAAAATCACGGTTAATTAATGATTTTACCGTTATTTTTGGAAGTAAATATCCCCAAATCTTTCGAAAGTTTGTTAGCTGCAAATCTGACCGTTGGAACAGTGTCAGACACGTCAACGTACCTTTTAATAACACCAAGCAGTACGTTCCATATAATATGGAGCAGTACCTTCCGTTATAAGCTCACATAATATGTTGACCAAAGTACTTTCCCAAAAGAAAATCGTGAATGTTGACCATTTGACCAAAATATTCTAGAAAGTCAACCACAAGTAATGACTATCTCCCCATATTAAATCCCAAAACTACCATGGTAAGTGAACATCAATACACATCAATAAATGCCCATGTACCTTTACTTGGCTTATAAAAGCAACTTCATCACCAACTTGCAATCCCCATAACTTTCTTTAACACAAAAACTAGTAAACATCATGAGTCACATTCCAATTGTAAACATCTCTTCAGACTCGGATGGCACCACAGATGCAGAGATAAGTTACTACTCTGATTCTGAGTTTGAAGATCCTGGATGGTCAGACTATTTCCCTCCTCATGTCCAATGGATGGGTCTCCAAGAATCTTCATCAGCAATAAGTGCTGCCAACTCTACCATAACAGATGCATGTAGTACTACCAACAAAAAGCCTAAGAAGAAGAAAACTATCCCTGGTTCATCTTTGGCTAATGAGCTTCCACATGCATTGACTCAAGCCCTGGAATCAGCAATACAGAACATGAAGTGGCCTCCTCCAAGAAAAGAGAGACCTCCCAAACAGATTCTTGGCTTAGCTTGCCCAAGAAAGCAGACTTCTTTTGATGACAAGAGAAAAACTGCTCAAAAAGGAAAGCATAGCAATAAGGGCAAGGGTAAAAGGCCTATGGAGTAGGGATATGGATCTTGGTGGTAGTCTGTGATAGTCTTTTGTGTGGTTTGTCATGTCTGTCTTGTGTCTGAGTCTGTAACTTGATAACAATGATGATGTAAGAATCTTCTAAATAATGAATAAAAAAACTTTTCCTTTGTATGATACATGTAGCCTCCCCTTAAATAATGACTAACTAAGAACTACTTATGCCTCCCCTCAAAAATAGCTTACATATTAATCATGCCAATACTCACAACTAAGAAAGTAAATCTTGAAACATCAAAGCCTTTTGTGAGTAGATCTGCTACATTATCATCAGTATGAACTTTAACCACATTAATAAGCCTTTGTTCATAGCAATCTCTTATGAAGTGATGTCTAATCTGAATGTGTTTGGTTTTAGAATGATAGACTGGATTCTTAACAATGCAGATTGTACTCTCATTATCAATGTTGATTGGAGTATTCTTGAAATTGAACCCATAATCCA
Organism: Artemisia argyi; assembly: GCA_030686995.1. NCBI lineage: Eukaryota > Viridiplantae > Streptophyta > Magnoliopsida > Asterales > Asteraceae > Artemisia > Artemisia argyi. The sequence goes on from CM060685.1 coordinate 6,795,195, forward strand.
AAAGCTGATTTTGCAACCAAAGTACTTGTGCACAACAACTTGCAGCAGCCACATACTCTGCTTCAGTAGAAGAAGTTGCTGCAATTGTTTGCTTCTTACATTGCCATGAAACTAATCTGCTTCCAAGGTACTGGCATCCTCCAGTTGTGGACCTTCTATCATAGTTATCTCCAGCATAGTCACTATCTGAGAAGGCATGGAGATGGAAAGGTGAATCCCTAGGATACCATAATCCCAACTTAGGTTGTTGCCTAAGATACCTGAAAATCCTCTTGACAGCATTCAAATGAGATACTTTAGGATTAACCTGATGTCTTGCACATAAGCTCACAGCAAAAGTAATGTCAGGTCTTGATGCAGTTAAATACATAAGACATCCAATCATAGACCTGTATAGTGTGACATCAACATCTTCTCCATCTTCATCTTTTCCCAAAGGTTTGTTAGTATCCACTGGTGTAGATGTAGGCCTAACAGTTGTAAAAGTGAATCTTTTGAGAATATCTGCAACATACTTATCTTGACAAATATAAATCCCACTACTTGACTGTTGTACTTGAAGGCCTAAGAAGAATGTTAATTCTCCCATGGAACTCATCTGAAATTCTTTCTGCATAAGATCTTCAAATTCCTTCACCATAGATTGCTTGGTAGCACCAAAAATAATATCATCTACATATACTTGAACAAGCATAATATCCTTCTTATCTCTCTTGATAAACAAAGTTTTGTCAATAGCTCCTCTTCTGTAACCATGTTGTAGTAAAAAGTTGGAAAGCCTTTCATACCAAGCCCTTGGTGCTTGATGAAGACCATAAAGAGCTTTTATTACCTTGTAAACTTTGTTTGGATGTGCAGGATCTTCAAAACCAGGAGGCTGTTTGACATAAACTTCTTCTGTGATTTTGCCATATAGAAAAGCACTTTTAACATCCATCTGATATACAGGGAATCCCATATAAGATGCAAAAGCCAAAAATAGCCTAATGGCTTCAAGTCTTGCCACAGGAGCAAAAACTTCATCATAGTCTACTCCTTCTTCTTATCTATATCCTTGAGCCACTAATCTTGCCTTGTTCTTGATCACATTTCCTCTTTCATCTCTTTTTACTCTAAAAACCCATTTAGTTCCAATAAGTTTCTTTCCATCAGGTAGATCACATAATACCCAAACTTCTTGAAGTTTAAACTGTAGAAGTTCTTCTTGCATAGCTTCCACCCAGCTTTCTTTGGCTAGTGCTTGTTTAATATTCTTGGGCTCTTCCTGAGATAGAAAACAAGCAAATAGACACACCTTCTGATCCTTGTGATTCACCCTGTTTTGCTTGTAGATAAAACTAAGTAAAGAAGTATGTTGTTGAGACATATTCTTAGCCTTAGTCCTTGTGAGCACCCCTGATGATGAGGGTCCAATTATGTTGGTAGCAGGATGAGTTTTATGAATTCTGAGTGTGGGAGTTGGTGGAACTTCAAGATTATCTTCCAAATTAGTGATATCTGGATCATCATGAGAATCTGAGAAAATGCCTTCTTGAGCCAATTCATCATCAGTATCTTCTAAAGTAATGGTGTTTGGATCAGCAGTATCTTCTAAGTCAGGCATATTTGGATCAGCATTTTTCCAATTTGAAGTATCCATAGGTTGAAAAGTACTTTCAAATGGATTAGAAGTGCTGGCTTTTTCCTTTGCTTTCTTCTTTGCTGCTTCATAGGCTCTCCTTTGTTCATCATCATATGCCTTAGCCATTATTTCTTGAAAAAGCATTCTAGAAAGTTCATCTTGAATGGCTTGATCTTCTGCAGATACTGGTATTTGTGGTGGAACAGTACTTTGAGGATCAACAGTACTGTTAGGTACAGCAGTACCTTGAGGCTCAGAAGTACTTTTCTTCGTACCATTGGCATTATCTTTTGGCTCATCTTCAGATCTTAAATTAACATCATGAACAATGTACTGTGCTTCATCATCAGTGGGAGCAGCTTGATTTTCTTCCCTTACAGGTACATAATTCATTGATGAAGACATTAAATCAAGACCAAACATCCAATCAGGACCTTTACCTTTAGAGTTTTCTTGTTCTTCCAAAAAATCAATATGAAGACATTCTTGAACCTTCTTGGTGACCTTATTGTACACTCTGAATCCTTTGCTATTTGTACAATATCCCAATAAATATCCTTCATCTGACTTCCCATCAAATTTGCCCAAATTATCAGCAGTATTTAAAATGGTTAGTGGACATCTAAAAGGTTTCATAAACTTGATACTAGGCTTCTTTCCCATGAGTAACTCATAAGGTGTCTTCATTTGAGGTTTAGTCACTGATACTCTATTCAACACATAGCAAGCAGTACTTACAGCTTCAGCCCAAAATGGAACTGGTAGTTGAGAGTCTGCAAGCATTGTTCTTGCTGCTTCTATAAGAGTTCTATTTTTTCTTTCTGCAACTCCATTTTGTTGAGGAGTTCTAGCAATACTGAACTCTCTTTTAATTCCTTTCTTAGCACAAAATTCATCCATAAGCTGATTCTTGAACTCAGTCCCATTATCACATCTAATGCCTCTAACCTTGAGCCTTAACTGATTTTCTAATGCTATAATTAGATCATGAATAGCATCAAAAGTTTCATCTTTAAAACATAAGAAAAAGACCCAGCTAAATCTACTGCAGTCATCTGTTACTACCAAACAGTACTTCTTCTTGTTCAGACTTACAACTGAAACAGGTCCAAACAAGTCCATATGCAGCAATTCCAAAGGCTCTCTAATAATCTTCTCATCAATCTTCTTACAAGAGGCCTTGTGCTGTTTACCCTTCTTACAAGCAAGACATGTGTGATCATTCTTAAATGTCTTAGAAGGTAAACCTCTAACTAAATTTCCTCTGACCAGCTTATTGATGTTCTTGAAATTCACATGTCCCAGTCTTTTGTGCCATTGATGTGCTTCCTCCATAGATGCTCTTGCAATCAAACATGTTGCTTTTTCAGCAGAATTTACATTCTTCAAATCTATGCTATACACATCATTAGTTCTTGGTGCTCTCAGTAACACCAAATTTTTGTCTTCTAACTTGAAATCAGGAGAAAGTATGAGACATTCTGTGTCAAAGAATAACACAGGATACTTCTTATCACAAATCTGAGAGACTGACAAAAGATTAAATTTGAGCTCCTTCACAAATCTAACATCTTCAAAATCAATGTTTCCTGCTTTGATTGTTCCTTTGCCAGTAATTCTTCCTCCATCAGGATCATTCCCAAATGCAACTTTTCCTCCATAATAAGCTTTAAAATCTGACAAGAGCTCCTTTTCTCCTGTCATACTGCCAGAGCAACCACTATCTACAATAAGATGATCTTTAAGCTCCTCCTCTGGGTTGCCCTGCATTAACATGAAAAAGGTTAGTTATTTTTAGGAACCCAAGCCATTACTGACTTGTGTTCCCCTTGTGGAGTGACATACTCAAAATTTTAGAGTATGTAATCACCACTGTCTTTGAAAGCATGATCAAGAATTAAGGTTTTTGTTTCCAAAACAGTTTGTATTTCATGATCAATTTTCCCTTTTTCACCCTTAACCTCTGAAAGTACTTGTTCTACCCCAGCAGTACTTTCTTTCTTAACCCATTTTGTTGTGACTTTAGGAGTTGGGTTCTGTGTCCTAGCTTCTTTTCTTGTGTTGTAAGTCTTTCTAGGGTTGTAATGACTGTAACTCCTAGGTCTTACACTTGAGTATTTGCTAGAAACATTAGGGACCTTTCTATCAGTACTTTGTGAAGGTACTGATGGTTTGGAGTATGACCTTTTCTGATGAGGGTACCTAAAGTCTTTTGAGAAATTACTGTGGTTAACCCTCTGTGAATAATTCCAAACTGGTTTGTTACCTCTTGGCCTATTCTCTGTATAACTTGGTTGTGCAGTTCTGGTCTTAGGATATTTACTAAGGTATTCTGAATGATAATTGCAATCTTTAATCAGATGATTAGGACTATAACAAACATAACAGACCTTTGGACCAATATCCCTAAATCCCCTTCCATAAGTGTTTCTAAAATTAGCAGTATTTTGAAAGAATTTTCTTTGAGGTACTGCTGAGTGATCAGCAGTTCTTTGAAAAGTGTTTGAAGGTACTGCTTGTTTTGGAAACTTGATCTCTTCAACCTTAAGTGCTTCAACAGACTTTTCTAAAGTTTCAGGACTAAGTTTACTTATAAGCTTTTTCCTAAACTCTAGATTATCTACACCATAACAATCAACATCTTTTCTAGGTGGTTGAAAGCTACCTGGGGGGTGAGGAACTGCATTATAACCCTTTTCTTTCTGAAATACAGGAGGTTTTTTACTAGGGGATTCCTCATCACTGGAAGTGTTTTCATCAAGACTTAGGAACTCTTCATCACTAGTGGAGGTTTCAACAGTTAGATTTATTTCCTTGCTCTTAAATGGAATTCCTTCATTACTATCATAACCTAGGCCTGTCTTAATATTAGATGTTCTTTGCTTTTCAACAAATTGAACATGTGACACTCCTGCCTCATTCCAAACAGCAAGTTTTTCTAACAACTTATCCCTTTCAGCAGTCACTTTCTCTAGTTCAGACACCTTGCAACCTAGTTTCCATTCATTCAACTTAACTAGGTAATCCTGTTGTTTATATGTTTCAAGCCATGCTACTTCATTGTTTTCATGTGTAAGGATTTTGGCTTCCATAGACTCTAAAGTTAATTGATAACCTGTTATCTCAGCCCTAGCCTTTTGAAACTTATCTCTTTCAGCTACATACTCAGTAAGTAACTTTTGATACATATCATTACACTTAGAGCATACCTCAGATTTGGTGGATGGACTTGGTGAAGCAGCTACCATAGCAAGCTGAACTGTTTCTTCTTCAAACTCCATGCTCCAATCAAAGCTTCCTAACTCTTCTCTTGACTCCAAAGCAGCATATCCAGGCTCTTCATCAAATGCTGTGCTCCAATCTTCCAAGGCAACCATTGAATAAGTAATAGGTTCTTCATCAAACTCATTGGACCAATCAATCTCTGACAGATTCTCTTGAGCAACCAAAGCTTTTGGTTTTGGTTCAGTAATTGGAATCTCCTTTCTTTCAGGCTTGGGTGGTTCAATCATCTTGTTTGCTTGATATTTTGCAAATTTGCACTCCCTTGCAAAGTGACCAGTCCTTAGACAGTTGAAACATTCAATCTTGGATTTGTCAAATGTTATGCCTTGTTTAGCTCTGAAGTTGATGCCTTTACCAGTCTTGTTCACATACTTCTTGATCCTTGCAGTGAGCATAGCAACTTGCCATCTGATATCAATTTCTTCCAAAGCATCATCATCTATTTGCAGTACATCTTCTTGATAGGTGACAGGTATAGATGCTTGTTGAGCAAAGAATGAACATAGAACTTCATCTGAGGTGGGGGTTAGTGATTGTGATGAATTGGTGGTGACCATTGTTGTGCAAGGAACCTGTGTTTCATTCTCAGTACTTTGAGTAGGGTAAGCAGTACCTTTGTTAGAAGTACTGCTTCTCTTTTCAGAAGAGACAAAAGCAATGTTCTGCTGAGTATTTGAACCTATAGAACCATTCATCTCATGCTCATACACCTTCAGATTATTGTAAAGATCATCAAAGTCCATAGTATCCAGCCCTGATTGTCCTCTGATCATAGTAGCAACTACATGCCAGGCTGATGGCAAACTTCTTAAGAACTTCAAATTTGCATCTTCAACAGATACCTCAGCATCATATAGTTCTAACATGCTTAAAAGATGTTGAAATCTTTCATATGCAGAATCAAGACCTTCTCTTTCACCAACTGTGAAAGTTTCAAATTGCTGCTTCAGCAAATTCCTATGCATCTTCTTGGAAGCATCATTACCTCCAAACTTCTTCTTTATTGCAGCCCACAGTTGTTTGGCATCTTTGGCATCATGAAACTTTAGTAGGTGACCATCAGGAATAGCAGAAAGCAGTATGTTGAGAGCTTTGTCTTGATTTCTTTTGGTAGCAGCAGGTACAGGTATTTTTGGAGGTGTTGGTTGTCCAGGTACTTCAATTGGTTCTTCAACTTGTATATTACCATTGACAATCACATCCCACAAGGCATGGTCTGTGATGGCAATATACTGCCTCATCTTCATAGCCCATAGATTGTACTCTCCCTTCTTAACAATAGGAATTCTAACAGCAGTAATTGAGGGAGCAGGTGCAGCATCAGTCGACATCTTGACAGGGTTTGTAGTGAAGTTGGTTTAAAGGTTTTAAAGGTTTGTCTTCTTAATTCAGAGTTTCCAACACAAGCTCTGATACCACTTGTTGGATCGATATACTCTGATCAAACTACTTTGTAGCTTGTAAGGGTTTAACAATATTGAATAAACTCAATACTATTAATATTGAAACACTGTTTTGACCTTGTAAAGTATGCGGAATCTACTAACACAAAGCTTAAGAAAACTTTTATATTAACCAAACTTAGAACCTGCTTTGTTACACAGATTCACTAACAATCCCTAACTATTAACTTTGATCGACTTCTAAGACTTGTAAAACTTCTAAAAACTCTATCGACCAATACCTCTTAAGGCTCTTTATATAGATAACCTTAAGTCGGTTTACAACATATAATCCTTGAACGACAAGTTATAATCCCTAACTAATTCTAGAATATTCTCTTAATATTACACATTAATCCTTGTCTAATATTGCACATCAATCCTTGCATCCTTCGAAGTACTTTAAGCAATCTTCATATCAGCAGTACTTTGACTTTATTCTTCAGCAGTACTTTGACTTTTGTTCTTCATACAGCAGTACTTTGACATCCAGAAGCACTTTGATATTTCATATCCCAACAAAATGCACTAATTTTTGTTTTTCAATGCATTATTAATCATTTTATTAATGTAAGACTCAAAAAGTAAAGTTTTTTAATAGTTATAAAAAGAAAAATTGTTTAAAACTGATGAACAAAAAAAACATAACACATGACATTAACTGATGAACCAAAAACATAACGCATGGCATTAACTGATGAACCAAAAACATAATATAAGACAATAATTGATTAACCAAAACAACTGATATTCATAAAAAAAAAAAAAAAAAAAAAAAAGCATAAACTAACTGATGAACCTATAACCTATGATAACACAAATAAACTAAATGATGAACATATAATAAAAATTGATGAACCAAAGTAACTGATGAACCAAAGTAACTGATGAACAAAATGTTCATCAATTATAAGTTCATCAATTAGTCAATAACTGATAAACAAACTGATGAACCTAAAATTAATGAACCTAACTGATGAACCTATAATTATAGGTTCATCAGTTAGTCAATAACTGATAAACTAACTGATGAACCTATAATTAATGAACCAAAAAAATCAGTAAACCTAACTGATGAACCTATAATTAGTCAATAACTGATGAACCTATAATTATAGGTTCATCAGTTAGTCAATAACTGATGAACCCAAACATTTGATCAAACTTGATGAACCTAAAATTGATGAATCTGAAAAAATTGATAAACCAAAGTAACTGATGAACAAAACATAACCTAACTGATGAACCTAATAACCTAACTGATGAACTAAATGTATATTTTCAAAATAAAATGATTAAAAAACATCACTTTGTGAATGTTACATTAATAAAATTATTAATAATGCGTTGTGGGACAAAAATAAGTGCATTTAACTCGATTTTAAGACAAAAAAAATCTAAGCTAAACATTTCATCAAACACGTTGTGTACAACAAATATGACTAAAACGTCATCTATAACGTGCGATATCTCACTCATATCATATCGGATTTGAGTGATTGAAATTTCTGGGTAAAGAGTGAATCAAAATCTACAACTTTCGTGTTTTACGTATTTTATGATTCGGCAATTTTCAAGGTAAAAAATAGGGTCGAAAATAGTAAAAACATCAAGAAAAGCATGACCCAATGAATATGTCAAAAAAAAGTTTCGAAAAAATTAACAAGATTTATACCAAATTAAAGATAATCAAATTTTAAAAATTTTCGTGAAATCGGTTTTTTCTAAAAGTTTGTCGTTTAGAGATATATGTGTTTGAAAATTGAAGTGGAAAAGAAAAACGGGTCAAAAGACCAAATTACCCCTGAGCGGATTTTATGTATAATTTAAAGTGGGGGACACGTGTCACACTATGAATGGCTTTCTACACTTTGTAATTTTTCTCACTCTGCAAGGGATCCTATACCTTTAGTAACTTATGTTGCTTGAAACATTGGTAGTATATAAAAAGAAAAAAAAATATATTTATGATGTAAGTTGATATGAAATCATTCATGACGTATTATGGAAAATATATAAACGTGATTGAAAACATAGTAGCAAAGGGGTGAGTTATTCACACCCTTCCATAGGAAGGGTATTCAATCATTAGATGCATCACAAGTTTGTATGGTATGTATTGCGGGTTACATGATTCGACCAAACCCTTCTGATGTAACAATATAGGGAGGTTTTCTATAACTTACCCCAAGTGACAAAAGTTAAGCCAAGGCTGTACACGCTCCTGATTTTTTCAAAAGACACACCTGATTGATTGATTGATAGAGATATAATAGATGAGCATTTTGATTAATTTAATATTCTATATATGTAATATAGACACAAGTTGCAAGTACGTCAATTTTTATCATCATTTCGACGTATGATACAATAAAATATGTATATATTTTAGGATTTTTTTAACTTCTGCCCTAAAGCACAAGTTAAGCACAACAAAAATACACAAGGGCTCACGAAAAAATATATAGGAATCCATATAAAAATACAGACAAGTATACTTTTATGTAAGTCATTGTGTATTTTTGACGTGCTTAACTTGTGCCCTTAGAGCACAAGTTAGAAAACCTTCACTACAAGAAAAATGCCCTTTAGTGACACCATTTTTAATGACACACAAAAAAAGGGTAAGTGAAAATACATATTTACTTACACTTTAAAAAAAAAGTGTAAGCAAAAGTTTAACTTTTACCCACACTTTAAATAAAATGTAAGCGAAAGTCTAGTTATGCATACACTTTTAGAAAAGTGTGGGTAAAAGTCTAATTTATACACACACTTTTTATAAAGTGTAAGTAATAGTCTTACTTTTACCTACACTTTTTAAAAAGTGTGAGCAAAAGTCTAATTTATACACACACTTTACAAAGAGTGTGAGAAAAAATGTAGTTTTACTCACACTTTTTGAAAAGTGTAAGTAATAGTCTTATTTTAACCCACACTTTTTAAAAAGTGTGAGCAAAAGTCTAATTTACACACACATTTTACATAGAGTGTGAGAAAAAGTGTAGTTTTACTCACACTTTTTGAAAAGTGTAAGTAATAGTCTAATTTTTACCCACACTTTTTAAAAAGTGTGAGCAAAAGCGTAGCTTTTGTTAAAAAAAAATATATTATGAAAAATCTAACTTTTATCTGTACTTGTTTAAAAATGTAAATACGAGGCTCGTTTTTGTTTACAAGATTGTTAGATTTTAAGCGTATTAAATCAACTGAAAACCGAAACGAACCGGTTCAACCCAAACCGAACCAACCTTACTCGGCTTGGTTTTCTGCTTTACATATTTCTTGTTTTTGGATTCAGTTTGGCTAGATTCGGTTTGAGCCAAAGGAAAAAAAAACACCTAAACCATCTAAACCAAATCGGTTCTGTTTGGTTTCGGTTTGGCATTATGTTAAGATGCAATTAATAAAAAACTTTTATTGAACTAATTACTGCATAATTTACATTCTTATAGTGCTTTTTAACAAAATTAGAGTTGATTGATGTTACTAATTCAGGAATATCCAGTAATAATATTGGGTTAGTGTTGTAGCCTTGTAGGTTTAAGACTGTTTTAACCTGTTCATTGCATTTCATATCAGTTTGATTCGATAGCGTCTCTATACATCGCCTTATATTTGTAGCATAGAATAAACTAGTCTACACTGACTTGTATTTGGTTAGAGCCTTTGACCAAGTTTCCATCCTATTTGTCTTTGGTTAGAGTCAGGTCTAAAAATTGTCTTGCTTGCTTAAGACGTCATTTGAGAATTAGGAGACCCCATTGTTATGGTTGTCTCATTTGATTTACATTAGGAATATTAGGAATCCTGTTGTATACTGATATTGGGGAAAGAAATGGGAATTGAAGTGCAGCTATAAGTAGCAATCTTACTTTCGTCAATTTTTTGTTAAGGTTTGATGGATAGGTCGTGGATGTATGCTGCTCCTAGAGCAAGTAAACGGTATACGCAAATTGTCTTCTTATATCAGGTAGTTCTTTAGTTTAACAGTGTTATATGTGCTTTTATAAGCCTTAAACTACTAGTGGTGGGTTGGGTCGGTTTGAATGTTAAGTATTTTGACCCGCTGACTTGTTATTGTTTTTGACCCAAATGACATGTTATTTATTGTTTTCAACCCATGATGATGAAAATCTTACTCACGTGCAATGTTTACAGGAAACAATTAAGCAACGTGAGGAATTAAGCGACATGAAGGCTACAACGTTATATCAATAAAGTACAAGGAGAACCGCAGATTGGTCTTTAGTCACCCAGTCAATTCAGAAACCTTGACATAAGCAGATTTGTTGTTGAATTATATTTTCTAGTTTTATGGTACTGTAACAATTTGTTCAGTTTGCAATTTTACATATGGTTATATGGTTGAGCTAATAAACAGATTTGTTGAATTGTATTTTCTAGTTAATTTGGAATGCTAATAGCAGCATATATACCTGCTGCTTTACTTTACTAGTGGTAACCTATAGTGACACAACTATGTGTCAAAAATAGACACAACCAATCCTGACACTCTTTAAGTGTCAATAAACTGTGTCACTATATAGTTTTACCGCCTGGACTTTTATTGACACTTTTTATAAGTGAAGGTGAAAAAAAAATATATTTAGTGACACTTTTTTGGACATTTTCTGACACTTTTTGTGTGTCACTATTTGACTTTTTTCTTGTAGTGCTTATATATTAAATTATACGTTTTTACATCCACCGTAGTATTTTTGTTGCAACATTTATAGGTAAATTTATGGGATAATGCCAAAAGTACACCTAAAATTCAATTTGTGTCCACTATTGAGTCACGAATTTTGCAAGTTCTAATTTTGGTCATGTGCGACCTGTGTTACTGTGCGACTCCACTTATTAATCAACACGTGGCCTGACTATATGTTCCATGTCACTTATTCTCTAATCATTTGATGACCCACTAGTATTTTGTTTTTTCCCACTCAAGTGTGCGACTGACGGTACTCGACTTAAACCATACCCGTTAAAGTACCATCGTTATTAAAACACAAGCTGATAAGAATTTATTTGATACGCTTTTAGAGGGTCATTTAAGCCCTAAATCGTAAATATATGGTTAAATATTACCTTAAATCGCTTCTTTTGTCATTTTAGGTACTTGGGACGAGAATTCTGAAAAATTGAGCATTTTGAACGTTTTTGGAGTTAAAAGTGAAGAAAACGAAAAAATCAAGAAACTATGTTGGAAATTGCACCTGACGACGTCACGCCTTACAGGGTGACGCCATCACTTGAAGATTCAGGTGGTGAAATTCTTTGCATTTGACGCGCCAGAGAACTTTTGGAGGATTAACACGTGACGGCGTCACGTGTTATTTGAAGTAGGCCGTCACGTATGATATTAACAAGAGACGGCCCAGTGATGATAAAGAGTGACGACGTCAAGAAGCTTAATTGGGCGACAAGAAACCCTAATTACGGAGAAAGTTGATGGTAGGTAGTGGGTCGATTCCTTTCTTTTCACTGTCTCCTTAAGGATAAAAGGAATATTTTCCCTTAGACACTTCCTCATCTTGAAATACCACTCACGATATTCTACATCATATGCTTCATGTTTCATGTTTATATATTCGAGTTGGGTACAACTGAGTCGAGCTTTCATCCAGTAGCTCAATCTTTAATTCAACTCGAGCAAGTTCGAGTCGAGCTTTATCAAACTATAATCCCGAACCCATAAAGTAAGATCGATAAGATTAAAGAGTCGAACTTGAACTTTTAAAGACTCAACTCAAGTTACATCCCTGTTAGATAAGTTGAACGATATACATTATAAAATCATGCAATGAGTGTACAATTATTTTATTGGGTAAATTGCAAATTCTATCCCTAATGTTTTTCGAAAACACAAGGAATACCCCGAGAGAAAATTTGTTGCAAAACAGCCACTAATATTTACATTATTGGTATGTGTGTTGTTTGATTTTGCACGCCTTGCAAGTTTTGATGGTATGTGTTTGTGAGTGTTTGATTTGATCGGATGAAATAAGATAGAATGTGGGTAGCTTATTGAGGGTTGTGTTTGGTAGAGGTTGTAATGTGACAATTGGGTGTGAGATGATCGTATTTTACTCAAAGTGTCAATGGTTGGGTGTGGGTTTATTGGTTCCTGTGGAAGCAGTAATAGGCGTAGCAAAAAAGATACGGTCAAGTTGTATAGTTAACAATGTATGAGTACACCGTTGGTCCCTCAAGTTGAATGTCGGGTTTAACTTGGGTTAGATTATAGTTAAAACGTGAAAGGTCTATTATGCCCATCAAAATATAACACAAAACGTTCGTTGACAGAGACCAAAAGAGTTAAGGGACGCAATCGGCCTCAAAAAGTTGAGCTTTGGACTCACAACGACGATTTCTCAAATTTGAGACCCAGATAATATATTTCGAAAAGTTCAGAGACTAACGATGTATTTTTGTCTAAGTATAAAATGAAGAACTGGACTCTCTACTTTCGAGGGTTAGATTCTTTAGAAGATATAAATATTAAATTTAATATAATATTAAATAATGCTTCAATAATGCAAGTTATTGGTAACAAATGGGTTTAATAATGCAAGTTGTGGGTATAGAAAAAGGGCGAAATCACTTCTTTCAAGTTTTTGTCAGCTTGCCTTTAGCAGGACCCCGAAACCAAACTTTAATGGAAAGTGGCCGACACATTCATCTGTCACTGGATCTTCTGGTGAACTCTTCGCGTCGAAAGACGATGATAACAAACTCGGAGCTAGTTTGTGCTGCCTCTTACATTGATTGCCCGACTAATTAAATATTTTTAACCGAACCTAATTTGTCAAAACTAAACCGAACCGAATTTGCTAAAACCGAACCTTATTGAATTAAATATTCGATTTACGATTTTAATATTGTTTTGACAATCAAAATCGAAAACCGAATGCATATAAATATATATTTATTTTATATATTTAGATACATAAAAAGTATCAAAATTTTATCTTAAAAAAAAACACTTTTAAGCTTGAAACCTTTTTTTTTTTTTTTTTTTTTTTTTTTTTTTTTTTTTTTTTGTGCATAGTAGATGTGGAACTCACCCATATTTTTTGGAGTAATAAAATTTACTAGGGTAATAATAATAATAATAATAATAACTTTTTAAGGTTGAAATACATTTTTTTTGCGGTAAAATCTATATAACTAAATATATAAAAATATATAAATGATGTTATTGGGTTAATAACCGAACCGAATTCAAATTAGGTTTTTGGTTCGGTTAAGTATAATTCGAATTGAGATCGGTTCGGTTTGGTTTTTTATTTACTTTAAAAAATTCAACCAAGTTAACCGAACTAAATAAACAGAATAATCTGATAACCGAAGTGATGAACACCCTGCTATAATATTAAAACTCGGGCAAATTACTTCAAAATGCATCATATTTGTCACAAATGTTACTTTCGTGTACTGAACAAATTTTTTTCCTTATATGAGTACTAAACTTTCATTTTTTGGTCTTTTTGATGTACTTTATGACGTTTTTGCCCCTCAAATTATTAAAAATCCAAGGGCAAAAATGTCACAAACTACATAAAAAACCAAAAAATAAAGTTCAATATCCATATAACGAAAAAATTTTGTTTAATACACGAAAATAACATTTGTGACAAGTACAGTACTTATTTAACCAATTAAAACTGGTGAACCAATAATAGAGATGGTCCAAATGTGAAATGGACAATAATATGTTAGCAGGTGAGCATGTGCCGAGTCGTCACTGGAGTACGTGATGTGGTTGGTAGGGTAATAATTAACAAATAAATTTAACGACGACCTTGACTTCATACTGTTTAGGCATCCCCAAAAATTTAATTGGGTAACACTAACTAATATATATAGCCTCTTTTCATAGCAATTCCATCATCTCAAGTTCTCAACATGTCAAAAATGAAAAGTTTTCAAGTAATAGTCTTGACTTTGAGCATGCTTATGATCATTAGCTTGGTGAAAGGCAGGTGGCTAGATCATGAAACATATTCAACATCAAAGATATATGTTGGTGTTCATAACATCTCTAATGAAAATCCTCCTAATCTACGTTTAGAAATTTCAAACTCGTCAACGTTCTATGCGGAAAAGAGATGTGAGTCCATATACGGGTTCTTTCCATGTGCAGACACGATGCTAGAAAGCGTGTGCTTGATGTTCATGTATATGTATTTCATGATACTGGGGGACGAATGGACGCGTACAGGAAGTAAGGTTTTGTTCCAATGGATTGGCGATAAGGCATTTGGTGAAAGTGTTTTTGGGGTGCTTAAGGCTTTGCCAAAAATCGCCGTATTCGTTGGTATGGCTCTCAATATCACATGTCATAATTACTTTCATATTATGTACATAAACTATACACACATATATACATGCGCATTTCTCTGTGTGTGTGTGTATATATATATATATATATAAACGAAGATCACAAGTGTCGTAGCTGAGTAAGTAAAGGTCCTGTCCAAACATTTATATGAAACCTAAACATGATGATAAAGATATATTGTAACGATCTAGCTATAAGTTTTTATGAGTTTTCGTTACTCTCAACCACTTGAAAATGAGCTAAACAAATATTTAAAACATGATTTCATATATCGTTAACATTTTAATGCGCAAAGTAAATCTTGAGACCCCAAAATATATAAAAGAATATATATATTGAAGCCCCTAAAACTTTGAAGTCTTGTGCAGTTACACACATCGCACACACTCAAATACAGCTATGTTGATCTCAATGTTGAATAAAATAAATATGAAAAATGGAAAAATGAGGATCAAGATCAAAGACTTATGTATTCTCTCAAAGCACTTTCTTTATAGAACCCACCGGGTTTTGTTTAAGCTTTTCATATTTAAAAAATTAGCATTTAATAATCTCTAATCATTCTATACTTAACATCAAATACCATGTTTAAAATAATTAAAAGTGTATAATTATAAAATACATGAGTTCATTAAATGTGTTTTTTATATATATGGAATGATTGGTGGTTGTTAGCAAATACCATAAAATTTATATTATAATTATTATTTTATAATCATAACTACTTGCATTTATTGCATTAAACTATTTCGGGAAACTCAAAATATATATATATATATATATATAGATATATAAAATATAGATAATCATAAATGGGAATTTCTAACTTGTGTTACAATGGTACAGGTTAAGAGACGTAAAATGAACTCAAATTACTATATTCTCATTTTCATTGATAGTAATAATTTTTTTAAGTTTCTGATGTCTACTAAAATTACTCATGTTATACATGGAAATTAAGTCATTTAAAAAAACAAGTTTATAGATTTTATATAAAAATTTACAAATTACATATTATAGTCATTAATTTATAGGTGAATTTCATATAACCCCACTTTACATCATTAATTTCATATATAATCATAATACAACCATTAAATGCATTAAGTACAACATTTTTAAAGCACGACTTGGGTATATATGAAATTACTATATTTTATGTGAATATATGAAATTGCCCTTAATTTATAACCACTAGCTTTGAAAAAGGTGAAAAGAAGTTGAGTCTATAAACGAATTTTTTATGCCTAAACAAACAATTTAATGCACAAACTATTTTTTTAACAATTTTCTTTTTGGCAAAAATATCTATTTTTTGAATAAGTTACTTCACAACTTTTTTATACACTAACATACTTGATCTTGTAAAACAATTTTAGAATTTTTCAGAACTTTTTTTTTCTAAAGAAAAAATCTTCTTAGAAAAATTATATATATATATATATATATATATATATATATATATATATATATATATATATATATATATATATATATATATACTCCTTCCGTCCCCAAATAATTGTTCAGTTTGAATTTTCAAAGTCAAACTGGTTCAACTTTTACCATATATATATATATATATATATATATATATATATATATATATATATATATATATATATATATATATATAGAATACTTGATGAAAAATTATACAATTGAGAAGTACACTTGAAACTCAATGCATTTATAAATTTTGCATTAAATATTATATAACACTCACAAAAATATGATTAAAAAATAAATAAATAAAAAAATAAAACTGTGCATACAACATACTCCAATCTCTTTGGAAGCTCTATCTTAGATAGAAGTATTAACAAAAACATTATTCTTGTTATATTAAACTGCACAAAAACACATACAAAATTTAATATCATAACATATAAATTTCAATTCAATTACAAGTGCATTGATGTATACACAAAGATCACACGTACATACGTGCGTTATATATGTATACTAAACTAGAAAAATGAGAGATTGAAATCACATGTGCAATCGAACTTGTTGTCTTCATCTTACACAAGTGATATAGTAGAGTGCTCATGTGCATTCGTATTTAACTGTAATTAAGTGTGCGTCTTCGTCAAATGAAAATACATGGGCATCGCTGTCTAATATTATGTATTCATGTCCGTTGCATAACGTACTCATGTGCATATGTGTGTTCATGAGTAACCATGTGACTTCGTCTCACAAAAATGGTCTTGTAGTTTGCTAGTGTGCTTTGATCTCGTTCATAATCTTCATTTCACCCAAATGGTCATCATAAACCTGAAAATAAATAAACATTAACTGTATCTTCTGTAGAATTTTCCAGCTTGCTAATCAAAATCTATCACAACATGAATTTCTATTCAACTACAAAGCTTTTTTAAAAAATAAATAAATAAATGAAAAAGCATGTGAAATTCGATGAAGTTTGTACATGGGCATTCACCCTTTCTTGTCATTAGGCCATTGTTTACAGTTGTAGATGCATACTGTAATTGTTGACATAGTCTTAGTGAGAAATTTTCATAGTAAGGATATTGCATATGTGCGCTCGGCGTCTTAGTTGTCTTTATCATGCAACAAACCAATCCTTTACACAAACCAACAAAATTTAACGAAAACTTAGGATCGGGGCTAACTGGAAATTGATGCACTACCATAAATTTAAGTATATTAATTAAGAAATGTTGAACTTATGATACAGTGATACACCTTAAAACTAGCGACTAACAGCCAACATTATTAAGGATAAGTTCATTACATTTGATTCAGTGATATTGATAAAAAAAAATGATACATGTACAACAGCCCATTGGTAACTTTTCTAACACATATATTATTTATACACAAACACACTATAATGATATATAAATGGTAACTTCGAACAACTTTCATGCCGCCGATTACGGTTTCAAATCTTGACCTAGATCTGGAACCGATTGGGGTTTCAAATCCGGCTTGAGATTTTTAATACAGATTCCTAAGTCGGTAGCAGAATGAAGATGAATGGCGCCATGACCAGTTTTTTAAGAGCGAATGAGAGAGATGATGAAAGAGTCGGTGGTATGAGAGAGAGGAAGGATGACAGGTTCTGATTTTAGAGAAAGAGGAATGCTAGAATCACAAAAACTATTCACAAAAACATTTAGAAAATGAGTTGTCACACTGTAATTGACTTAATCAAAGCGAAGAGAGAGGGACCATCGTAAAATACACCAATCACATCCTGACAACTCATTTTGTGAATGTTTTTGTTGATATTCTTTTGTGGCTCTAGCATTTCTCTTAGAGAAAGTCATATGCTAGGAGTAGTTAGGAGATAAAGTAGAGTTTAGGAGTGTTAAAATACCTGTTGTACCCTTTTTATTCTTTTAAAAATCTCATTTCTATTTAAAAATACAAATTTCTCGTGTAATTGATCTATTAGCTTCCTACACTATCTCACATTAAAGACTATCTCATATGAACCTCATAATAATCATGAATACTTACATAATGCATGAACTCGCTGTATAATGATGTATAGAAGATTACCATTGTAACTTATGCATTAATAATCTATGTCTATTCTTCAGTGAGCTAATACTATAAGTGCCTTGCCAAGTAATATTATGTTTAAAGATAACTTTTAATAAACTAAATTTTCAACTTCCAGATTCATATCAATATTTTTTCTTTTTCTTCGCAGCCCCTGGAGTCCTTTCTTCCGCCTCGGATGCCCAAAACAAAGTGGGTTTCGGGGTGAGCATGTATGCAGGAACGACTGTCATCACTCTCACACTTATATGGGGAATTCGCATAATAAGATGTAGATATAAGCTTAAAGAGAGATCATCAGATGAAGCTGATCATCAACAAGACTCATCGATAAAATGCTTGTTGTCTCTTAAACACAAACTTCCGCGGTTTGAGACTGGTTAGAACATCATTTCCTTAATCTAGCTATAGTTTGTGAGGTCAAGTAGGAAAACTTAGAATAAAATTTACTTATAAGCGTACAATCATTTATTTGCATTATGCTAGGGGTATGAACACATGGAGATATAGTTCCAAAACATTTTACACCCTTTTAAAACTCCTCTTATTGTAGATAAGGACTTTAAGATTGACGAGGAGACCGGAAAAATGGCAGTAATTATGCTTTGTTCGTTGATCCCGTTTGTCTTTGTGGGACTACTACATTTTGTTAACACTCGAGCTATGACTTTGGTCGCACTCATAGTATCAGTCGTGGCACTACTTATATATTTTGGTTTTCAGGTATCTACTACTAATAATTAATAGCTGACGTGTGATTTGTGAACTAAACTTTAAATGCTAAACCAAGGAATCAAATTACTTGGGATGTGTACCTTCTGCATGTAGGTTCAAAATTCATGGATTCGGTACAGGAGTTTGGCATACTTGAAGCAAGAGAACTTAAGGACGCGCTTTTTCTATCATGTCGTTTCGGTTGCAGATTTTGAAGATCTTGGGGAACTCGGCATTACCTACTTCAATAGGTAAATGTCCTTTTGTATATAAAATACGGGGTACCAAAATAAACTTGGAGTAAATTGCAAAAGTGGTCCCTAATCTTCAAATTGCAGATTTTGTCCTTAAGTCACCCCTTTATATACAACTTTGGGTTGCAATTTTCATTCCTAAGTTGCATTATTTGACAAGGCATTTTAGTCATTTTACTTTAGACAAGGATGAAACTACAACCCAAAGTTCTTTATAGGGACGGTGACTGCACTTTTGAAAATTCAGGGACAAAACTTGCAATTTGGCCAATTTGAAATTTATAAACTTATCATACAACATTTTTAAGGGCAGCGGAGTAATGCAATACCTTCAATTTTCAGAATTTTTGATGAAGCCGACGAAGATAAAAACGATCAAATATCACATATTGTCGACAATAATAAAGGCGAACACAAATCACATAATGTCGACAATAATTTCACAAAGTTTCTCCAGTGTGCCTATAGGTTTTGCGGAGACGGGTGCCTACCTGAAGCAAATGTCAACAATAATAAAAACGAACAAACATCACCTAATGTCGACAATGATGGAGATGAATTGGGAGAGCTGGTCCAGAAAATGTTCATGTTGGAAGAAAAGGATGAGAAATCCAAAAAGGCGGTTTTGATACACTTCGATATAGATAATGATGGAAACATCAGTAGGGGCGAGTTCGAAAAAGGTTCCATCAATTGGCTGAAAGAGGCAATCAGTTCTGGATCTGTATTTGAAAATATCTGGAATCAGGCAAAAGCAAGAAACAAACATCGTCCACATATTATGAAAATTGAGAAAATAATGCCAAAAATCTTGGAAAGAGTCCGTAAAAAGCATGGATCGCTAGTGAAAGAAGATGGTAAACCTGACATAGAAAAGATAGAAAGGTAATATTCTTAACCCGTAACGTATCCTAGTTTTAACAATATTTCATGATTCGCTTACTCTTCCTATATAGGTTATTTTCACAATTACACAAAGATGGTGACGAAGATGAGTTATCAGCCGATCAAAAAATAAATAAAAATAGAGATGAGTTAAAAAAATTCATCGAGACTCTTGATTTGAAAGCATTTGACCATGATACAGTCTTGGACGAATTAGTAAAGGACTTTGGTGGTGATAAGAATCAATTGGTAGAGAAAAAAGAATTTGTAGATGGATTCATCAAATGGATTGAAAAAGCGATAGATCAAAAAAAGGTTCTTGCACTCTTGAAACCGGAGAAACCTAAAGCAACCATCGTGTATGCTATATTTGGAATAGCGATCACGATCATAATTGCATCTCCCTTCATAACAAGTGTCAAACAATTCTCAACAGCGGCTCACATACCTTTTCTCTTCACTTCATTTGTTATGGCCCCGATAGCAATGAAATCTAAAATGGTAATTGTTGCACTTCTCAATGCTCAACACCATGTTCGGAAGAACGCTTCTTTGACATTTTCAGAGGTTTGCACACTTTCAGGAATACATCACTTACTTTTTGTTATACAGTTAATATCTTGTTTAAATGGAAACGTTATCTAAACTTTATTTAACAAAATATACTAGGAATGTATTTGATCCATATACTAGAAAATGTTTTATACATGATGTAAGCTAACAACACGAGTCCGTTTATCTAATGCAGATCTACGATCAATTGGTGATGGATAACCTTATTGGGTTCGTATCATTGCTTCTGGTGGTATATATAAGGGGACTATCATGGACCTACTCGGCTGAGGTGCTCGCCATCATGATACCTTGTGCCATTGTTGGTGTATTCGCAATCAAACGTGACACCTATCCTCTTTGGGCGTCCATCTCAGCGATAATACTATATCCGGTCTCCGTATACATTTATTATGTTTTGCCAAATGCTAGCTGATTAGCTAATTGAACGATGCCAAGTGGCATAGCTAAGAAGTATAATGACGATGGATGTGATCAAATGTATTTTTACCATTATTGTTGTTTAGATTAATGAATATGGGATGGATATCAAACTACTACATATTACCCCATATAAAAGCTTGCTATATTTTGTTTTTGGGTCTTTACTTTTAGACGATAAATATGGCACAAACCCGATTGTGGGTTTGGGTCCATTATGGTTTCATGTTATGTACATTTTTTTTTTTTGAAAGGCCATGTTATGTACATTTTATATATAGTTTGGCTAATAATACAATACACCTACGGGGGTTTATCATTTTCATTCTATGAATAAGCAAGCAACAAGCAGCACATACAATAAGCAGATGTCTATAGCATGAATTAACACTACCTTCTGCTTATGATATGAAAAAAAAAATTAAAGTAAAAAAATAAAAACATAGCCTCGATAAATAAGAAAATCCTAAATCGTAGATTGTAAAATTAAAAAGAAACCTATATACGTTAACATGAAACCTACATCCATTAAACAATATCAACATGAATGACTTTGATTTCAATTCCCCAAATCTAAACCACCACACCAAACAACCCCTAGAAGCATTTTGCGCAACTGAAAATGATCAAGGAGCCTTAAAGTTATCATCATATAACCGCAACTGTAAAGATGATACATGTATCATGCATGACACTGACAAATACTCAAAGCGCATGCTTAAAAAGAGCAAATTGTTTTCTGACTACATCGCATGAAAAAGTAAGCAAATCAAGACTATTAGCCCTTCTCGTTTAGGAACTCGTGTTATGTAATAGACTTATAACAATGTGTGCACGGTTTAAGTAAGTTGTAAAAGTATGTGATTCTAGTTTTACCACATCGCTTGGGTATGTAAACCATGGGAAGGGTCCTTACTTATAAAAGGAACCCATATCCTTATGGTGTGTGTGATACCAGGGGTAAAGTAGAGGATAGGATAGAGTATGTATTGTGTGTTTTGCTTAATATTGTTCTCTCTTTTTCTCTTCTCTCCTACTTCATGTTAGTTTATGAACATAAATTAATAGTGGTGTGTTAGGATCAAACTCGAGATCGCGGGATTGCACACTTTACGTATGAAGAGTAAAAGAATAATTATTTATAAATGTTATATGTAATTATTAATAAACACAAAACTAGTAACGACCGTTAGTATTTAACGGAGAATGACTAATGACCGTTAGACGAAGATTAGGAAAGTAATACTTGTGAATAATTGGAAACAATAGAAGGTTCCGGAATCCCTAGGGGATACCACAACCAATCGGCCAAGGGGTATTCCACCTCCTTTGTGCCTTGAGCTCCAAGTTTCATCAAGTATATAAACACCTCATGGGTTATTGTTTTCTCATAACTTGTACACACATAATAGGTGTTTTCTTTCTCTTCTCTTGTCCTCAAAATCGATCCATCATTAAAACCCTTTAAAGGGATTCGATTTTCATAAGCTCAAAAGTTTTGTATTTAATTTACTTGCATAAACTTTTACTTGAATTAGTACGTGTGTACAAGAACACGATTCAAACATACTTTTGTTTGATTCTTGGATTGAAATACAAAAGAGGTAAGGGGTAATTATTATAATCCACATAAACCCTTATTAGAGTTCTTGATTTGAAGATTGCATTTGATTCTTGTTCGGGCTAGAATCACAAAGGTATGTTTACTATTTATTATTGATTAATTAATTACATATTATATGATCTTGTTATAACGCTTTCGCATATGCTTACTTGATGTGTTTGGTTTATTTATATGATTGTCATGATATTATAATCCAAACAGTGGCATCATGAGCCGTTATAATGTGTAATTAATTATCGAAACGCATAAAAATTGAATTTTGATTTGTTTAATTACATGTTTTTAGGGTTTTTTTTGGGTAAAGGGGAGTAATCCTGCACCCTGGTAAATATATTAACCAAAACGTTTAAGTACAAATGATATGGGTGAAATCCCATATCTCAGCCCGTTACATAGGCATAAAGCTTACATAACAAGATACTTCCTATTTTCTAAACAAGAAAACAAACCACTACTCAAATGATAACATAGGACATAACGAAATAAAATTACTTCCTAAGACCTTGAAGCTTGGTGCCATACATGGCATTAAAGGCATCCAAATTCCTTGGAAGATCATAAACCTGATTCGCATAGTCATCATAATCATTGTCATCATAATCATCTTCAAACTCTTGGCCACCACCGAATAGATTAGCAGACTCATCAAATGGGTTGGCAACCACCTCATCTTCAGAATCAGAAACCACGATCTATCCCACCTTAGAAAAAGGGTTAACTCTCTTAGTAGAAGAGGCCGACGGAGTACAAGAATCACTAGTTTTAGGAGGCACAACCGACTCCTTCTCTTTCAAATCACTCACAACGGGTTCTTGTGATGCAGTACCTGTCTTAGTAGACTTATCCTTATTAACTTCAATCGTACGACCAGAATCCACATCCTTGTTGGTGTCATTAGAAGGAATACCAAAAGCATCCGTATCATCCATATTAAGAGCATCAAACTGGTTAGATGTAGAAATCTTTGTTCCATTCAAACTAGCTACATCAGAAGCATTCTTCTTAGTGACTTCCACTTTCTTAGGTTCAGGAGGAGTCTTTTTGGGTTGATATTGACTCTGCTTACCCACAACAGGTTTAGTAAACCCTCCTTGACCCGGAATAGTAGGACCACCTTGCTTTCCCTTCTTCTTGTTATTGACCGTCTTGAAACCATCATTAACAGGCTTAGTAGGCTGAGCAGGAGGTACAACAACTTTAGGACATTCAATCAGAGTATGACCAAAAATCTTACATTTATCACAAAGATGTGGTTTCCACTCGTATTCAACCCATATCTTCTCAATAGTTGAACCCGACCCATCAAGTAAAGGTATCTCAACAGTAAGGCTGTCCCTAAGCACCTCATCCGACTTCACTTCAATCATGCATCTAGCAAAACTACTACGACCCCACGATTCCTTGCACATTTGGCTAGTAAAAGCATCTAACCTTTTGGGCGTGCCTATCAATGTGGCAAGAAGACTAAGGCCATCATCAGAAAACATAGCAAGAGGAACATCATGGAATTTAACCCACACCGGGATGTTGGTCAAATCCTCTTTAAGTAAGTTGGTGTTCAATGTCCATGGTTTAAGAATAATAGGTACATTTCTAATCAACCAAGGACCGTTTTCAAGAACATCATCAACACCTTTCTTCGAATTGAACTTAAAGAAAAAGAACCCCTTTGCAATCATCATTACCTTCTGTATACCAAACTTAGCCCACGCATTGCGTACATAGTAATCGACAATAGGAAAAGCAAGTCGTTGGCCAAGGAAGTACCCATATAGAGTATTCTCAAACCTATTGTTCACCTCTTCAACCACTTTCATAGGTACAGAAAGATCCACACCATTTGATTTCTTGCTACACTCCAGCCTACGAAAGTTAGACATGTATTTCTTAGGTTCACTAGAAGTAACACCAGCATACGATGTAGAAGGTTGTTTCAAAGCATCCAAACAAACCTTCTCAATACCAACAGCCTCAGGTGCATTCGTATCAACCTTATCAGAACTATGAGACTTGTTAGAAATCCCATGTGGACCATTCGGACCATAAACTAAAGGATCAAGTGAAACCGGCTTCACTTGATTATTCTTGTCCACAATCGTAGATAGATCAATATCTCCATCATCAACACTCCACTCAGTAATAATAGGACCAGACGATGCAAGTATAGGCTGGGTAGAACTAAGATTAACATCCTTAGGCTTCTTATGTTTCCTCATAGTCACCTTCGACAAATCAACAGTAGCATTCAATTCATCAATATTCACATTAGCATCAACATTAACACTCGACACATTAGCCAACTTATCAACAACATGAATATTACCCACGGAACGAGTAACATCAGATGCATCCTTCTTATTAAAGAACCCTTTTTCCATCTCTCTCAAACCCACAGACAATCCAAGCAATCGACACTACCACAACGGAGAAAACCCTAACTGTAAGAGTTAGTGTTTAATGCAAATCGCACCACAAATTAACCAGCTTCCATTCCAAAAGTTATACATGCAATCGTATTATATGTACCACCGATAGTCGATCCAGTAAAATACCAAGAACCACCGACCCACGATCAAAAATTCAATGAATATATTAATGGATTAATTTAGTAGCAAAATAAGAATAGCATACCATGCAGTAAACGACACCAAAAAGTATAGCAATTCAAACTTAAAGTCGTCTTTGTATAATGTCACCAATATATAAACTAATCTTCCACCGACCCACCAAAGTAATGGACCAATAGAACACTAGAAACAATTAATACTATTCAAGGTTTGGAATGATTAAACTATTGATGATTAATGGAGTTTTTTAGTTATACTATCAGTTAGGGTTTCTCCAAAAATCGCCAAATAGAGAGAGAGGTTTTTTTTGAGTTTATTGATTGGTTTAGAGAAAACCTGTTTTTAGGGTTTTCATATTCCTAACCCTATTTTTTTTATTTATGGTCGATTGACCTTATTAGACTTTTAGGGTTTTGGTTTTGATTTTTAATATGATTAGAAACCCTAGGATGTCATGTAATTGGTTATGCGTTTTAGTAAATGATCTTGGTGCTATATGTTAATTGTTAAGCATAATCCATGAAAAGTGCATATTTGCATGGATTTAATTATGTGAGAATTTAAATGGTTTAAATTGGATATATGAATTAATTGTTAAGTTATATCGCAACATGTATATTTATTAATAGATGTCGAATTGGGGAAGACTCCAATATTAAGTAATCAGTTACATGCTATGTGGTGTTTGTTTAGTTTTGTCTTACGCAATCGATTTATCAATGTATGTGGCTCTTTTTCCATTGAAGAAGAAAGCCTTAATTGAATAAATGCATAATACACCTAAACTTGATTATTAATAGGACTATTGAATAAAATTTGCATGTGGCTACATGTTTATACATATTTAATTGTTATGTTATGTATATGTTTATTTGGTTGTTTTATTTTTTATTATGTATTACTTGTTTTTTGTTTATTATTATGTGAGACATGTTTATAAACGAAAAAGGGTAATTTTGAATAGAAAAATAATATGGACTAAATAAATGGCGAAATTGTTTTGGTTTTAAGAGTCAAAATTTCAAAGGTTTATTGATTGATGTTTTTCTACGTAATGGTTAACTAGGAGCGACCGAAGTTTACACACTATAAGATGGGTATAAGGTTGGTTTCGCATTAAATTGTGGCCTTAGAGAGACAACACTCTGTCTTTCCGCCCGTTTGTGTGTAAATTAGACTTACCGAACAACCATTACATGTACACTGTCATCTTAAGGGTGAATTGACCACAATTCCACAATGATTATCCGAAACACTAAGCCTTAGGGCTTATGCAAAAGTATGATATAAGTGGACGATAATTGTTGGTGATTCTTTAATTGGTGAACCCGATACCTCAATCAAAACTTTCCTATTTTACACTTTGTGAATTGGTAATAAAAATGTTTTATAAAACCAATGTTATGAAGTTGTATGCATGCTTCTTCATACATTATTTTGATCAAACGTCAAAATTAATACCCTTATAAAATTAAGTCGAATGCCATCTAATTAAGAACACTTGAAGTTGTAGTTTACGTCATGTGAGAGCTTGGCTAGATTGCAATGGAGAGGTAAATTTTATAATTTCATTGCTAGCAGATCAACTGATGTAATGAATTTATGAGTTTGCAGTTTTTAAGTTAGACGACTTAAATTGAGTAGGAAGTGAGAACTTGGACTCAAGGCATTAAGATGGGGATCAAACATGCTTACATTACAAAAGTTTTGTGATTGTAAATCCCATAAATCTAGGAATTGCAATATGATATTGGCAATTATTGTTCGACAATTACCTTGTTGAATACTATCATTACTAGCAGATCAACTGATGTAATGGTACTATGTCAATTAGGATCCTAGCTTTAAGAAAATACTATGGTTTATATGAATATTTACCAATGGGTATTTTATTTTCTTAAAGATCTAATTATCGAAAATACTGAAATTGAATTTTATAATTCGTTTTACTCTATTAATGCAACGTTAAAACCGTAAATGCACTTTGGGCTTTGGTAAATTTATCTCGTTCTGTTTTCAAACAAATGTTTGATTAAGAAATATTTACTTAAAAGACAAAAGAAGTCTCCTTTCTATGAAAGAAGAGTGAGATACAATCCTATTTCTTTTCATGAATGAAAAAGGATAATAGGAATATTAGATATGTCTAAATCCTAATATAACTCATAGCAAATTTTAATAGTTAAGAAATTTGCGCATATTTTCCATAGGGATTTCATCATCCTCATTCAGTGATTAAATTCTTAATAACAAATATGATATTTAGTTAACAGAAAATTATGTATGACATTTTATGAGTTATTATAATTAGAAGCTAGACTAATTACCGCAAAATGTTTAAAAACAAACTAGTTGTTTTGACTATTTTAAAGGTACTACATACATTATAGGATGGTAGACCTATTAAGGAAGAAATTGCATGCCCAATTTTTCAAGTTAATAGCATTTGGTGGATAGTCCATCATTTACATAGTAGGATACTCTTTAGTGCATAAGTAATTGTTACGTATGGACATTCAAAGGTGTAGGAAAGTCAAAAGCACACTATTTTCTTTCACTGGATATGAAACATTTACAATGTTGTCAAATTCAGTGGGAGTATTGTGTACTTATTACTGAATAAGTAATTATTTTAATGATCTTTAATTCAGTGGGAGTTACAAGCTTTGACATCTTGGTAGCTAAAGATAATTACTTTTCAAATGTAGACACTCATACTTTTAAGGATAGTCTTGTATGTTTCCTTACTAGACATTATTGTTCTATAACTACTTCTTATGCTAAAATCTATGACACAATCATATTGATCACATAAACAAATGCATGGCGTGTTGTTTATCAACTATATGAGGTTGTTCCATGCACAAGTGGGAGAAATGTTATCATTAATGTGTGCAAGAAACAACTTATAAAGATATGATTTAATGGATTCTCTTGACTAAAAGGTAAGAGAATAACGTTCTAATATGAATTATACTAATCTAATTCAAGAAACATTTGGTGTTACAATTTATGTTATGTGAGAGCTTAGCTAGATTCCAACAACAATGTGAATTTCATATTTTCATTACTAGCAGATCAACTGATGTAATTGAACTATGAGAATTTACAGTTTCTAAATTAGATACTTATTAGAACATGTGTCAATATGATATCAAGACTACTTTAATTAGTATATTTATGAATTCATGGAATGACATAAATTAATTAAGTAATCTAATGCTACTTCAATCTGAATATTTATGTGTTCTTGGAATAACATAAATAAATGAAGAAATAATGTTGTTTACATTATTGTGAAGTAATAAATTAACTTGAAATTATTATTGAAACCAAAAGATGGTGTTCATAATTACTTTAGTTAAACATGCTTATGTTTCATTGTAAAGATATAAACATAAAGTCTTTTAATTGTTACAAGACTTATATTAAAGTAAGACGTTATCATGTTATGTTTTTTAATTAAGACATATACATGAAGTCATTAAATTGTTAATGACTTATAACGTATAGTGGGATTATAACAGTTTATGTTTTCTTGTAGAGACGTAGACATGAAGTAACTTTGTAAAAAGTGCTTGTGTTATAAAGCATGTAATTGGCTTGAAAATACTATTATATCATTTAATTGAATTAGTTGGTAAATAGACAAGTCAAAACGAATATGGTTATCTTAAATATTGTTAGATTGTCTTACAATATTAATACTAATGAAATACCAAATGTTTATGGTATGTTCAGTTAGGAAAATCAAACTCTTGTTATATTGTTTGATTAAAGATAACTATGATTTCTTTTCTTTCAAAAGTTATCAAGGTTAGAATATTGAGTATGACTTGGACATACTTAATAAACTCCAACCTAGAAGATTAATAAGACATTATCATATGATGGATGTGATGAATGTAATCAATTACATTAAGTCTTAAATTGAAGTTCTGAATTTGTTCAACTGCTTATGAAGAGGTTATTAACAAAGTAAAGTCAGAAACTGTCAATATGTATTTGTAATATCTCAAAAGAGAACATTGTATTGTTGCTTTATTTGCTAAGTATTTAAAGATAGTCTTTAAATTACTAAAAGCTAGTGGGAGTTTTGATCTTTAAAAGATAAAATTACAAGATACATAATCTTCTTAAATACACTAGTAAATATCATGATGAAGTTTGACATTTGAATGTTAAATCTCAACATGATAATAAAGTTTGACATTTAAATGTTAAATCTCAAGATGATGGAATTATCATTCATAGAATAGCAATATATCTCAGATATTTGATTAATATGCTGAGGGCTATGATTTACAGGATTATTGTAAACATGATAATCATTATGATACATTACCAAATATGAAATTGGGTAAAGTATACATGATATGAATGATTAAGATGCTGTCCATAAAGATAATCAATTTTAGAAACTTGGTTTATCTTAATAGTTAGACTAGAAAATGAAGATGAGTTTTTTCAAAGATAAGGTAACTTTTGTGGTTTAAATCTTTGTATAGAAATCATATGGACAATATTGTGCACGTATTTAATGTATGCCTTATGACAAGATTATTAATCACACTTAAGCGATTAACAGTGATTGAATATTCTTTTCTAAATACATTAAATATATAAAGATTATGATTGTCATATTTATAAAATTGACAATGGAATATCAAAACTCTTTCTTGAGTAATTACTTGAGCGAGGACGATAAGTAATCAAAAGGAGTTTATGAATTCAAATAAATCTTTGGAAGTGTACAAAGTGCAATAATTCATGGATGGATAAATGCATGCATGTAGAAGATTATTTTATGTTTAATTATTAAATCCATGTTTTGATTTATAATTGAAATAAGATAATTTCTAAGTATTCCTGAAAGCTAGTAGGAGTATTATGTTTAATTTCTTAAATCATATATGTTGTGGAAGATATAAAAGTAACATTCCATATAAGTTAAAAGTTAACTCTTAGTTTGGAATGAAACTTTAAAGATTTAGAAAATAAGACATACAACCTTGGAAAGAATGTTTATTATTGAAACATGTGCGGTAAATAAATCTAATATAACATGATATATTATTTAGAAAGTCTAAATAGATATGTATGACATGAATAAAATCTAAGTATGACTCAAAGTTTTTTTATGAACGTCATGTTTTGTTGTTTAATGCTTGATTACAAGATGATTTGGCAATATTAATATCTAAGTAAAAGGTTATTAGATAACTTGTGTAATATTTTAAAAGAATATGTTTGATTATAAAATTACATCCTTAATCTGGAATAGCTTCCAAATTCTATAGATGAACAATTTTTCAATTGTTGTAAAAATTGTCATAGCCAACAAACTTGAAAATTGATGGGCATCAAACATTACATAAAAGATATTAATCTTTATGGGAAATTTTTAATAGCATATTGTTGTTTGCATACAATAATGCTAATGAAATTGAGGTGACACTCAATACTAGTCATGGTAAGGATTTCATCCTTGGCTATATGTACTAGTTGTGCTTACTAAAAGTATAAGTTGCATTATACATTAAGAGAATAAGAATATTTTAAACTTTAAAATGTTTGGAAGTTTGATTATCATAAATTGATAGTTAAGGATGTCACACATTTATGAAATATTATATGGCATTATTAAAATAGTTGAGTATGCACATATAAGAACTTCAATAGTTGAATTCTTGAAATAAGTATTCTTCAAATTCCAATAGATCAAAGTTGGATGATTTATGCCTTGTCAACAAGTATGAATGTCATTGCTTGAGACATAATTCATCAACAAGAGTTATCATGCATTGATCTATTTAGTATTTGGATAAGGGATGTTAAACAATTATTATAATAAATTTAAATACATGGTATGTTTAATTTATACTATATTGTATCCTATATTTGTAGGTTTAATCCATGAATAAATGTTATTCTAAATTATCCGTTGTCAGTTAATAATATGGGAATATTATTAAATCAAGACAAATCTGAAGGTTGGTATAATATACTTACGTATATTGATGCGTAGTCATGCCATTTCATATGATATTCAATGATACCGAATATAGGACTTATCCCATCTACATGATGTTACTTTATGGATCTTATCATTAAGTAAAACATGAGAAGTTATCCTCAGACTTGAGATGCAAGATAAGTGTCATGAATGTAGTACATTTTTGTGGAACAACTTAACGCTATACGTAACTGGTAGTCATAAGGGTTGTTTTCGAAAGTGTTACAAAGTTTGTGGGTTTTGCTTGTAGTCAAGATAGAATTTGTTCCTTCAAATTTATTTTTGGAGTTTAATACTACTGGCCCCTCGTAGAGTTGGTAAGATGTATGTGTGGCCGCACCCAAGATCTCCCCTGAATATGTTCAGAAGATTTGGTAATCTTGATCAATCACAAACAACGAGAAACAGAATGGTTAATTAAGGAATGACTTTGATCCATATTCTTATTAACGTGGTATTAGAAACAAAAAGATAATAATAATGAGAAATCATTAAAAGGTTTTTCCAGGAGCCTTACTCGAGATCGTACTAGAGGCATCGGCGTGTTGCAAGACGCTAACCGATGTGATCACACTATTAAGATATGTCCAAGTGGGAGCTGTTAGTTTATGAACATAAATTAATAGTGGTGTGTTAGGATCGAACTCGAGATCGCGGGATTGCACACTTTACGTATGAAGAGTAAAAGAATAATTATTTATAAATGTTATATGTAATTATTAATAAACACAAAACTAGTAACGACCGTTAGTATTTAACAGAGAATGACTAACGACCGTTAGACGAAGATTAGGAAAGTAATACTTGTGGATAATTGGAAACAATAGAAGGTTCTGGAATCCCTAGGGGATACCACAACCGATCGGCCAAGGGGTATTCCACCTCCTTTGTGCCTGGAGCTCCAAGTTTCATCAAGTATATAAACACCTCATGGGTTATTGTTTTCTCATAACTTGTACACACATAATAGGTGTTTTCTTTCTCTTCTCTTGTCCTCAAAATCGATCCATCATTAAAACCCTTTAAAGGGATTCGATTTTCATAAGCTCAAAAGTTTTGTGTTTAATTTACTTGCATAAACTTTTACTTGAATTAGTACGTGTGTACAAGAACGCGATTCAAACATACTTTTGTCTGATTCTTGGATTGAATTACAAAAGAAGTAAGGGGTAATTCTTATAATCCACATAAACCCTTATTAGGGTTCTTGATTTGAAGATTGCATTTGATTCTTGTTCGGGCTAGAATCACAAAGGTATGTTTACTATTTATTGTTGATTAATTAAATACATATTATATGATCTTGTTATAACGCTTCCGCATATGCTTACTTGATGTGTTTGGTTTATTTATATGATTGTCATGATATTATAATTCCAACACTTCACGCCACCGCACCACCTCTCTTGTCACCAAGCTTATTTATGTGTTAAGGTTGATCAAATATAAGGTCTTACAAAGACCAAAATCTTAGATACACTGTCGGTTCTTGGTTATTTTAACTTCTGAAAGTTTCTTACGACTCTAAATAATGATCTAGAACTTCCATTACAGATTCAGTCTCATGTGAGCTACCAACAATCATAATGATAAACACGAGGGGTAGACGTAACCATCAACATCAAAATTGGCATAACAAGTACTATAATATGTCAGCCACAAACGTTTACAAACACGCAAACTAATGATACGTTCCAAATTCAAGAAAATCACACCAGTACTACATGAAACAGACATCTAAAATACGGAGTAGGTTTTAAACTTTACGCATAAAAAAAAGCAACAGAACCTTAAACTTTAACTAACTATTCCAATTTTTTAAAGCTTCACTTGTGTATCATAGATCCAGCTGAATGGCATCATCGAACCTTCTTTTGCCCTACCTGCAGCCCTCTTCTCGAGCCTTGTGATTCTTGGTGGCAACCCACAAACATACTCTTGGGCCTTGCCCCCTTCACCAGATAGCCCGGTTAAGTCAGCCACTTTCAACCGATCCACCAGAAATTCAAGAATATCTGCATAGTCTTAGGCAGTATAGACACCGAGTCTTTGTGCAACAGCTGAGAAATGTTCAAAGAGGTTGTCATCACGCCCATCATACATCAAGTGTGTAGGCATTGAGATCTTTTTCCTCATCATGTCAGCAAAAGCAAGAACCGTGCCGTCAGGGTCAATTTCAAATAGTTTTTTGACAATTTTGGTGTAGGCAGTTTCGTGCCTTTTCTCATCGGATGCAATTATACCACAGATTTGGGCCAGTTTTAGGTCACCTTGTTCCTTTGCATGACGAGTAGTGTTTCCATGGGATACGATAGTTGCACGTTCTTAAAAGGAAGTGTAGATGAAACCAAGGTAGGGACTGTTTTCAGTTCGAGGATCCTGAAAAGGAAAAGGTGCATGAGATAAAATATTAATATTTGTGTTTTATCTCAAATGGGTCGAAGTGTCAAACTGGTTAAGCTAAAAGATTTAACTAAAAATTAGGGGTCAAATGAGTCGTTGAAAGTGATGCGACAAATAATTCTAATGCATAGGACTTTCTAAATCGCGTTACAAGTATATCTCACTAATACTGAAACAATCTAGGAATGTAGTATTTTTCTTGTATATAACGCTTAACTTTATATGAAGGCAAAAAGCGCTAGTTTTGACTTTTGATATGACCCATCTTGCCATACCTATTAATCCTATTATATCAAGGCAGTGACCAATTCTAGACAAGGAGAAAGAAAGAGCTAGCTTTCTTATTTATGATGAACGCCGATACAAACAAGACAACATAACTAAATATATGAAAGATAACATGAAAAACAGTGGCAAATTCAACCCGTTTGATTTTAAAATGGATCGAATTGAGATGTATGTTAGATCAAATGGATCCAATCAAACTATTACGTGAATAAGGTTTTTAATGCATACCATTATTACAACCTACCTATCCTCTTTTATTCAGTGTGTTCAATTATTACTATAAGATATTAGAGATGGCTGAAATGGTCAATAAAATGTTAGCAGGGCAGCATGGGCCGACTTGTCTCATTGTGTACTAGAATTGACCCGTTTCACAACCAACCCAAGTTGCCACCGACAGAAAAAATGAAATATTAAGACAAAAGTTCAAGATGGGTTGACACTTACCATTCCTGACCCAATGAGATACTGAGTTGTCTTCTGAATCTGCCTCATGTCAACCCGCCCATAAAGGTAGAGATAGGTATGAAGGAGATCACCGTCCCTATTTTCCTCAGGGGTCCCAAGCCCTTGTCCAAATAGCTCAAGGTGTAAGGCTAGCACTGGGTCTCATCCCTCACACCATCAAGGGTATTAAGCATAGTTTGGTAGGTAGGTAGAGCTTCCTCTGTAAACATATCTCCGGCCAAAACAACAAAAATATTCATCAGGAAGCTCGCCCTAGCCCTTACAGTCTTTTCCGGAGTTTTAATATGAAAGAGAAGAAAAGAAGAGACAAAATTGGATACAAAAGAAGAGAAGAGTAATGTAATTTGTTTTTTTACACCGTGTTCCCGAGTTGAGAGAGAAAAGAAGAGAAAACTGATGATTTTACAATTATACTCTTTGTCACATACAAAATTTATATTTTATTATTGGGCATTTAAGTCATTGTTTAATTAAAAAGTTTCCAAATATACTTTCCTCCCAAATCATCCCACTTTTGGGAAAAAAGTTTTGGAGAGTAATATAACCCAATTTCCTCTCCTCTTCTTCTCTCTTCTCTCCTGAAAAAACTCTGGAACACAAATTTATTTCATTTTCTTCCCACTTCTGTTCTCTTCTTTCAAAATTAAAACTCGGGAACGCAGTGTTAGTTCCCTCACTTGCTCAACAAATCCATCAGATGCGGGATCTGGTAAGAAATCCTGTACTTGCCATCATTTCTCAACGGGCTTCAGATGGATCAATATATTCTGCTCAGCCCAACCCTCTATGGATTTGAAAATCTCGGTCTTCTGTGGTGGCATAGAGTGTGTCACCTGAACGTGAACCTCTCGTGGAGGGCTAAAGAGCTTTTTGCTTGCAACCCTGTGTAAAAAAAAAATAGTCATTGAAACCAACAAAAACAAATAACATAAAATACAAGAATGTAACTCCTTTCGGGCTAATAAACTTGCTTAGATACTATACAAGAATGTAACTCCTTTCGGACACAATAAAAGTTTCGAGTAAAATGCTTGGTATCATTATAATAGTTGCAAAAGGTCCTTTAATAACACGGAAATTGTTTTACCATATGTAATATGGATACATAAATTCATGTGTCATACAGATGTAAATTCAGAACCAATCAAGTGTCACAAAATGCAGGTAAAAGTAACTTATACAACCAAAAGAAGTTTGGACTTTGCACCTCATATATCTTTGTAGGTAGTAATGGTTTCTACTTTAAATGGACATCGTAAAATTCAGAACCAATCAAGTGTCTCAGAATGCAGGTTTTCTGACGGTCAGTCCCATTACTGGAAAACATCTTGAAAAACACTTATCGGGATCACAATCTCCCATGAATTGCAATTGTTTATAGGTACTTAGCACTAGCCGAAGGTGGCACATTCAGCATATTTTAACAAGAGATGGAAGCCCAAACGATTAGTAAAAGCACTAGAGTATGAAGCAGGACAATCTTAGTCCAAGTGAAC
This sequence comes from Artemisia argyi, assembly GCA_030686995.1. Taxonomy (NCBI): domain Eukaryota; kingdom Viridiplantae; phylum Streptophyta; class Magnoliopsida; order Asterales; family Asteraceae; genus Artemisia; species Artemisia argyi. The sequence goes on from CM060685.1 coordinate 6,831,138, forward strand.
AGAAAAGTATGTTGCATAAAACGGTACAATTGTAAGAGTGTGTTCCTATCACATGTCATCGTCCACAATTAAGTAACTACTACTTATTACCACTAATAAACAAAGAATTTCATAAATATTTCGTTTCTAACTACTTTTCTAATAGCTTGCAAATGCAATACACAGAGGTACTATACTTAAATCACATTTGAATTTTTAGAGTTCACAAGCTGTAAAAGTCTTGTTGGCAATTGTTGCTACTTATTTAGTTATGCAAAGGCATGACCAACTTTAATCACATTTCAATCATACACGAGATTACAACTCTTAACAGTCGAGTGAAGGCAATACCTAATTTAATCACATTTCAATTATATACGAGATTACAACTCTTAACAGTCGAATGAAGGCAATGCCTACTTTAATCACATTCGTTTATATTGTTGCATAGACAGGGTCATAATTGTACTTCATAATTTATTTCCTAACTGTAATTATACAATTATAGTTCCAATAGGCTATACGAGCACATCTAATAATTCAAATTTAAACGAAAACAGTTTCATATATACCTATATCAAAACGCGACTGCAGAGCATTAGATATCGAAAAAGCCAAATCAGCATTATTCCGCTCAATCGCGGCCGAAATAACACGATATAATACTCCGTAAAATCCCAGGACATTTATTAACGCTAATTATCGATACTATTCTAATCTAAGCCATTTTTGCGGGCTAATTTAAAATTTTTATATGAGACACCGTTTGTTTGACACCCGATTACTTTGGTCACCTGTTTAATCAAGATCTATCATCTTGATTTGTTTATCACCTGGTATCACCATTAGTCACTCTTGGATGTCACCCAATGAGGTTAACACCGGTAACTCCCACTTGCGACCTGACACCTTGAAATGACACCGATATACTTATATATATATAATTTCATATATATATATATATATATATATATATATATATATATATATATATATATATATATATAGAAGTATATATACGTATGAGCAACTCGGTTTATATTTTCATGCATTACACGAATCGACACCGACACTGACACCGAGAATAAAGCTACGAATGTATTAGACACCGATACCGAAACTAAAGTACGAGAGCACTAGTCACCGACACCCCATTTCTTTTGCTTTGGGCCGTGTACCACAATAAGCCCAAGTATCTTTTCTTTTACTTTACTGCCGGGCCGAGGACAAACCACAAGCCCACACAATCCATTTTGTTTCTTTGTTTCTACTTGGGCCGAGATTTCACAAGCCCATATGGCTATTCATTTGCTTTGCGTAGCATGTCACCCAACGAGCTCAGCTCGAGTACATATATACATTTCTCATTTGTTTTTCCTTCGCATACTACACGACACCACTAAAATCACGCGACCCAAATTTGGTTATATCATTGATGGCACACAAGTATTTTGATTCATGACCTAGCTCGACACCATATCGAAAACACCACAAGAACCATGACAAACCTTTTGTATTATTCTTTTCTCCTTGGTTCCCCCTCAACTCGACACAAATGCCATCTTATTTCACTCTTGCGTGTGAAACTAACCAAAAACCAACACATGAGCCGCCCTACATGTAACCTAATGAGCTAGTTAACCTTTGGTTCAAGACATTACATCCTAAGCTTTCTTTACCCACAAGGATTAATGTTTCATTAACCAACAACACAACCACTTTCTACTTGAACTAATCATTCTAGTACAATCACATGTTCCTAACCTTGCTTTGCCCTAGTACTAAACAATTCAAGAAAACCATTATAGCCTAAAAGACTACCCATAGTCGACTTGACATATCACAAGGACTAGGAGACATGCTTGTCATGTTCGATTGACACCACCCAAGACCAAGTCACATGTAACCTTTACTAACTACCCTATTCTCACTATAAAACCCATATTAAATGCACATTTTCTCACACTTTAAAGTTTCACAAAATCTCAACCCACAAAACGCTTCTATCTCTTCTTTGGTTACTAACGAGAAGGTCTAGGCGCACGAGTAAGATTTTTGGATTAAGAGCTATTTGGGTAACTAAGTTTGGAACGTGGGTCACTACACGGAGAGGGTATCACGTTTGCTTGTTCTCATTATCTCGTACCTCTTGGACTCTTCACGACCTTATTGGTGTTGTAAGTACTTTGTCCCTTTTCAATTCACACTTTAATCATAATCATCCATTGCACACTTTGCTCGTCACATTGAGAACACCTAATCACTTAACATACGTTGTCTAACACTTAAGCTTAATAACCACACGAGACACTAATATATGTTTACACGTTTCGACACCCCTAGGAAAGGGCTCACAACTTCATTTTCACACGTACTATATATATATATTTTTCGATACTCTATTTCTTCGATCCAAGCTAAACCAAACTAATGTAACATGCAAAATAAATGCGACCTTATGATGCATAAACTAAGCCAAAACCAAATCCATGTTGAGCACCCTTTTTAAACATAAAAATGCCACTTGGGCCTGAGTTTGGGCTAACGAGCCCATGTACATTTTCAAAAGGAAATTTTCGTTTTAAAGTTTAGGAAATGGCGAGATACTATTGACTTTCTAATATGATTTTTGAAGGATCTTATGAGATATAAATGTTACTTTTATAGTACCAAAAAGTTTGCTTTTCAAAAACTTAACCAAGGATTATTTTTGCAAAACCTCGCGTTAAGGGACCAAAACTATCAAATCTGCCAAACTTTCGGACTAAAAGCTAACACAATCGATTTCTAATAAAACTTGAGGGTAGAAACTGTATTTTTCCAAAGATCGAGGTGTATTGTATAAAAAGTACTAATAAGGACTAAAATGTAATTGTTTTTCACCGAGGGGTAAAAAGTATAACTTCATTAAAGTCAAGGGTCAACTTTGACAATGACACTTTATTATTACTTTACATATTTAAATTTTGTGTATATATATATATATATATATATATATATATATATATATATATATATATATATATATATATATATTGCGACTCTGAAAATATATTTTACTACTAAAAATATTTAAAACAAATATTTTTATTAACATTATTATTGTCAGAAAATAAATTAACATTTATGGATCACCGGTTCGTATCAACGTTATAAATAACTATGTGAAGTTATTTTGGAATATATTAAGACACCCGAATCGATATCACCGTACTCGAGGCATATCACATGTCATTTACGAATCAAATCTAAAGCACCGATGGTATATATATATATATATAGGTCGCAAGTCGGAAGGATTTCATTGCTAGTCGTAGCAGTACACTGTCACCTTTGAGCACCGTTGTGATTTACACACCTGTCAGGTGAGTTCATGGTCCCACATTTTAATTATTTCTAAACCCCGTGGGGAGATATATGTTATAAACCGAACACAAGTACTTTCTGTATGCTATTACTACCTGATATTGCCTAAGTTGACACCCGTACTACAAGTCCCTCATATCACAAACCTTAATCACTTGCGAGTGAGCGCGAATATAGCTAATAGATCTATTGGAATGGCAGCCCATCTCTGTCAAAGTGATTATTTGGCAGGAGGTATGCTATATTCGAGGTAACATGGAAACCGAGTACATTTCCATCACCGAGGGCCCCTTTGTTATTTACACCCCTGTGGTGTAGATAATTTTTATCTTTATGATATTTCAATACCATGTTAAGGCTTGAGCTTCGTGAGGCTTAGGAGCAATATGACACCAGTTTAGTCAAGACCTATCTATTTTGACTTGTTTATTTCAAATGCATGACTTGTGTTCACACTATTACAATTTAAACTACTATGGATTCACTCAACCGTTGTGTTGACTTTTTAAGCATGTTTATCTCTGGTAACTAGCAAGCATGGTGGCACGGAGCTGGCAAAAAGGGCACACCGGACCTCCCTTTGATTTCAATAACTATATTATTCTTTTCAAACTCGTTACTTCTTTTGCGAAACAATTAACATTTGGAAAATGTTTGTAACTCTGAATACTTGAGTTTTCATGGAATGATATTAACTATATTTTGAATTGTTTTCTATGAGTATTACTGTGTACTAAACTGTAATAACCCCGATAAGACTTCCGCTGCTCATCAAATTTCGGGGTGTTACAGATTGGCATTAGAGCCATGGTTATAGAGAACCAATTGATTTTTTTTAAACATTGGACTATAACCACACCGGATTTCTAAACGAACTATTTATCACCAAAGTGCCCTCCGTGTCAGCGCTTGCCAACATCATGTTTTGAGGTTTGATTTTTAGCACCCATTTCACTAAGTTCACTATGACACCATGATCACTGTGCATGTAGCATTATGTAGACTAAATGACTTATATTACTATTATTTTGGGATATTACAGTACCATGTCGCCCCCGATTATTATCTTGTCTGACAGCGATGACATCATGCCGGCATCATCCACCCTCCCTACCATTGACCTATCTGACTATGACACCTAGGACACCAGAGACACCCATGGTTCTCCTGACACCCATGAAACCCTACCAGTATCACCTGTCATTCCATCACCTGTTCCATCTGGTGACCCATCTGCAGAGACTGAGCCCTTCGAGGAGGGTGAGGTTGCTTCTACACCTATTGATTCTTTTGCTGCTCTGCCACTTTATCGTCCTGTCTATGGACCTATGACAATGATCAGTACCTGTATGATCAGTATCTCATGTCTCAGCAGTTTCTTGCGGCTGATGACCGTCCTACACCACCTGCTAGTCACCATTCCGGTTCAGATGCTGATGACGAGTCTTCTGACTCCGATACTTCTGATACTGCTGCATCTATTCCACCACCATCGCCGCCTGCACTGACTCATCGATGCAAGCGAGTGAGGACCCTTGAGCCCTTTGAGACTGAGCCTTTTGGAGAGTTGTTTCGATACTATGATGATAGCTTCACCCGCAAATGCACGGCTCGGAAACGAGTCTGTATTTTGCCTACTTCTACTGTTCCACCACCAGTACCTGTATCTGTGCCATCACCTACACCTGCACTTTCACCTGTGCCTGTGGCTGTGCCTGTGCTGACACACCTGTGTTATCACCCGCACCTTCACCATCACCTGTATCACCATTACCTGAGCCACACCCGTATATGCTGCCTACTTACACCACACCCCACTCTTTTGAGGTTTTGCCACCCATGCCACCACCTATGGTTTTCTACTCTCAGACTACTACTATGCCGATACCATCACCTGCTTCATCACCTATCCCATCACCTTCATCCATTCCTACTGAGACCACTATCTCACCCGGTATTCATAGGTTGGTTGATGCCCGCCGATGGTCATTCTTGTTAGAGTGCATCTGTCGATGGAGGTTTATTGAGGGATCACCGAGAGCTGCTGAGCTTGGAGAGGGCTCTTCAGCGGTGTTACCAGTTACTGGGGAGCCGATACACCACACAGTTCCCTTACTGGCTGCTAGACTGTTAGACATGAGGATCGACTTGAGGAGCTGTTGAGTGTTATTGAGCATATATCCTTGGAGAGGATTGAAATTATGCAGGAGGCGATCGAGAGCCTCGTCATGCATAGGACAGCTCTAGAGACAGTGTTTGAGATGATGGGTACTGAGATCAAGGAGGCACAGGCTATCATTACTGAGTTCGGTCATAGACTAGATGTGCAGAGACACGAGATGGAGGATCTGAGAGAGATTGCGATCATCACGCAGCAGATGCTGGAGCATCAGACACAGGAGCTAGCCACATCTAGTGCTACTATCCACACTTTGTTAGTCACGCTTGAGGAGGTCCAAGCCCGAGAGAGATCTAGAGATGAGGAGATGATGGAGATGATCAGGATCATCAGAGAGCTGGAGAGGAGATCAGGAGGCGCCCCTGGAGCTTCATAGATCTATGACATATCACTACATTCAGAGACATCTTAACTTGCCCTACACGGCATTAATAATGTTGTATCTTATTGTTTTGTAACAATGAATTCAAATTATTAAAACTTTATGTTGGTTATGATTGTACTGTACTAATATTGATGTATGATGTTTCAGTTGTTTGATCTTATATTATGCTCCCATATTGAGATTCATTATAATTTCCATGTGTGTTGTTACATATCGTGTTGATTATTTATGGATAATATGGTTTATGTTGATGTATGTATTCATGGTGTGATTGTGATGTATTTTGTGAGGATCTCGACTATTATGAACTTGGTTATGTTATTTCTCTTGTTATTGATCGATGTTTGGGATTCTTACTTGTACACTTGCGATTTTATAGAGATATGGCACCTAGGAAAACCGCTACTACCACCTCGTCACCCGCTATGACTCAAGCTGCTATCAGAAAGTTGGTTGCGGACAGTGTTGCTGCAGCTTTGGAAGAGCAGGCTGCCGCAATGGCGCGAACTAGTAGCAATAACCGAGCCACTACGGAAAGCGAGTCCTCTGCGACTCGGAAGTGTACCTATGAGGACTTCATAGCTTGTTAGCTATCTCACTTCAAAGGTACTGAGGGAGTAACAGAACTTTCTCGATGGTTTGAGCGAACTGAAACTGTGTTTGTGAGGAGCGGTTGTGCCGTTGAAAACAGAGTCTCGTTTGCTACTGGAACTTTGTTGGAAGACGCGTTGTCTTGGTGGAACGCAACTGCTCAGAAGCTAGGAGTGGATGAAGCCTATCAGATCACCTAGGCTGACTTTAAGGAAAAGATGTTGAATAAGTTCTGTCCAAAAGGGGAAATTAAGAAACTAGAAGATGAGTTTCACCTGTTGGTCGTGAAAGGGAGTGACCTCAGGGCTTATGATAGGAGATTTCAGGAGCTTGCCACACTTTGCCCTTCAAAGGTCCCCGATTTGGAAAAGTTGTTGGAAAGGTACATTGAAGGATTACCTAGGAGCATTGAGGGAAACGTCACCTCGTCAAAGCCTCAATCTTTGGAAGAAGCAATGACTATTGCCCAAAGACTGCTAGACCGGGAGATTAAGCGTAACTCTGCTCAGGGAAACAACGATCATAAAAGGAAGTTTGATGATCGGAAGACAAACAACAACAACAACAACAGCAACAGCAACAGCAACAACAACAACAGCCGTAACCCCAACCGTAACTACCACCATGACAGAAACAACCATCACAACCAACAAAACCGACGACAGGAAGCTGCCAAAGCTTATGTCGCCACGCCAGTTAAGAATGCTGGGTATGCTGGACCTGCCCCATTTTGCGACAAGTGTAAGATGCACCACACTGGACCCTGCTATGCTAAGTGTGGGAAATGTTCAAGGGTTGGTCATAAGACACAAGATTGCAAGGCTACAGGAGCTAACTTGCAACCCGTGGCTGTGGTATGCCATGCTTGTGGGGAGAAAGGACACTACAGGCGTCAGTGCCCAAACAAGGATAACAATGCACGTGGAAGAGCGTACGTGCTAGGAGATGGAAACGTCCAGCATGATCCGAAAGTAGTCACGGGTACGTTCTTTCTAAACAACCGCCTTGTTAGAGTTTTATTTGATTCCGGAGCCTACCAAAGTTTCGTATCTATATCTCTTGCACCTCTACTTAATATTTCACCAACCAAACTAAACACCACATACGAAATTGAGCTTGCCGATGGGAAGCTAGTGAGCACTAACACCATAATCCGGGGTTGCACCCTGCGACTATTAGACACACCATTCGCCATTGACCTTATACCAATTAGACTTGGTAGTTTCGACATTGTCGTAGGAATGGATTGGCTATCCAAGAACCGCGCTAAAATCATTTGTGACGAGAAAGTCGTTCACATTCCCCTGGAAAACGAAACCCTAATTGTTCATGGTGAATGAAGTAAAACACGTATAAGGATCGTTTCTTGCGTCAAAGTTATGAAGTACATTGAACGAGGATGTCAAGTCTTTTTAGCTCAAGTCACCGAGAAGAAGTCGGAGGAGAAGCGACTTCAGGATGTGCCAGTAGTCAAGGACTTTCCTGAGGTATTCCCTAAGGACTTGCCTGGCCTTCCGCCAACACGTCAAGTGGAATTTCAAATTGACTTGGTTCCAGGAGCAGCACTCGTAGCACGAGCACCCTATAGGCTAGCACCATCTGAGATGAAGGAGTTATCTGAGCAATTGCAGGAATTGTTAGATAAAGGATTTATTCGCCCAAGTTCGTCACTGTGGGGAGCACCCGTGTTGTTTGTAAAGAAGAAGGATGGAACCTTCAGGATGTGTATCGATTATCATGAGTTGAACAAACTTACGGTGAAGAATCGATATCTGTTGCCAAGAATTGACGATCTGTTTGATCAGCTGCAAGGATCGAGTGTTTACTCGAAGATTGATTTGAGATCGGGTTATCACCAACTGAGAGTTAGGGAAGAAGATATCCCTAAGACAGCTTTCAGGACAAGGTACGGTCATTACAAATTCCAAGTAATGCCATTCGGTCTAACAAATGCACCCGATGTATTTATGGATTTAATGAACCGAGTGTGCAAACCCTATTTGGACAAGTTTGTGATTGTATTCATCGATGATATCCTTATCTATTCACGTAGTAAGGAAGAGCACGCAGAACACCTAAGGGTTATACTGACACTTCTCAGAGAAGAGAAATTGTATGCTAAATTTCTAGGTGTGATTTTTGGATCGAGAAAGTGCAATTTCTTGGGCATGTTATTGACAGTAAAGGCATTCATGTTGATCCCGCCAAGATCGAAGCTGTTAAAAATTGGGCGTCACCTACGAGTCCTACTGAGATATGCCAATTTTTAGGTCTTGCCGGATACTATCGGAGATTTATAGAAGGTTTTCAAGGATTGCTAAGCCTTTGACAGAGTTAACATAGAAGAAGAAGAAGTTTGACTGGGGAGAAGAGCAAGAATCGGCATTTCAGTTTTTGAAGCAGAAGCTTTGTGAAGCACCGATATTGGCATTACCCGAAGGAAGTGAGGACTTCGTGGTATATTGCGATGCATCAATCCAAGGTTTGGGTGCCGTATTGATGCAAAGATTTAAAGTAATCGCTTACGCTTCTAGACAACTTAAACCCCACGAGGAAAACTACATCACTCATGATCTAGAATTAGGAGCGGTGGTATTCGCTCTTAAGATATGGAGACATTACTTATATGGAACCAAGTGTACGGTTTTCACCGATCACAAAAGTCTTCAGCACATTTTAGATCAAAAGGAGTTGAACATGAGACAACGCCGATGGCTAGAGTTATTAAGCGACTATGATTGTGAGATTCATTACCACCCTGGGAAGGCAAATGTTGTAGCAGATGCCTTGAGTCGAAAGGAACGACTTAGACCCCTCAGAGTTAGATCATTAGGAATGACAATCAGATCATCACTTCCATCTCAAATTCTAGAAGTTCAAGCTGAGGCCCTTAAAGAAGAGAATAGACCGCACGAGAAGATCTACGGTATGCCAGAGAGCACGAATGGATTTGTCAAGAAACCAGATGGAAGGCTGTGTTTCAAGGACAGAAGTTGGATTCCATTGTATGGAGGAATACGAGACCTCATCATGCATGAGTCTCATAAATCTAAATATTCCATTCACCCCGGCTCAGATAAAATGTATCATGATCTTAAGAAGTTGTATTGGTGGTCAAACATGAAGGCTGACATTGCAGAGTATGTCGGTAAATGTTTGACCTGCTCGAGAGTAAAGGCTGAACATCAGAAACCATCCGGTCTTTTGATTCAACCAGAGCTACCAATGTGGAAATGGGAAAGGATTACAATGGACTTCATTACGAAATTACCCAAGACATCGAGTGGGTTTGACACTATTTGGGTCATTGTCGATCGTCTCACGAAGTCAGCGCACTTCTTACCAATCAAAGAGACTGATGATATGGACATTCCTGCACATTTATACTTGAAGGAGATAGTTTCACGGCATGGGGTACCGATTTCTATTATCTCCGACCGAGACAGCCATTTCACGTCTAACTTTTGGCAATCTTTACAGAAAGCCTTGGGAACTAAGTTAGATATGAGTACCGCTTACCATCCACAGACTGATGGTCAAAGTGAAAGGACTATTCAAACCCTTGAGGACATGCTTCGGGCATGTGTAATCAATTTTGGAAAAGGATGGGATATGCATCTACCGTTAGCAGAATTCTCATATAACAATAGTTATCACACCAGTATCAAGGCCGTACCGTTTGAAGCACTTTATGGAAGAAAGTGTCGATCACCAGTTTGTTGGGCTGAGGTTGGAGATGTACAACTCTCAGGTCCCGAGTTAATTCTTGAAACCACTGAGAAGATAGTAAAGATTAGACAACGATTGCAAGCCGCCAGGGATCGGCAAAAGAGCTATGCCGATGTGAGAAGGAAACCAATGGAGTTCCAAGTTGGAGACAAGGTCATGCTAAAGGTATCACCTTGGAAAGGAATGATTAGGTTTGGGAAACGTGGAAAGCTAAACCCAAGATACGTTGGACCCTTCGAGATCCTTGAAAGGATCGGTCCTGTGGCATACAAACTTGAACTCCCTGAGGAGCTCAACAAAGTACACAACACCTTTCACGTGTCAAATTTGAAAAAGTGTTTATCGGATGAAACCCTCGTGATTCCGTTAAAAGAGATCAAAATCGACGATAAGTTGAACTTTGTTGAGGAACCCGTCGAAATTGTGGATCGGGAGGTCAAACGACTTAAGCATAGTCACATTCCCATTGTTAAGGTCAGATGGAACTCTAATAGAGGACCCGAGTTCATTTGGGAGCGCGAGGATCAAATTCGTGCAAAATACCCACAACTATTTGGCAAGACAACCCCGAGCACCGATTCAACTCAGGATTCCGGAACGAATCCAATCTAACGGGTGGGTATTGTAATACTCCGTAAAATCCCTGGTCATTTATTAATGCTAATTGTCGATACTATTCTAATCTAAGCCATTTTTGCGGATTAATTTAAAATTTTTATATGAGACACCGTTTGTTTGACACCCGATTACTTTGGTCAATTGTTTAATCAAGATCTATCATCTTGATTTGTTTATCACCTGGTATCACCATTAGTCACTCTTGGATGTCACCCAATGAGGTTAACACCGGTAACTCCCACTTGCGACCAGACACCTTGAAATGACACCGATATACTTATATATATATATATATATATATATATATATATATATATATATATATATATATATATATATATATATATATATATATATATATATATATATATATATATATATATTGATTTTTACGAAATTACTATTATACTATGTATATATATAAGTATATATACGTATGAGCAACACCATTTATATTTTCATGGATTACACGAATCGACACCGACACTGACACCGAGAATAAAGTTACGAATGTATTAGACACCGATACCGAAACTAAAGTATGAGAGCACTAGTCACCGACACCCCATTTCTTTTGCTTTGGGCCGTGTACCACAATAAGCCCAAGTTTCTTTTTCTTTTGCTTTACTGCTGGGCCGAGCACAAACCACAAGCCCACACAATCCAATTTGTTTCTTTGTTTCTACTTGGGCCGAGATTTCACAAGCCCATATGGCTATTCATTTGCTTTGCGTAGCATGTAACCCAATGAGCTCAGCTCGAGTACATATATACATTTCACGTTTGTTTTTCCTTCGCATACTACACGACACCACTAAAATCACGCGACCCAAATTTGGTTATATCATTGATGGTACACAAGTATTTTGATTCATGACCTAGCTCGACACCATATCGAAAACACCACAAGAACCACGACAAAACTTTTGTATTATTCTTTTCTCCTTGGTTCCCCCTCAACTCGACACAAATGCCATCTTATTTCACTCTTGCGTGTGAAACTAACCAAAAACCAACACATGAGCCGCCCTACATGTAACCTAATGAGCTAGTTAACCTTTGGTTCAAGACATTACATCCTAAGCTTTCTTTACCCACAAGGTTTAATGTTTCATTAACCAACAACACAACCACTTTCTATTTAAACTAATCATTCTAGTACAATCACATGTTCCTAACCTTGCTTTGCCCTAGTACTAAACAATTCAAGAAAACCATTATAGCCTAAAAGACTACCTATAGTCGACTTGACATATCACAAGGACTAGGAGACATGCTTGTCTTGTTCGATTGACACCACCCAAGACCAAGTCACATGTAACCTTTACTAACTACCCCATTCTCACTATAAAACCCATATTAAATGCACATTTTCTCACACTTTGAAGTTTCACAAAATCTCATCCCCAAAACTCTTCTATCTCTTCTTTGGTTACTAATGAGAAGGTCTAGGCGCACGAGTAAGATTTTTGGGTTAAGAGCTATTTGGGTAACTAAGTTTGGAACGTGGGTCACTACACGGAGAGGGTATCACATTTGCTTGTTCTCATTATCTCGTACCTCTTGGACTCTTCACCACCTTATTGGTGTTGTAAGTACTTTGTCCCTTTTCGATTCACACTTTAATCATAATCATGCATTGCACACTTTGCTCATCACATTGAGAACACCTAATCACTTAACACATGTTGTCTAACACTTAAGCTTAATAACCATACGAGACACTAATATATGTTTACACGTTTCGACACCCCTAGGAAAGGGCTCACAACTTCATTTTCACACGTACCATATATATATATTTTTCGATACACTATTTATTCGATCCAAGCTAAACCAAACTAATGTAACATGCAAAATAAACGCGACCTTATGATGCGTAAACTAAGCCAAAACCAAATCCATGTCGAGCACCCTTTTTAAACATAAAAATCCACTTGGGCCTGAGTTTGGGCTAACGAGCCCATTTACATTTTCAAAAGGAAATTTTCGGTTTAAAGTTTAGCAAATGGCGAGATACTATTGACTTTCAAATCTGATTTTTGAAGGATCTTATGAGATATAAATACTACTTTTATAGTACCAAAAGTTTGCTTTTCAAAAACTTAACCAAGGATTATTTTTGCTAAACCTCGCGTTAAGGGACCAAAACTGCCAAATCTGCCAAACTTTTGGACTAAAAGCTAACACAGTCGATTTCTAATAAAACTTGAGGGTAGAAACTTTATTTTTCCAAAGATTGAGGTGTATTGTGTAAAAAGTACTAATAAGGACTAAAATGTAATTGTTTTTTACCAAGGGGTAGAAAGTATAACTTTATTAAAGTCAAGGGTCAACTTTGACAATGATACTTTATTATTACTTTACATATTTAAATTTTGTATATTTATATATATATATATATAAATATAAATACTGCAACTTTGAAAATATATTTTATTACTAAAAATATTTAAAACAAATATTTTTATTAACATTATTATTCTCACAAAATAAATTAACATTTATGGATCACCGGTTCGTATCAACGTTATAAATAACTATGTGAAGTTATTTTGGAATATATTAAGATACCCGAATCGATATCACCGTAATCGAGGCATATCACATGTCATTTACGAATCGAATCTTAAGCACCGATGGTATATATATATATAGGTCGCAAGTCGGAAGGATTTCATTGCTAGTCGTAGCAGTACACCGTCAACTTTGAGCACCATTGTGATTTACACACCTGTCAGGTGAGTTCATGGTCCCACATTTTAATTATTTCTAAACCCCGTGGGGAGATACATGCTATAAACCGAACACAAGTATTTTCTGTATGCTATTACTACCTGATATTGCCTAAGTTGACACCCGTACTACAAGTCCCTCATATCACGAACCTTAATCACTTGCGAGTGAGCGCAAATATAGCTAATAGATCTATTGGAATGGCAGCCCATCTCTGTCAAAGTGATTATTTGGCAAGAGGTGTGCTATATTCGAGGTAACATGGAAACCGAGTACATTTCCATCACCGAGGGCCCCTTTGTTATTTACACCCCTGTAGTGTAGATAATTTTTATCTTTATGATATTTCGATACAATGTTAAGGCTTGAGCTTCGTGAGGCTTAGGAGCAATATGACACCAGTTTAGTCAAGACCTATCTATCTTGACTTGTTTATTTCAAATGCATGACTTGTGTTCACACTATTACAATTTAAACTACTATGGATTCACTCAACCGTTGTGTTGACTTTTTAAGCATGTTTATCTCTGGTAACTAGCAAGCATGGTGGCACGAAGCTGGCAAAAAGGGCACACCGGACCTCCCTTTGATTTCAATAACTATATCATTCTTTTCAAACTCATTACTTCTTTTGCGAAACAATTAACATTTGGAAAATGTTTGTAACTCTGAATACTTGAGTTATCATGGAATGATATTAACTATCTTTTGAATTGTTTTCTATGAGTATGACTGTGTACTAAACTGTAATGACCCCGATAAGACTTCTGCTGCTCATCAAATTTCAGGGTGTTACACACGACAACAATCAGAGCTACTCACAACACCGCTTTTTCTCTCAGACATTTCACTGAACACCTGGAGCGCCTCACTCGCATCTTTCACATTCAAAACTCTCTCAATAATCAACTCATACTTATCATCATCACCACCACTACTAGTACTAGTACCCGTATCATTATCAGCATTAAAGATGTTGTTGTGGTTGTGGTTTTTGGCGCGAAAAGTAGTTGGGGAGGTTGTTAGAGCGGTGGGTATCATCGTGCCAAACATCTAGTGCCATTCTCCAAAAGTACTGCCATGTCAGCAAAACACTGAATGGCACCAGAAACTCTTTGGCACCACATTTTGCACCGTTACCGTTGGCACCACAAAATGTGGTGCCATTCTCAATTTTTTTTTCATTTACATAAAATAAAACATGCATAATATTAACTAAAATAAACTTCATTAAATAAAAAAACATAGTACGTAAACAAGAAATAAAAATTACAAACTAGTGATTAAGGTTCCATAAATGCTCCACAAAGTCTTCTCGAAGATCGTTGTGAACGTGTCAATCTCGATTTTCTTTGCTTTTTCTAACATGTAAATCACATCCCCGACCCAAGTGTCTCCTATGTTTGGCCTTGGATCAACGAAAAAATCTCTAAAATTCACTTCAAATTCTTCATCTTCCAATATCTTGTTGTGTAACCTTATACAACAATACATGATTCTCTTCAAGGTGTTGATTTCGTAAGCACGTGTGGGTTATCGTATAATTCCCCAATGACCTTGTAGGACTCCAAAAGCTCCTTCAATATCTTTTATAGAACTTTCTTGAACTCTTTTAAATTTCAAAATTTTTTTAGTCCTTGCAACAGAAAATGTTTTGACAAACACGGACCATGTTGGATAAATGTCGTTTGCTAAATAGTAACCTTTCTTGTTTGTATGTTCGTTTATTACAAATGAACATTCCGGAGCTTTATCGGCAAGTTCAACATCAAATAACGTGGAACCATATAACACATTAAGATCATTATTTGCCCCCGGAACCCCAAAATATGCATGCCAAATCCATAATGTTTGATCCGCAACCGCTTTTAAGATAAGAGTTGGGTATTATGATCACGTCTTTTGAATTGAGCATGTAAGGCCTTTGGATATTTTTTTCAATCCCAATGCATACAATCAATACTCCTGAGCATTCCATGGAGTCCATGTACTTTTCGTGCAATGCATATATTTTTTCAACATCCGCTGACGCAGGCTTTCTTAAATACTTTTCAACGTATAAAACATGTATGCATTTAGTAAACTTCTCTAAACATTGTTGTGAACAACGTTCACCAATTTGCAAGTACTCATCAAACGTATCAGGCGCAGTGTCATACGCCAGTTGGCGGATGGCAGATGTGCACTTCAAAAGAGGACCAATACTTAAACGACCTGTAGCATCAACTACGCCGTAGCCAATGTTAATGGATAAGATCGTTTCACGATAACACTGGTTATAGCATAACCAACTCATAGGGTTACGCCGTAGCTGTGTCGAGCCTATAAATACAATTCCTAAATTCTGCATTTCACACAAATTCCACACCACCAAAAGTCAGAGAACGAAGGGAGGTTTTAGAGGGGCAATCTACAGCAGCATATGGAGCATTTCCAAAGGAGAGATCATGCCATAACAACCATAAGCTTTAGTTATCATTGTTTCAATTACATTTTTGAATTCATGTCTTTCATTATCGTGCAATACATGATCGGTTAAGCATCTTTGGTGCTAGCCTAGTTATGATTCCTTTATTGTTTTGATTATGTTCTTGTACTTTTATTATTGCTTCTAGTGTGTGCATGCTTAGTTTATCATTGATCCTCTAGTTTCGATAGTTTAAAAAAACCGGTTGTACTTGGTACACTAGGAGAATCGACCAAAGGACCCTAGTTTAGTTAGGTTGCAAGGGACTACCAATCCCTTGTGTGCTAATTGACCACAGGATCACCCTCCGGGTTAGATAAACTTAATAAGTTAGAGGTGTGGTCTAAGATCTGAGAGGCCAAGCCACACAAAGATAAATCTAGCATGTAGTGGTACTTAATGACTCAAACTAGTCTACCGTACGTCCGCTTACTTAGAGAGGGTCGTGCCTTTGGTTCCGGACAGGATTCTAGGGAGAAAGGCTAGGCGAATCGACCAAAAGAGTCTAGTGACTATTTTCTGCCCCACTTTAAGCAATAGAAAGGTTTAATAAAGAACATAGTCATAATAATATAGGATGACCAACTAGGCTAGCACACTTTCTCCCCATTGCTCACAACCTTAATTTACTTTCTATTTTATTTCATTTCCTTTTATTAGTTAATTAATCATTTAACCTCAAAACCATTTTAAAACGTGACATTAGACATAATTAGGATCCATCACACATAACTCTTGGGACGACTTCGGTTTTACTAATTACTATTTTACACACGACCGGATACACTGTCCGTTAAGCATCTAGGTAGATATTAGGTAATCAAGACATTTTATAAATTTAAGACCTCGTCAGTAAAACATGCATCAACGAGGACATAGATATTGTATGTCATTAAGGAGAAAACAAACCAATGAATAAAGTAGGATTTGAGATTAGGCATGGGTAACTGACATTACTATAAAACCTTAATTCCCTAATTCACGAATACCTTCAAATCGTTCCTTAATCACGACATCTCGGTCCCTATGTTTTTTTAAGATGGCATGGACAAGATCATTGCTTAAAGTCTTTGTTCTCTATAACAGTAGAGTAGGCACGAGAAAAAAGAAAATCGGTTAAATGTATATTTGTCATTTATAATAGACAAAAGAATATTGTAACAAAATCACTCAACATGCAACTCCTTAAAGTTTTGTCATAAAAGGATGGACATGTGTCAAAAAGTTAATTAATGGAGTCGTATAGTCAGTTAGTCGCATTGTTCTATATTGAAATTTGACTTCATTTTAGGCTAGAAAGTGAACTATGATTTCAATTTGTCTAGTGATATGTACACGGAAGAATATACTATTCACACACGGAAGCTTTATATGATTTTTTTATTACACCCTTGGTTTTGATAAATCAATTGTTTACCATATGCCCTTTCACTCAAAATCGTTCGGGAGGTAATATGCACACCATAAATATACATATGTGGTGTTGTACTATGTGCATTACAAACGAGATTTTGTGGTATGCACAACACTTGTTGTGGTGTGCACATCACCTCTTAAATTGTTCGACCATTTTCTTTTCCACGTCCATTGGCAACACCACTTGTGACCACCCCATTTACACAGTTGTCGGACTGTGCTACACATCAACACTAACCCGACTGGTTTGTTTCCATAAATATCAACTCTAGTTGAAATTGAACGTCACTTGACTGGCCAGTTAACCACCGTCATGTCAGTCACCCGACAAACGCTTGTCCTGACATTGGTCAGGTTTGTCGGCACTAGCAAGTATAAAATATATCAGATTGCCCTTGTATCCAAGTATTTATTAAAGGAGAGGTTATCCCCCCCCCCCCCCTAAAGTACAAGTGGCACCCCCCTGCCCACTTATTTTTTTGGTTTTATTTTTTATATTTTTTATTTTATTTTTATAATGTTGTCTATATTATAAAACTGTGAAACGGAAAGTGCGAAGAAAAATTTTAAAGTTTTAATAAGTCAAAAGTATTAAAATGTAAAAAGCAAGAAACATAAATTGATAAAAAACTGTGTTATACTATAAACTGAGAGATAAAAAGGGGTGAGGATTGTTGAAAAGTACAAAACGTATAGGATAGACTTTGTATAACATAACCCATTTAGTAATTTATGTTGCACATGAAACATTGGTAGTATATTAAAGGAAACAAATATTTATGATGTAAGTTGACATGAAATCATTCATGATGTATTATTTATGGAAACAAATATTTATGATGTAAGGAGAGGTTATCCCCCCCCCCCCCCCCCCCCCCCTAAAGTACAAGTGGCACCCCCCCTGCCCACTTATTTTTTTGGTTTTATTTTTTATATTTTTTATTTTATTTTTATAATTTTGTCTATATTATAAAACTGTGAAACGGAAAGTGCGAAGAAAAATTTTAAAGTTTTAATAAGTCAAAAGTATTAAAATGTAAAAAGCAAGAAACATAAATTGATAAAAAACTGTGTTATACTGTAAACTGAGAGATAAAAAGGGGTGAGGATTGTTGAAAAGTACAAAACGTATAGGATAGACTTTGTATAACATAACCCATTTAGTAATTTATGTTGCACATGAAACATTGGTAGTATATTAAAGGAAACAAATATTTATGATGTAAGTTGACATGAAATCATTCATGATGTATTATTTATGGAAACAAATATTTATGATGTAAGGAGAGGTTATCCCCCCCCCCCCCCCCCCCCCCTAAAGTACAAGTGGCACCCCCCCTGCCCACTTATTTTTTTGGTTTTATTTTTTATATTTTTTATTTTATTTTTATAATTTTGTCTATATTATAAAACTGTGAAACGGAAAGTGCGAAGAAAAATTTTAAAGTTTTAATAAGTCAAAAGTATTAAAATGTAAAAAGCAAGAAACATAAATTGATAAAAAACTGTGTTATACTGTAAACTGAGAGATAAAAAGGGGTGAGGATTGTTGAAAAGTACAAAACGTATAGGATAGACTTTGTATAACATAACCCATTTAGTAATTTATGTTGCACATGAAACATTGGTAGTATATTAAAGGAAACAAATATTTATGATGTAAGTTGACATGAAATCATTCATGATGTATTATGAAAATATATAAACGTGATTGAAAACATAGTAGCAAAAGTTAAGCCTAGGCTATTTACACTCCTAACTTTTTCAAACGACACCTGACTGGTTGATGGATATAATTGATGTGCATTTTGATTAATTTAAATGTTTGTGTTATATAAACACTCCTTATATTATCATATTAGAATGGTTTAGTCAAACCGTACAACCCGTGATTCATATTATACGAACCGGCGATACGTGCAATGATTAGAAACCCTCCCTATAGGAGGTCCAAATAACTTGCCCCTAATATAATATTATGTATACGTAATATAGACACACATTTCAAGTAAGTCAATTTTTATCATCATTTCGACGTTTGATACAATATATATTTTAAATTCTGCGTTTTTACATCCATCGTAGTATTTTGGTTGCAACATTTATAGATAAAGTGATTTGTTTCGATATAAAAATGAGGAAAGAACATTTATATATCAAAAGATTCTTACATAATAAGTGATAAATTTCATTCATTTATTTTTCTATTCGGAAAAAATGAAGGTAAATGAACTAATATTTTACTTAAAAACCCAATTATGTCCAAATTTTATAATTTAAATATGTTATGAATTGTTAATTGTTAGATAAAATAAATTATGAGTCGAGTTATTCTACAAACCAAACATTCCTCACATACCAAGGGACTCATCCTCACCATCCATCTAAAAAGGAAATCAATGGTTGAGATTAAAAGCATTTTATTATTTCACCCATTTTTTATAATTTAAATATCTCTTAAACTGTTAATCGTTAAGCGAAAATAATTACACTATCGCGACAGGCATTTAATTATCTTTCTATAAACGGGCACTTTGATATACTTTCGAAAATAAAAATTGTTTTTTTCACGTTTTTTTTTTTCGTGGCCGAAAAAAAATCATATATGATATTACATATTATATATGATATGTAATATCATATATGATATTACATATAATATCATATATGATATTACATATAATATCATATATGATATGATATGTAATACAGTATCATATATGATTTTTTCGGCCACGAAAAAAAAACGTGAAAAAAACAAAGAAAAAAAAAATTCGAAAATATATCAATTAGCCTATCTATAGAAAGATAATTAAATGCTCGTCGTAACGGTATATTTTTTTTGGCTTAACGATTAACGGTTTGAAAGATATTAATATTTGAAGAAAAAAAAAGATGAAAGTGGGTTTTTTTAAATTGTTGGGATTAATCTCATCCATTAGATCAAATAAAGATGGAGGGAAGATGGAGGGTGGAGATTAGTCCCTTGGTATGTAAAAAAAGTTTGATCCTCAAATGATCTTATATCATAAATTATACTATCACGGCGAACATTTTATAATCATTCAATAGACAGGAACCTTCATATACCTTTGACGAATTATTTTTGCTTTTGTTTTTTTATATTTTTCTTTCAATGCTAAAATTCAAATGATATATCACATGTGATTTAATACTAATATGCAGTTATGTTAATTTTACTAAATGTTTAAATATTCGAGTTGGGTACAAGTGAGTCTAGCCTTCATCAAGTAGCTGGATCTTTAATTCGAGTCGAGCTTTATCGAACTATAATACCGAGCCCATATGGTAAGATCGATAAGATTAAGAAGTCGAACTTGAACTTTTAATTACTAAACTCGAGTTACATCCCTGTTAGATAAGTTGAGCGATATACATTATAAAATCATGCAATGCTTGTACAATTATTTTATTGGGTAAATTGCAAATTCTATCCTTAATGTTTCCCGAAAACACAAGGAATACCCCGAGAGAAAATTTGTTGCCAAACAGCCACTAATATTTACGTTTTTTGCAAAACAGCCACCGAGTGCTACTGTTTGCTAACGAGTGTTAGTGCTCTCGTTGGTCAGGGTCAAAAGGCATGTGAAATGACTATATTCCCTTATCTTCTTCACACTTTTCTTTTCTTTTTTTTTTTCTTTTTTTTTTAATTTAATTGAAAGCTTTGTATTGTCCCACCACATCACAAACACAACCATCACCACCGCCACCCTCTAGCGACCACCACTACCCTCTACCACCACACAAATGTTCTCCAGTTTTCTCGCCATTTTTATGACCATCACATTTGAGCTGAAAATATATACGTCTATTGTTGGGTTTAGGCAACCTTCATAATCATTTGATTCTTATATTCATAATCATTCTTTTTCTGAGAATCGAATTATTTATTTGTTCTGGTATAAATGAAAAAAAAATCATAATTAATTGTTTTTCTTTTCATCTGATTTAGTAATATGAATATAACCCATAAATCAAGTATCAAATTGGAATATGTTCAGTTTGTGTACATAAGCAATCTAGTGGACTGCTAGAGATCGGATGCTCATGAAAGTGTATGTATCGATCATAGAGATGTTCACTTTCAACCTCCACATTGTACTCAGTTGTGTTAGTGGTAACCACGACATATTCAGTAGGGGTTGGACCATTCAGATACTTCAGAAAATCTTTCGGCAACCACTGCATACGCAGAGATGTGTCTGTTACTGGCATTAAACATCTCCAAAACTGAGCACTTTGGGGTTCATAATTATGAAACTCCTCCCTATCCTCACTGTACCAACTTATAGGAAACACATCCTCACCCTCCTTTATAAAATGTATGTAACCAACATCTGAACAGGTGATGTTGTGCAAAATCATTCCACCTAGCTCCCTAAACAACACAGACACTCTGAGACTCTCCTAACACTGACTCTCCATCTAATGCTCGTACAGTTAACTAATTAAATATAACGATTCCCATGATAGGAATCGCATGACATGTAATCATTATGCAGTTCTTTATATCAAAATAAAGTTTTAAGCATTGTCAAATTTGTTGATATAAATAATGCCCAAAAACATTATTAACATTTATTGATATCTCTTTGTTTTGATAATCACAAAACGTAAGCCCATTGAACTAAAAATCTTGTCGTAAACAAGTATTGAGTGGTAAATATTCACTTAGCAACCAAATCACTTAAGGTATGAATAAACAAAGTGTTTATTGCATTCTATGATCAAAGGAACATTTTTCTTAAACACTAGACTTTTTATAAAATGTCACCAAACATTTGATATCTTTTAAAAAATCCTTTTTGGAAATAAAAGAATATGTTTAAATAATTATAAATATATGAATTTAAATTTTCAACCAAAAATGGCAAAAATGGTCCAGAAAAACCTTCCCCACAAAAAGACAAATCTATGCAACATTCATAATAGGCGGCCACCTTAATTTTGTTAGGCGGCCCCCTTAATTATTAAGGGGACCGGCCACACTCCTGCACATTATTTTTCTCCCTATAAATATTGGACTATTCCTGAACTTTTTCCTTAGCTTTTGCACTAAAAACTTTCTGATCTAAATCTCCATTTCCATTCCCTAAAATCTTTTGATCATATAATCATAAGCTTTTGTTTCCAAGTGATTCAAGCTTCAACACTTCAAGTGCAAGAGAAGAATACTTCAACTCATCAAGACAATGAGTATTACAACTTGTTGTGACCTCCACATCCAAGTTGTTTGTGCATCATCACGTATATATCTATTTTGTGTATAAGTTGCGAATAGTAGATAGAAGCTAGTATAAGAAGTTAGGTTAGTAAGGTGTGGAGATAGAGAAGTTATGAAGTAATATAGGTGAGAAAGAAATAGAGGTGTGAAGAAGAAGTAGTGTAATTAAGTAGTGACTAGATGTGAAGAGTTGTGAAATAGGTGTGAAGAAGTTGTGAAGTAGTAGTGAAGAAGTTGTGAAGAAGTTGTGAAGAAAGTGTGTAGAAGTTGTGTTGTGGTGTGTAATGTTTTCTCCGCCATAAAGGAGCTTGTTGAAATAATGAACAAATCTCTCGAGTTAGGTGCTCGGGGAGTGGAGTAGGGCAAGGAAGATGTTCTTGTAGTCGAACCACTATAAATCTCTTGTCTTGCGGTTCGATCTTTCCATCTCTCATTTACTTATTTACTTACTTTGTTATTTAGTTTATATATATATATATATATATATATATATATATATATATATATATATATATATATATATATATATATATTTGTTTATAATTTGATCGATGCAAAACCGTCAACCAAAGTCAACCACGGATGTGGTCAAAATGGTCAAACAGCCTAGAGTCAATGCTCCGCGGAATATAGTGTTTCCCCGGGTCGTTATGTCCCGACGAGGTGTGAATTGTTAACAAACGGTTTCGTGATCGGGTGAATTTGGATGAGAAAAGGGTTTGTATGTGATTAAGCTAAGGAATCTACAAAGGAATAGCTTAAATAAGCTATATGAATAAGATGGGAAACTAGGAAAAACCAGAAACGATTTAAACCTAAAAACGCGTACGTTACGTTTAAATAAGACGTAAACGTACAAAATAAAAAGTGAAAATTGAAATCTGAAAACACCCAGGGGTGAAAATGACTTTTTTACAAACTAAAATGTAAAAGAAAATTTTTAGAAAAAGAAAATTACTTTTTACACTAATTAATTAATTCTTATTAATTAAATACTAATTAATACTTATTAATAATATTTAAGTAACTTAAATATAATACAATATTAATTAAATACTAAAAAGGTGAAAATAAAATTTCTAAAATTTTAAAATAACTAAAAACAAGTTTTAAAAATAAAAATAAGTATTTTTGTCTTTTTATGGTTTTCATATTAATTAATTACTTATTAATTACTAATTACCTAATTAAACTATTTTAAATTAAGAAAAATAGAAAATGACCAGCGAAAATTCTAAGAAAATTTCTAAAATTATTTTATAACATATAATAGCTATAAAAAATATAAAAACTAGGTTTTTCTTAATAAAAACTAATTATGCTATTTAAAACTAATTATTAATTAATTATTAATAAAACTAAGATTAAATCTAATAAATACTTAATGACAAAATAAAAATCTGAAAAAATTATTATAAATACTTTAATATATGAGGAATTTAATAAAAATATGAAAAAGCTAAGTTCTTAATAAAAATATAAAAATGAAAATTAAAATTAAATTACATTAAATAGAAACTATCACTTAATATTAAATTGTTTTTTTGGAATTTTTCTTTTACCAATCTATTTTATAACTAAAAACAACAAACTTTTGTGAAAACAAGTTTTTTAGAAATCAAAAATAAGCAATTTACAAGCTATTTAGGTCAACAGTTGACTTTTGTTGACCAGATGTGAAAATGACTAAAATGGCCTAAAGTGGGACCCACAATGGTTAAAGCAGATGTAAATAAGTTAGATGAACATGTTTAAGCCAGAAAACACAAGTGGGGTCCACAGATTAAGCAATAAGCTATGAATAAGCACTTGGAAAGTTGTTTTGAAACTGAAAATGGGGACAGATTCTTGGGCTTAAATCAAGTGGGAACCAGGGGGTATGAGGTCAAAGTTATGGTCAATGTTTCAAACCTACCATGGGGGGGGGGGTTCAAAGGACCAAGTTTTGGGCCATGGGACCCACTGGATTGGCTGGCAAACCACCACCAAGTGGTGGTGGTGGAAGTGGAGTCTGCTGTGCAGGGGGCTCAGCAGCCCTGCAGCTGGGTTTGGGGCAAGGTGGGGCCCTGTACAAAAATCTCAAAAATAAAAGGACAATGGAACCATGAATTTGAGCTGGGATACTACAACTAGGAACAAATCTCACATCTCCAATCCAAACACAAAATTCACTAAAAATCTTTGAAGTTTGGTAAAAATCTGAAATGCATGCAAATTGACTTTTTGCAAAAACTAGGAACTTTGACTTTTGCCAATTTTTATTGATCCTTATGAACTTGTTAAGTTATATTAAGCTATAATAAAGCTAACATAAGCTAAAACTATGATTTATAAGCTAAAAAAAAAAGGTTTGAGGTCACACAGCTCCAACAGTGGACTGTGATGAGTGAGGGATGATGATTTTGACTTTGGCTAAAACAAATGCTACTTTTAAACTCTTAACTGACCTAAAACAAGCTTTTGGAAAATGATTCAACAGAGAACAAACAATGAAACACCCTAGAACCTAGTTGGATCAGTCAATCCAAACACCCCCTTAACATGACAGTTTTGAAGGTTTGAGTGAGTGCAAGGAAAATTCAGCTAATCCAAACTTACATAGACCATCTCTAAACTAAAATAAGCTATTGTAAACACTAAGTATTCAGGAATGAACAATAATAACAAGGTTAAAGTGAACATGTAATAAAAAATATCATATAAGATAAAATTGAGAATTGAAATGAGTAGAAGGCTTCTGACCTCAGGACAATGATATGAAGCTTATTAGAGCTCAATTTCTACTAACTACTACCTCCGTCCCAAATTTATTGTCCACTATTGACTTTTTTAGTCTTTCTTCTTCAACTTTGACCTTAAATATTTTTGTTGGTGTTATATAATATTTGATGCAAAATATATAAATGAATTGGGTTTTAAGTATACTTTTAAATGATATAATTTTTCATCAAGTATTATATAATAAAATATATATATTTATGGTCAAAGTTGAACCAGTTTGACTTTGAAAATTCAAACTGGACAATAATTTTGGGACGGAGGGAGTAAAACTTATTTAACCCACAAACTCCATTACTGAATCAGCTAAACCATAATACATCCCATGTTGACTTTTATTGACTTTAGCTTGATTTTTTTGGAAACTCTTGCTACATCAGTAAATATTGAACACTAATACCACTAACAGCTATATTAGACTAGATTGAGCTTGAGTAAACCAGATTTGAGCTTGTATCAGCTTATGAAATTTACTTGAGCAAAATTGGTTTTTTTATTCTAAATCATAAAAATGAGCTATCATCAATTTGCAACAAGAAACTAAATACTTTTATAAGAAAGGTAAAATGAGTACTGGAAAAGAGATTACAACACTAATTTTGAAAGTTTACAAGAATTTGGAATACATTCGACCTTAAATAAAACTAAGACAATAAAACTACTACCTACACTACACTACTACACTTCTTTCTTCATTTTCTTCTACTTAAAGGAGTCCCTGAAGTCTTCTTGGACTTTCCCACTTGCTTCTGACCCTTGGATGGTCTTCATTTGATCACAACCATTAAAAATGGTTTTGGCAGGAATTTGAATTTGGCAGCTTGTGGGATTGCTTGTGAGACTTTGGTGTGAATTAATTGTGTTTGGAGTATTGTGGTTTGGAAGGGGGAACAAAGAATGGGAGAGCTGAGGTGGAAGGATGGGGAGAGGTTGAGTGTGCAGTGGTAGCAGCTTCAAGTGGGGGTGAAGGGTGTTGTTTGTTTGACTTGTGGGGGTCAACGAGGGAGGGATAATACGGGGTGTTTGTTTTATATTTTGAAGTGGGAGTGGGCCGGTGGTGAAGTTGGGCTAGGGGATGGAAGTTGGGCTGGATGGTGGATCAGAGGGTGTTGGGGTTTAGTGTTTGGTTTGGGTTAGGATAAATAAAAGGGTCCGTTTAGTTTGTAACTAAAAATACCACAAGGACCAACTTTGCAATTTTTTAAAAACCAAGGGACTGAAAATGTCATTTTTCCAAAATATCACCAAGGACCAAAGATGCAAATATTCCAAAGTTCAATAACCAATTTTTCATTTTTCAAATTTTCAAAATTTCCCGGGGACTAAAAATGACATTTTTCAAAGTATAGGGGTTAAACTTGCCATTTTGTGAAAATCTTTTATCCAAGGACCAATATTGAACATTTTGAATTTCCAAGGACTAAAAATGATTTTTCATCCAAAAATATCCCACCAGGGATCAATTCTGCCAAAATCTGAAACTCCAGGGACCAAAACTGTAAATTTCCAAAACTTTTGAGATTTTTCACCAAAGGACTAAATATGACAACTTATGATTTCAAAAGGACCTTTGGTGATAATTTTCCATATTTTGAATATCCAGGGACTAGTTTTGTAATTTTATGAAAGTTGGAGGACTGAAACTGCCAATTTTGCAAACTTTGTGCGTTTTTCATTTGTTTTTGCTCGTTTTGCATCTAAAACATATAAAACACAATTTCAAAATATTTTTAGTATTTTGATGCATTTCTGAGTGTTTTTGTATGTTTTGCAGTTCAGATTAGACCAAAAATGATGAGTGTTTGAGCACTCATCAATATTGTTCTAGAGTTCAATTCACATAAAGATCGAATCTAAGTTTTTAAAAGTAAACAAAGGTTTTCACAATAAATTAAAAAGACGTAAAACTATTCAACCCTCCATTCTAGTTTTCCACAAATTTTTTTAAAACAACATTTTTTTTAAAATATATTGTATTTTAAAACTTGTATCGATCTATGGAATCGGAAAAATATTTAGAAGGTCAATCTATGCTAAGACCACCACTATTTGAAAGTGATAGTTTTCTTTATTGGAAAAATAGATTCGAAAGTTATGTGAAATCAAAAGATCTTGATCTTTGGCAAGTTATTACCTTTGGTGATTTTCCCCCTATTCAATATAATTTTGAAACTAAAAAGGGTGAAATTGTATCTTTTGAAAAACAAAATGATGATTTAAAAAAGAAACTAGCAAAAAATAATGAGGCTAAAATGGTTATTTATAATGCGTTACCACGCAAAGAATATGAAAGAATTTTTATGTGTAAAACCGCAAAAGAAATTTGGGATTCTTTACTAATCACTCACCAAGGTAATAGTCAAGTTAAAGATAACAAAATAGATCTTCTTGTTCAACAATATGAACAATTTACGATTCCGGAGGAGGAATCAATAGATAATGCTTTTGCTAGGTTTAACACTATCATCACAAGTTTAAAAACACTTGATGAGAATTTTTCTAGTAAGAATTTTGATAGGAAATTTCTTAGAGCTCTTCACCCAAAATGGCGAGCTAAAGTTACAGCGATTGAAGAATGGAAGAACTTGTCAACTCTTCAACTTGATGAGTTGATCGGCAACCTGAAAGTTTACGAAGCAATGATAAAGAAAGACATCGAGATGGTCAAAGGAAAAAGAGAGCAAAGCAAGTCAATTGCGTTGAAAGCTATGAAGGAATCTAGTAACGAGGATAGCTCAACCTCCGAAAGTGATGAAGAAGAATATGCGATGGCCGTAAGAGACTTCAAGAAATTCTTCAAAATGCGAGGAAGATTCGTTAGACAACCGCATGATGAAAGGAAAGCATACCAAAGATATAAAGATGACAAAAATGGCAAAAGTGAAAGGAAGTGCTTCAAATGTGGTGATCCAAATCATCTCATCGGAAATTGTCCATTGATGTCAAGAGATCAAAATCAAAAGGCGTTTGTTTGAGGAGCTTGGAGTGATAGCGATGACGATAAGAATGAAATCACAAAAGACGAGAAGTGTCTCATGGCTAAGACATCAAGCGAGGTACGTTCCGAAACCGAATACTTTAGTGCTGAAAATCTATCATTAGATGAAAAAGATTTAGATAGTGAGCATAATAGACTATGCAAACTCGGACAAAAAGTAATGATTAAAAATAAATCACTAAAACGCATAAACAACCAATTAGAAAATTAAATACTAGAACTAAAAACTAAAATACACCATTTAGAAAAAGGTAAAGAAATTTTTGAAGAATGTAAATCATGTCAAGACTTTAAAAATGAAAACAAAATACTTAAGGAAGAAATTTGCAAACATGACAAATATGAAAATAGTAGTAATTCACTTAAGAAAATAATAAGCATTCAAAGAATATCCGGAGATAAAACCGGCTTAGGATTTAACTCAACCGAAGCTTCAACTAGTGAAACAAAAAATGTTATGTTTGAAAGCGAACCTAGTAAACTAAAACCTTTAGAAGCAGATCCTAAATATATACTCCTAAATGATAGAAAAATACCTCTTGCTAGTGATGAAGAAGTAAAAACTTTTTGTAAACCATTCTTAAATACCGAAGTAGGATCCTCTAAACCTAAATTAAGATCTAAAACTCCACCACCAAGAAAACTAACTAATCATCACCCTATATCTAAAACACCTCAACCTAGAAGAAACCAAAATAAACAAAACTACAATAACAATAGTCATCAAATGTGGAATTATCAACCAAGTTACAACCCTTGGGGAATATTACCACCATACATGCATCCTAGCCAATTGTTAAATATGTTTGGACCAAACAACTTTGGACCAATGAGACAATGGGGACCAAGTGGCTAAGTTGTCAATCTTCGAAGAAGTTGGAATCTCATCTACAAATGACTTCTTTAATTCAACATGGTCACTTGAAGTGCTTGAAGATAATCCATTGAAGACTTAAAGGTACGCATTTCTTTTAAGTTCATCGCTATAATTTGCATGCTTAGATAAATGATTAGTTAGATTAATGCTTAGCTATACATATATATTATTTGTAACTCTTATACATATATACGTACATAATAGCTTATATACATATAACCTAGAAACATCATTAGTTGACTTTCTTAGGAACAAATGAAATTGTTCATTATCGAACAAAATAGAAAATGGAAATCTTCTATATCCACTATTAGCAAACTCATGGTGATGAAGTGAAATGAGTTAAGTAGATTAATCATTAATATAGAAGTAGGATTAGATCCCTCGCGTAAGAAAACTATGGATGAAAAAAGCTCTCGTAGACTATGGCATTAAGTTAGATAAGTTTGCAACAACAAAAGAGCTATATATAGATGTTAGGATATGCCCCATTCAACACTCTCACATCAAACATGTAGAATTACGTCATCACTTACTTATGATCATAGGTTATGTAGAAAAGGATAGCATGTGACAATAGGCTTAACCAATCCTCTTGAGCATGAGATCTTTAATAAACATCTTTTAAAATCTATGATTAATGATATTTGTTGTAAAAAATCAAATATCTCTAAAAATATGAAAAAACCTCACATTTTGGAAAATAGTTTTTCAAATGACTATCCCACTTTTCAATAACATGTTTCACTATCAATATCCACAACTTTGTTTTGATCAAAACCAAAGATTGGAAAATTTTCTTTAACTTTCATTAGCACACTTTGAAGTAAAACTCAATCTATTCTATTCAAATCTACGTGCAAACTTATTTCCAAACATGTGAAAACTAATTTTCTAGGAAACACATGAAAGCTAATTTTCTTGAATTGTTGAATAATGCTAAAAACGTTTCTATGAATCATGCATGATGATCTCATATTTGTCATCTATACCTATGTACATGACACTTATAAGAAAATCAAAACAAATCAAGAGGACCATAGTTTTTCTATTTAGATTTTGTTTGTAACAAGTCTAGAAGTCCATGCTATCTTAAGTTCCCATTTACTGCACATAGGCACACATTAGGATCCACAAATAGGTCATTAATCTTCCTAATCATATAATTAAGAGAATACTTGATGTAGTTTATTGTTTCCTAGTCCATATATGTTACTTGCTTGATATATATGTTTGCATGCTAGATGAAATTGCTTGTTTACTTAATCTCTTTGGTTAACATGCTTTGCCTACATAATTAGTATATGCTTAATTACCTCAAAGAGTTGGACTTGTTTGAAAACAAACCTAAAAACACAACCCTTTCTACAATTTTATACCAAAAACCCACTTCTTGTAATCTTAAATCCACTAGATGGGCGGCCCCCTTAAATCATAAGGCGGCCCCCTTAATATTTAAGGGGATCGGCCATCTGATGGTTGGGATTTCAGAAGTTTTTCATTTTTTAGCCCATTTCATCCTACACTTCCCAAAATTCTCAAACCTATTCTCTCCTAAACCTTCCATCAAAGTTTATCCATCCTTGATCCCACCAATCCTACACTATAAACACTCCCATTCCTCACAATCTCCACTCATCTCATCATGTTCTATCCCATCAAACCAACACCAAATTCCTCCTATGTCTCCAACTATAAACTCAACCTTCAAGCTCACTCATATGAACCTTTCCTCAATCCTCATAATGGTCAAAGCATCCACCTATGCTCCCAACTACGTACCTACATTTCATCCATTTCCTCCAAACAATCCCTTTGTTAATCTCAACTCCCAAACCTTCCAAATCATTCCATTGAACCATTTTACAAACCCCACCATGTTGACCAAACAACCACCTTTATCTCAAACTACACATCTCAACCGCAAACCACCTTCAATGAAACCTTTCAACATCCAAATCACATTGGTCAAACTTCAAACATCAATTCCAACTACACACTCCAATTCCATCTATTTTCACCAAATGATAAAACTCAATTTCCCACGGAAAAGCAAAAATTCCGTGATGAAATAAACCAACTTCATGATCTTCGTGATCTCAATACTATGCACCTTGTACAACGCAATTTGCATCACCCACCTTCCTCTTCATACTTAAATTCATTACCTCACCTTTTTAACTTGGATCAAGTTACAAACCTACTCACCCAATTCCTCCACCCACATTTGTTCCCAACTATACTCCCAATCCTCAAGCTAATTCCAATGAATCCTTTCACAAACCTCATCATAATAACCAACCATCCATCTTTGCTTCCAAGAATACACCTTCATATCACCCAAATAATTCATATGAAGAACATACTCAATCTCGAAACCACAATCCTAATCTCATCACCAACACCTCACTTCTTGTTCAATCTATCAATGCACCATCCAAAACACTCTCCATTCAAGGAACATCCTCCTCTTCCATACCTTTATCCTCATTCATTCATGATTACTCAAACTCACAAATGTCTCCACCACCAAAAGTATCATCACCACCTCCTACCAACTCACATGGTATTCCTATGTTCCATGTCCAATCATCCATCCCTAATAAAAACCACACTCCACCATCATCATCTTTCTCCAAACACTTGAAGTTCATTGAAGAACTCAAGGAAGCCCATGAGCTTAGTGCTCTTCTTGCCTTACACCTTGTTCAACGCAACTTAGAACAACCTCCCTCTAGCTCTCCTTCATCACCCCACAAATTGAATCAAGTTGAATAACATGTCAGCAATTATCCTTGTTGCATCTCTCTTCAAAAATAAACCATTTCATTGAATGAACACTTCACTTGGATTGAGTATCCTCTCACTAGATCTCAACCAATACCCTCACTTGAACAACATCCAAACCCTCAATCAACCTCTTCTGCTCCTATCTCACCACCTCCAAACTCTCCACCACCAAACTCTTCAACATCCATGCACCCAAGCATATACCTCCATTAATCCAACAACCTTACCCTAACTTAACCATTTTCATTCCAAACACTCCATCATCAACCATCTAAGCCTACTATATGCTTATGATTTTCACTCTCAAATAAGAATCAACCAACCTTTTGTTGCAAGCAAGTCCGATGGCTCTCTTTGGCAAATTAGGATCTTCAACATAATCACTTTGAATTAATTGTTATGTATCCTTGATATTTGTTTGCTATGCTTGTTGTTTTTATATTCCATATTTTGCTATGTATGCTTGTGCTTCTAATATTTTTGTAGCCAAGATTTCCATAGCTCGATTCCTTGGTGCCCTAGAATAAGGGGGAACTCTCATCCCGTAAAAATTTCATTTATGAAACTTGTCGGCAAAACCTTTTTGATTCTACAAAAAGGGGGAGAAGTGAATATAAACTTACTAAATACTTGTCTAAAACTTAATTTTTAGATTTATTTAGGTTTTGTAATCATCAAAAAGGGGGAGATTGTTGATATAAATAATGCCCAAAAACATTATTAACATTTATTGATATCTCTATGTTTTGATAATCACAAAACATAAACTCATTAAACTAAAAATCATGTCGTAAACAAGTATTGAGTGGTAAATATTCACTTAGCATCCAAATCACTTAAGGTATGAATAAACAAAGTGTTTATTGCATTCTATGATCAAAAGAACATTTTTCTTAAATACTAGACTTTTTATAAAATGTCACCAAACATTTTATATCTTTTACAAAATCATTTTTGAAAATAAAAGAATATGATTAAATCATTATAAATATATGAATTCAAATTTTCAACCAAAAATGGCAAAAATAGTCCAGAAAAACCTTCCCCACAAAAAGACAAATCTGTGAAACGTTCATAATGGGCGGCCCCCTTAATTTTGTTAGGCGGCCCCCTTAATTATTAAGGGGACCGGCCCCTAATTAAGGGGACCGGCTACGCTCCTGCACATTATTTTTCTCCCTATAAATACTGGACTATCCCTGAAATATTTCCTTACCGGCCTTTTGCACTAAAAACTTTCTAATATAAATCTCCATTTCTATTCTCTAAAATCCTTTTATCATATAATCATAAGCTTTTGTTTCCAAGTGATTCAAGCTTCAACACTTCAAGTGCAAAAGAAGAATACTTCAACTCATCAAGACAAGAAGTATTACAACTTGTTGTGACCTCCACATCTAAGTTGTTTGTGCATCATCACATATATATCTATTTTGTGTATAAGTTGTGAATAGTAGATAGAAGCTAGTATAAGAAGTTAGGTTAGCAAGGTGTGTAGATAGAGAAGTTGTGAAGTAATCTAGGTGTGAAAGAAATAGAGGTGTGAAGAAGAAGTAGTGTAATTAAGTAGTGACTAAGTGTGAAGAAGTTATGAAATAGGTGTGAAGAAGTTGTGAAGTAGTAGTGAAGAAGTTGTGAAGAAAGTGTGTAGAAGTTGTGTTGTGGTGTGTAAGGTTTTCTCCGCCATAAGGGAGCTTGTTGACATAGTGAAGAAAACTCTCGAGTTAGGTGCTTGGGGAGTGGAGTAGGTAAGGAAGGTGTCTTTGTAGTCGAACTACTATAAATCTCTTGTCTCGCGGTTCGATCTTTCCTTCTCTCATTTACTTCTTTACTTACTTATTTAGTTTATATATATATATATATATATATATATATATATATATATATATATATATATATATATATATATATATATATATATATATATATATATTATATTTGTTTATATTGTTCAAGAGTTGAATTCACATAAAGATCGAATCTAAGTTTTTAAAAGTAAACAAAGGTTTTCACAATAAATTAAAAAGACGTAAAACTATTCAACTCCCCTTCTAGTTTATCACAAATTTCTTAAAACTAGTTTCTTAGAGAAATAACAGTTAATTTATATATTGTGTTAACTTACAAACTCATCCAAAACATCTTGAGGATCCTTCACAGCGCAAAGAAATTGATTCCTATATATAGCTACTCCATTAACGATTAAGATTATCAAAAATAACGTTTGAATGAAGTAAAAATCAGTAAATATTATTACCTAGTATGCGTGTCATTTTATTTTGCACGCCTTGCTAGTTCCGATGGTATGTGTTTGTAAGTGTGTGATTTGATCGGATGAAATAAGATAGAATGTGGGTAGCTTGTTGAGGGTTGTGTTCGGTAGTGGTTTTATCTTGTATGTGACAATGTGGGTGTGAGATGATGGGGTTTTACTCAAGTGTCAATGGTTGGGTGTGGGTTTACTGGTTCCCGCAGAAACAGTAATAGGCGTATCGGAAAAGATACGGTCAAGTTGCATAATTAACAATGTATGAGTACTCCATTGATCCCTCAAGTTGAGTGTCGGGTTTAGCTTGGGTTACATTGGGCATGTTTGGCAACACCCTTTTGGAAGCGTTTAAGAGCGGTAAACGACAAGCGACAAGCGTTTCAGTCTTAATGCTTGTTTGGCAACACTGCTGCTAGCGTTTAGCAACACCTCAAAAGCTTGTAATTTTAATGCTTCATAAAGAAACTTTCCAATATACCGCTAGCATTTTACTTTTAATATTACCAATTTACCCTAAAAAAATAACATTCATTCATAAGTATATGCCTTTTTTCGTAATTTTACATTTTATAATTACATCTACAGCTACGTTTTCAAACACGTTTTTTAAACAAGCAACTACTACTTACTGCTACTGCTTACTGCTAGAGCTTACTGCTTATTGCTACTGCTTACTGCTAAGTGTCGCCAAACATAGCCATTATAGTTAAAACTTGAAAGGTCTATTATACCCCTCAAAATATAACACAAAACGTGTGTTGACCGATATCAAACGGGTCAAGGGACGCAACCGGCCTCAAAAAGTTGGGTTTTGAACTCACAGCGACGATTTTCTCAAGTCTGAGGCCCAAACGATATTTTTGGGAAAATTCAGGGACCAACGGTGTATTTTTGTCTAAGTATAAAATGAAGAACTAGACTTTCGACTTTCGAGGGTTAGATTCTTTGGAAGATATAAATATTAAATTTAATATAATATTAAATAATACTTCAATAATGCAAGTTTTGGTAACAAATGGGTTTAATAATGCAAGCTGCTGGTATAGAAAAAGAGTGAAATCACTTCTTTCAAGTTTTTGTCAAACGTCAATTTTGCCTTTAGCAGGACCCTCAAACGAAACTTTAATGCAAAGTGGCCGACACATGCATCTGTCACTGGATTTTTTGGAGAATTCTTGACGTTGAAATGCGATGGATAGCAAACTCGGAGCTAGTTTATGCCGCCACTTACAATGATTGCCCGACTAATTATATATTTTTAACCGAACCAAATTTGTCAAACCAAACCGAACCAAATTTGTTAAAACCGAATCTTATCGAATTAAATATTCAATTTTCGATTTTGATATTGTTTTGGCAATCAAAATCGAAAACCGAATGCATATAAATATATATTTGTTTTATATATTATATACATTAAAATTTTATCTTAGAAAAAAAAATAAATAAATAAAAAAACTTTTAAGCTTGAAACTTTTTTTTTTGCATACTAAGTGCGTTTATTTGTCTTTTCCGGCTAAGATGTGGAACTCGCTCACATTTTTTAGAGTAATAAAATTTATTAGGGGTATTAAATACTTTTACAAAATAAATAAATAAATAAAAATAAAAAAAAAATAAAAATTTAACGTTGAAATAACTTTTTTTTGGTAAAATCTTTATAACTAAATTTATAAAAATATATAAATGATGTTATTGTGTTAACTCGAAAACCGAACTGAATTTAAATTCGATTTTTGGTTCAGTTAAGTATAATTCGAACTGGGATCGTTTCAGTTCGGTTTTTTATTTACTTTTAAAAATTCAACCAAGTTAACCAAACAATAAACCGAATAATCCGATAACCGAAGTGATTAACACCCTGCTATAATATTAAAACTCGTGAACCAATAATAGAGATGGTCCAAATGTGAAATGGACAAATAATATGTTAGCAGGTGAGCATGTGCCGAGTCGTCACTGGAGTACGTGATGTGGTAGGGTAATTAACAAATAAATTTAACGACGACCTTGACTTCATACTGTTTAAGCATCCTTAAAATTTAATTGAGTAACACTAACTAATTTATATAGCCTCTTTTCATAGCAATTCCATCATCTCAAGTTCTCAACATGTCAAAAATGAAAAGTTTTCAAGTAATAGCCTTGACTTTGAGCATGCTTATGATCATTAGCATGGTGAAAGGCAGGTGGCTAGATCATGAAACATATTCAACATCAAAGATATATGTTGGTGTTCATAACATCTCTAATGAAAATCCTCCTAATCTACGTTTAGAAATTTCAAACTCGTCAACGTTCTATGCGGAAAAGAGATGTGAGTCCATATACGGGTTCTTTCCATGTTCATGTATATGTATTTCATGATACTGGGGGACGAATGGACGCGTACAGGAAGTAAGGTTTTGTTCCAGTGGATTGGCGATAAGGCATTTGGTGAAAGTGTTTTTGGGGTGCTTAAGGCTTTGCCAAAAATCGCCGTATTCGTTGGTATGGCTCTCAATATCACATGGCATTTACTTTCATGTTATGTACATAAACTATACACACATATATACATGCGCATTTCTGTGTGTGTGTCTATATATATATATATATATATATATATATATATATATATATATATATATATATTGTACATTTATTTTCAGATCCCTGTTAAGTGCGGGAACTGCGAGAACTCCAATTTTGCATTAGAAAATATGCATGTTCATATAAAACATATATGTTTTCTAACATACACCTTAATACACATATCTGCGTAACATACATGTTCATATAAAATCCTGTTAAGTGTAACATATCAATGCAAAATGATTTTATATGAACATGTATGTTACGCAGTTATTTGTATTAAGGTCTATGTAAGGAAACATACATATTTTATATGAACATGCATGTTTTCTAATGCAAAATTGGACTTCTCGCAGTTCCCACATTTAACAGGGTTCTGAAAATAAAGCCCGCTATATATATATATATATATATATATATATATATATATATATATATATATATATATATATATATATATATATATATATATATATATATAAACGAAGATGATCACAAGTGTCGTAACTGAGTTAGTAAAGGTCCTGTCCAAACATTTATATGAAACCTAAACATGATGATAAAGATATATTGTAACCATCTAGCTATAACTTTTTATGAGTTTACGTTACTCTCAATCACTTGAAAATGAGTTAAACAAATATTTAAAACATGATTTCATATATCGTTAACATTTTAATGTGCAAAGTAAATCTTGAGACCCCAAAATATATAAAAGAATTTATATTTGAAGCCTCTAAAACTTTGAAGCCTTGTGCAGTTACACACCTCGTACATACTCAAATACAGCTATGTTGATCTCAATGTTGATGTTGATCTCAATGTTGACCAAAATAAATATGAAAAATGGAAAAATGAGGATCAAGATCAAAGACTTATGTATTCTCTCAAAGCGCTTTCTTTATAGAACCTTGATTAGTGATGATGAGAACTTCCACTGTTTTGTGTTCGTACATATGGATTTGCATTCTTTTTAATTAAGTAGATACTTTTTTCTTCTTCGTAAAAAAATTGCATATAGAATTATATCACTTTTTTAATTCATTAATTGATAATAATTAATACTTGCAATACATTTAATTATTATCTATGATTATATAAAACATATTTATAAAATTTGGGATTTGCTAACAACAACCACTGGGTATTGTTTAAGCTTTCCATGTTTAAAAAATTAGCATTTAATAATCTCTAAACATTCTATACTTAACATCAAATACCATGTTTAAAATAATTAAAAATGTATAATTACGGAATACATGAGTTCATTAAATATGTTTTTTTTTATATATATGGAATGATTAAACAACACCCAGTTAGTTGTTTTTAGCAAATACCATAAAATTTATATTATAATTATTATTTTATAATCATAAGTACTTGCATTTATTGCATTAAACTATTTCAGGAAACTCAATATATATATGTAGATATATAAAATATAGATAATCATAAATGGGAATTTCTAACTTGTGTTACAATGGTAGAGGTTAAGAGACGTAAAATGAACTCAAATTACTACGTTCTCATTTTCATTGATAGTAATAATTTTTTAAATTTATGATGTCTACTAAAATTACTCATGTTATACATGGAAATTAAGTTATTTAAAAAAACAAGTTTATAGATTTTATATAAAAATTATTTACAAATTACATATTATAGTCATTAATTTATAGGTGAATTTCATATAACCCCACTTTACATCATTAATTTCATATATAATCATAATACAACCATTGAATGCATTAAGTACAACATTTTTAAAGCACCACTTGGGTATATATGAAATTATTATGTTTTATGTGAATAAATGAAATTGCCCTTAATTTATAACCACTAGCTTTGAAAAAGTTGGGTCTATAAACGAATTTTTGATGCCTAAATAAACGATTTAATGCACAAACTATTTTTTTAACAATTTTCTTTTTGGCAAAAATATCTATTTTTTGAAAAACTTACTTCACAACTTTTATATGCACCAACATACTTGATCTTGTAAAAAAAATTTAGAATTTTTCAGAACTCTTTTTTTCTAAAGAAAAAATCTTCTTAAAAAATTATATATATATATATATATATATATATATATATATATATATATATATATATATATATATATATATATATATATATATATATATATATAACTATATAGTGTTCGGTTCAAGAAAAAAGTGCATTTCGGTAGAAAAGTGAGAAAATAACTGTGATGCACTAATTTTTATTTTAGTGCATCATAGTTAAAAGAAAAAACGGTGCATCACAGTGTTTATTTTAGTGCATAATAGTTATTTTCTCGCTTTTCTACCGAAATGCACTTTTCTCTAGAACTCTATCATATATATATATATATATATATATATATATATATATATATATATATATATATATATATATATATATATATATATATACTCCCTCCGTCCCCAAATAATTGTTCAGTTTGAATTTTTAAAGTCAAACTGGTTCAACTTTGAACATATATATATATATATATATAGAATACTTGATGAAAAATTATATAATTGAGAAGTACACTTAAAACTCAATCCATTTATATATTTTGCATTAAATATTATGTAACACTCACAAAAATATTTAAGAGTAAAAGTTGAAAAAGAAAGACTAAAAAATTCAATAGTGGATAATAAATTTGGGACGGATACCTGAGATGTGTAGGGAGGCCCTTGAGGACAATGGCCTTCGAGTAAGTAGGGAGAAGACTGAATACCTGAGATGTGTTTTCAGTAGGATTGAGATCGGACACAACGATGAAACAGAAGTTTGTATTGGAGATCAGATTCTCTCGCCTAAGGAGTCTTTTAGATACTTGGGTTTGGTGATCCACAATTCAGAGAGGATAGAAGAAGACGTAACCCACCGTATTGGAAGAGGATGGGTGAAATGGAGAGCGGCGTATGGAGTTCTACGTGATAGGAAAGTACCCTTTAAGTTAAAGGGTAAATTCTATAGGGTGGCAATTAGACCGGCTATGTTGTACGGGTCAGAGTGCTGGCCTATCACAAAAGCTCAAGCTAGTAGGGTGGAAGTAGCGGAACTGAGAATGCTGAGGTGGACTTGTGGTAAAACCATGTCTGACATGATCCCGAACGGGGTGTATAGATCTGTACTTGGAGTAGAATCTATTATCTCAAAGATGAGAGAAGGTAGGTTGAGGTGGTTCGGTCATGTCAGGAGAAGACCACAAACAGCGCTAGTAAGGAGGGTTGAAACGCTTATAGTTGACGGTCTAAGAAGGAGGGGTAGACCAAAACTTAGATGGGAGGATAGACTTAAGCTCGACATGGAGGAGCTTTACTTGTCCGAGGACATGACCTCAGATAGGAAGGCGTGGAGAGATAGGATTAGAATTTGTGGTTAGCCTTTGGGCTTGGCTAGTCGTGGGTTCTGGTTTGCTTGTGGCGTTTTAGGCTTTTTAGGTGCCTCTTGGTTGTCTACTCTTTTTAGGTGTTTTAGGCTTTTTGCTTGTGCCCGTTAGGTTTTAGGCCCCGTGGCTTGTTCCCCTCTGCTTTGCCTTAGCTTTAGGCCCTTTGCGTTGCTTTCTTTGGTCTTTGCTTGCTTTCTTTCCTGCTTTTGCTTGTTGTGTCGTTTTTGTTTTTTTGTTCCTTTCTCTGTATGCTTTTTTGCTTGTATGCTGCTTTTCGCCTGTCGTGTCGTTTTTGCTTCGATGTTTCTTTTCTCTGTATGCTTATTACTATTATTTTTTTTATTATTCCTATTATTATTATTATTATTATTATTATTATTATTATTATTATTATTTTATTTTTTATTATTATTTATTTATTTATTTTTTTTGTTTCTTTTTCATTTTATTATTATTATTATTATTATTATTATTATTATTATTATTATTATTATTATTATTATTATTATGGTTATTATTTCATATATATATATATATATATATATATATATATATATATATATATATATATATATATATATATATATATATATAGGGTGAAGTTAAAATAAAAAGATAAATATCCGTAAAAAGAATAAAAAGATTTTTTTTTAAAAGTTCTTGAAAAATTCCAAAAAAATTTCACAAGATCGGGTATGTTGGTGCATAAAACTTTTGTGAAAGAAGTTTTTCTAATTTTGAGTTTTTATACGTTTTTTTTAATGCACAAAAAATGAATTTTAATGCGCAAAAAAAATTTTAATGCGCAAAAAAAATTTTAATGCACAAAATTTTTAACTTGTTTTAGTTAGATGCGCAATGTTATTTTGGTGAAAAAATTCAAAAGAAGTTGGGTCCAGAAACGAATTTTTGATGCAAAAAAAAAACGATTTAATGCGCAAACGTATTTTTTTATAATTTTTTTTCGGATAAAGTATCCACTTTTAGAAAAACTTCCTTCACAACTTTTTCATGCACCAACATACCCGATCTTGTAAAATTTTTTTAGAATTTTTCGAGAACTTTTTGTAAAAAAATTTTCTTTTTATTCTTTTTACGGAAATTTGTCTTTTTATTTGATCTTTATCCTATATATATATATATATATATATATATATATATATATATATATATATATATATATATATATATATATATATATATATATTATTTTTTATTTTATTTTATTTTATTTTTATCTTTTATTTTATTTTTTATTTTTTATATTCTACTTCACTTTTTTTGTTTTTATTTACATATTTTATTTTATCTATTTTTATTTTTATTTATTTTTTCTCGTCTTTCCTTTGAGTTTCCACTGCACACACCAGCCGGAGGTCTTAATGGAAGCAGTCTCTTTACTTTCAGGTTTATCCTGGAGTAAGGGTAGGATCTGTCTACATCTTACCTCCCTCATACCTCGCCCCGGCGGGATTGGGAATGTTGTTGTTGTTGTAAATTTGGGACGGATAGAGTATATCATATACTAGTTATAATGTCCGCGCACTCGCAGGTTTTTTTTTTTTAATTTTTTGAATCATATATTTTTATTTATTAAAAAAAATAATTTAATCTTTGTTTTTTTATTTATTTATGATGTTTAATTATAGTTTTTATTATTATTATTATTAAAGATAATTATTTAAAAATTTTAATCTTATTGTTAATTGTATCTTATCTATATTTTTTGTATTTATCTTCTACTTGTGTTATGGATAAGACACATCTTCGAGCTACCACACTGGCAATGCACGTGTCTTCATTCTCTCCATGGTCTTAAATAACACTCAAAACCAAGGTTCAAACCATGCCACATCATCACTAAAACCAAATGTCCACATCCCAAAAACTCTTCCCATAAAAACACCCAATTCCCCCAAACCCCAAAACCCTTTAAAAACGAAAAATGGCAATATCATCATCTTCACTACTAACCAAACCCTACATTTCACAAACACCAATTAAATTGACAAAATTAACCAACTTGATGTAACAATTCGCATTTTCAGGATATTTACTTTTCCCGAAAAATTTCACTATTCACTTTTACTATTCATTTTTCCCGAAAATTTTTCCCGAAACTTGATTTTTATTTCTTGGGCCGAAGTGATAAATCATTTCCATGGCAAATTAAAAGTTTGACATTCATAAGCTCATTTTCGTGAAAGTTATTAAGGAATTACACGGAATTACACGTTTTAGGGTAAAACGTCATTCAAAAATTCTACGCACAACGAAATTCGGTCGCGTTAATTTTCCCCGTATCAGAAAAATGTTTGACACACTCATGATTTATTTGAGAATAAATCATGACTGAGAAAAACATGACCAAAATAAACCTCGGCCGCGAAAAACTGGAATTTTCAGTTTTAAGCGTTTTTACTCAGCCGTAACCTTAGCCTATACCTGCACCGCGTTTCTAAAAAGATTTGAGTTTTCAACTTATTAGAAAAAGTCAACATATTTTTCCCTCCTCCATTGACCAAAAATCATTCCTTGATTTTATAAGTCATTTCGTGATTTTTAGGCTTACGGTTTGATGTCTAAAAGACATTTAATACCAACCGACACTGGACTGAGCCCAGTCTAGACATTATAAGTCATTTTAAATCATTTATAACCTATTAGAAAAGTAACATTTTACTTTTCTCAATTTTACGCAATATTCGTACATTTTACGTATTACGCGTTTTAGACCCGTGTTTCCAGTTTTAGCAGGGTTTTACCACCCCAATGGAACCTACCACTCATTTTATATTTTATTATGGAGTATTTTGACAAGTTTAACCATTCTTCCAAGTTTCGTATTTTTACGATACCCGGTTTTACGTTTTGAGGCTTAATCATTTACGATTGGCATTTCCCGGAGTCAAAACTAACCAAGTATCTTGGATAATATCAAGAAAAGGCTAACCCTTCCTTCCCAAGCTTTGTGAACTGCCCTAGGAGGGGGGATTCACCACCCATGTGGCTTCATCTCATGAATTTACCCATAGATCATCACTTAATTACAACTTGGTCTCCAAGTGTTGACTAGTCATACATGTAACCTCCTCAAGACCTTATTTAAGCTTTCTCTTCCCCTCCTTGGCCATACCAACGACCCAAACACATAAAATAACCCATTTTGATCATGATTCTTTCAAGTTCCATCCATCATAAGTATAACCTTATGTTCCTTGCATGATCCTTAACACCTTTCAACCATAAAACACCACAAAAACTCATCAAATTTCCAAGTGTTCTTAGTGAAGATTTTTACTAAAGGTTGTTTTTATGTTAGATTAGTGTTTATCAAGGGATTATAAGATAGGGTTTTTGATATGGAAGCATGGCTATGGTTGGAAAGGTTTTTGGAAGATTAAGTAGTGGTTCTTGATCTTGATCTTGGTTCTAGTTAGTTTCTTCACAAGTTGTAAGCAAACTCTAATACACTTCCTTGCTTAAATATCATATTCATGTTATTTACCTATTATTCTTGCTATATTATGTCTTGTATGCAAGTCCATGATATATAAAAATGAGCAAAACAAGTTATTGTTATTAATTGTTAAAACAAGTTATTAAAACAAGTAAACTAGTGATTTTCTTGGAAAGACCTGATTAAAATGGTAAAAATATGATATTGGATTATTACATATTGTAGTAGAGGACCTAACAAGGAAACCGTAGCAATTTGAACCACCTAAAACGAGTATACGAGTCAAAAGTTATGGCGATTTGAAGTTACCAAAACTTTCCGGCAAAACTGCCAAAACTTTCTGTTACAGAAACATTAAACACGCAAAAAGAGGCATTTCTGGTCCGTTTCATGAAAAAGTTAAAACACGAAAGTTGTCCGGAATCACGTTTTCGTTCAGGAGTAAAAAAGCTCGAGACCTGAAAACGCTTTTTGAGTGATAATTTCTTCAAAATTCTTAACAGCTATTTACATACATACAAGTCACTATATTGTGGTTATACTTTAAAATGAACAAGAGGTCTTATGACCTATAAACAAGACCACCACCATGGCTAGAGCCAAGGTTGAGTCTCATGACCTTGGAACAAGGACCAAAGGTCATGGCTAGGCCATGACGAAATGACCATACCAACTTACATAGGCGTAAACATGAAACAATGAATTAGGCGATAACATGAACAAGCAATTTGGATCTACTTCACCTAAAAGGAAACCATGAGATATTACCAAGAGAAAATGGTCATTCAAGACTTATGAAACTACCCCTAATAACAATCTTCATGTACTAATAAACTTTCCTAAGTTTATTCAAATATCGGACATGTAACTTTTCGGATCAAAACTTATATCTATATATTTTATCAACTACTACAATAGTAGGGAGCCTCATGTGA
This sequence comes from Artemisia argyi, assembly GCA_030686995.1. NCBI lineage: Eukaryota > Viridiplantae > Streptophyta > Magnoliopsida > Asterales > Asteraceae > Artemisia > Artemisia argyi. Next base: position 6,875,924 of record CM060685.1, read on the forward strand.
GGAGTTCATTATGTAAGCCGTCGAGATGAGTTGTGGATTTACGAGTTAAAGTGTCCTGGCTCCTCGAACGCTTACTAACATGACTTCTGAAATATGTCAGCCCGAACGGTAGTAAACGATATACCAAACATACATGTTCATGAATCTTTTCTTTCAAAGACTTACAATATACATCATACCACATCATGGACTAGATGCAAGATATATATATAGGCACTTATTCATATTCTTTACTCCGATCCTAAGTCACAACATTCTATTATAGGTTGCTCATAGAAACCTTCGCGATTCGACCATCACATTCACTACTCACTACATAACTTAAGGTGAGTTCATAGCCCCACTTTCCATTACTTAATTGTTTTACAAACCCTTGGGGGAAATACGTGCTATTTTTAACCGAGCACAATGTTTTTAAATTGTATGCTTGCCTGATTGTTTTATTATCACTAAGTACCTTCCTTGCTAAACCGAGATTCCTTATTATGAACCATTTAATCACTAGCAATAGTGAGCGCGAATATTATGAATAGGCCTATTGGGATTGACGAATCCCATTTGTATTGACTAAGTTCAAACAAATGCATTAATATTTGAGATTTAGGTATGTTAGCAAAGTACCTACCGGGATAAATCTGCCGATCGATATTGGTACATGTTAATGTTATGGTGTCATAAGCTTAGTGTATAATAACTGTTCCGGGCGTATAATAACGTAGCCTACCTGTTTTGTTTTCCAAACATTGGTGTGAGCCTATAACTCACACTACCAACATATTGTGTTCAAACATTTAACAAACTCTATGAATATCACTCAACCTTTGTGTTGACCTCTCAAGCATGTATTTCAGGTTCATGACGATCAAGGATGGCACGGAAGGACACGGATACTCAAGAGGGCTATAAATTTTATTATCATTCAAAAACACATTTATTATACATTGTAAACATGGAACCATTTGGGACCTCATTTTGTAATCTCTGATATTTATACAATTTGAATGATAAATCTTTTAAAACGACTCAATTGGAGTTCGTTTTCTATTATTGTGACTATTGTGCCGTCAAGTAACACCCAGTTCGAATTCCGCTGCATCCATGAATTGGGGGTGTTACACTTGAGACCAAACCCATCTCCCATTTCGTGTGTTATGACAAACCCTTCAACGAATTTAACGGCCGTGACCGGTAGTGACCAAACGGTTATACCCTTAAGGCCTGATAATCTTGGCAGATTTGGTAAATTTGGAGGGAAGTATGTTCCTGAGACTTTGATGCATGCTCTTACTCAACTTGAAGATGCTTTTTGAGCACTTGCTTCTGATCATGATTTTCAGGTTGATTGATTTTTAAAAATTTTTATAAATTTTATTGATGGTTATTATTTGATATGAGTTTTGAATATGTTAAGTGATAAAGATGTGATTTTAAATAGTATATATTTTTGTGTGGATATAAAATATTATCTTATAAGAAAATATTTTTTTTTTTAAAATAAAATTATTACTAAATAAAGTATGAATCTATTTTTTTAAAATGAAAAATTTCCAATAGTTTTGTTTTATTATATAAAGGATATAGAAGTACGAAAACTATTGTATATCATTTAATTTCATGATTAGAATAATATTTTATTAATCAAAAAGGTATTGTTGTACTTTTACATACTTCACAGTTATGCATTAATTTTGACATTCCTAGAATGATGCATGAATTTATTAATCGACTCTAGTATCATGATTTTATTATTATTATTTTTTATTAATCACCAGATTAATTATATATAGCAATTTTAACGTATCATCCTTATAATTATCATGATTTTCCATTAATATATTATTTGCAATTTTCTCCTTTTGAATTATCTCCCTACGAAATATAGAACCTAAAACGAAATTAAATAGAGTGTAGTTGCTCGTCACTAGTACTAGTGGTCTCGAACCTCAAAAGATTAATAGATATATACAATGCACATGTGCATACAACATACTCCAATCTCTTTGGAAGCTTTATCTAAGATAGAAGTATTAACAAAAACATTATTCTTGTTATATTAAACTGCACAAAAACACATACAAAATTTAATATCATAACATATAAATTTCAAGCCAATTACAAGTGCATTGATGTATACACAAAGATCACACGTACATACGTGCGTTACATATGTATACTAATATAAACTAGAAAAATGAGAGATTGAAATCACATGTGCAATCGAACTTGTTGTCTTCATCTTACACAAGTGATATAGTAGAGTGCTCATGTGCATTCGTATTTAACTGTAATCAAGTGTGCATCTTCGTCAAATGAAAATACATGGGCATCGCTGTCTAATATTATGTATTCATGTCCGTTGCATAACGTAATCAAGTGTGCGTCTTCGTCAAATGAAAATACATGGGCATCGCTGTCTAATATTATGTATTCATGTCCATTGCATAACGTACTCATGTGCATATGTGTGTTCATGAGTAACCATGTGACTTCGTCTCACAAAAATGGTCTTGTAGTTTGCTAGTGTGCTTTGATCTCGTTCATAATCTTCATTTCACCCAAATGGTCATCATAAACCTGAAAATAAATAAACATTAACTGTATCTTCTGTAGAATTTTCCAGCTTGCTAATCAAAATCTATCACAACATGAATTTCTATTCAACTACAAAGCTTTTTTAAAAAATAAATAAATAAATGAAAAAGCATGTGTAATTCGATGAAGTTTGTACATGGGCATTGACCCTTTCTTGTCATTAGGCCATTGTTTATAGTTGTAGATGCATACCTGTAATTGTTGTCATAGTCTTAGTGAGAAATTGTCATAGTAAGGATATTGCATATGTGCACTCGGCGTCTTAGTTGTCTTTATCATGCAACAAACCAATCCATTACACAAACCAACAAAATTTAACGAAAACTTAGGATCGGGGCTAACAGGAAATTGATGCACTACCATAAATTTAAGTATATTAATTAAGAAATGTTGAACTTATGATACAGTGATACACCTTAAAACTAGCGACTAACAGCCAACATTATTAAGGATAAGTTCATTACATTTGATTCAGTGATATTGATAAAAAAAAATGATACATGTACAACAGCCCGTTGGTAACTTTTCTAACACATATATTATTTATACACCAACACACTATAATGATATATAAATGGTAACTTCGAACAACTTTCATGCCGCCGATTACGGTTTCAAATCTTGACCTAGATCTGGAACCGACTGGGGTTTTAAATCCGGCTTGAGATTTTTAACACAGATTCCTAAGTCGGTAGCAGAATGTAATGAGAATATGAATCAGAGTGTTACTTCTGATCCTAATGCACCCAAGGTTGATACTACTAGTGGTAATGGAGTTAAGTCGGTCTCTTACGTGGGTGTTGCTTCTAATGAATCTCAGAAACACGTATCTAATTTTCGGAGGTTAGAATGCAGCAAAAAGAAGGATGATGTTGACCTTTCAGTCCCGTTGACAGTAGTGGAAGAAGTGAACATGAGGTTTGAGAATACTCTCTATGGATACTTCCTTGGTCAACGCCTTGCTTTTCATGTTGTTGATTATTATGTTCGCAATGCGTGGTGTAAGTATGGTTTACAAAAGGTTATGATGAATGCTAAGGGGTTCTTTTTCTTCAAGTTTAACTCGAAGAAAGGTGTCGATGATGTTCTTGATAATGGTCCTTGGTTGATTCGTAATGTTCCTATTATTCTTAAACCATGGACATTGAACACAAACTTGCTTAAAGAGGATTTGACTAACATTCCGGCGTGGGTTAAATTCCATGATGTTCCTTTAGCTATGTTTTCGGATGACGGGCTTAGTCTTCTTGCTACTTTGATTGGGACGCCCAAAAGGTTAGATGCTTTTACCAGCCAAATGTGCAAGGAATCGTGGGGCCGTAGTAGCTTTGCTAGATGCATGATTGAAGTAAAGTCGGATGAGGTGCTTAGGGATAGCATTACTGTTGAGATACCTTTACTTGATGGTACGGGTTCGACTATTGAGAAGATTTGGGTTGAATACGAGTGGAAACCACCGCGTTGTGATAAGTGTAAGGTTTTTGGTCATACTATTATTGATTGTCCGAAAGTTGTTCCTCCAATTCAACCTACTAAGCCGGTTAATGATGGTTTCACGGCTGTCAATAACAAAAAGAAAGGTAAACAAGGTGTTTCTACAACTCAGGGTAAAGGAGGCTTTACTAAACCTGTTGTGGGTAAGCAATTTCATTACCAACCCAAAAAGAACCCTCCTGAACCAAAGAAGGTGGATGGAACTAAGAAGAAGGCTTCTGATGTGGCTAGTACGAGTGGAACCAAGATCACTACTTCTAATCAGTTTGACGCTCTTGATATGGATGATACAGATGGCTTTGGTATTCCTAAGGTTGTTACTAACAAGGATGTGGATGCTGGCAGTACAATGGAAGCTAATAAGGATGAGTCGGTTAAGACTGGTACTTCATCACAAGTCCCTCTTGTGAGTGATATGCTACAACCGTTTGTAAGTGGTTCTATGGGAACAATGGAAGTTGGTTCTACTCCTATTGTTGAGAAAATTAGTAAGCTTGAAAAGCTACTGATCGATGGGAAAACTACTCTTGTGGATGATGCTGGTCATCCTATTCCGTCTACCTCTATCACTAAGAGGGCTAACCCATTTTCAAAGGTGGGTGAGGTTGTGGTTTCTGATAGTGATGAGGATGAGGTTCTTAACACGTTCGACGAATCAGCAAATCTTTTTGGTGGTGGTCATGAGCGTGAAGATGAGTATGACTATGATGATTATTCGAAGCAAATTTATGATCTTCCAGGGGAATTGGATGCTCTTAATGCCATTTATGGTTTTAATCTCCAAGGTCGTAGGAACTAGTTTATCTTTTGTGAGAGTCACTACTATCATGTGAGTAATGGTTTGTTTGCTTCTTTTGAAAATAGGAAGTATCTTGTTATGTAAGCTTTTCGCCTATGTAACGGGCTGAGATATGGGATTCACCCATATCCGTTGTACTTAAACGTTTTTTGGAGTAATATATTTACCGGGTCGTTGACCTTTTACCCAAAAGATGAATGGTGCCATGACCGGTTTTTTAAGAGCGAATGAGAGAGATGATGAAAGAGTCGGTGGTATGAGAGAGAGGAAGGATGACAGGTTTTGATTTTGGAGAAAGAGGAATGGTAGAATCACAAAAACTATTCACAAAAACATTTACAAAATGAGTTGTCACGATGTAATTGACTTAATCAAAGCGAAGAGAGAGGGACCATGGTAAAATACACCAATCACATCCTGACAACTCATTTTGTGATTGTTTTTGTAGATATTCTTTTGTGGCACTAGCATTTCTCTTAGAGAAAGTCATATGCTAGGAGTAGTTAGGAGATAAAGTAGAGTTTAGGAGTGTTAAAATACCTGTTGTACCCTTTTTATTCTTTTAAAAATCTCATTTCTATTTAAAAATACAAATTTCTCGTGTAATTGATCCATTGGCTTCCTACACTATCTCACATTAAAGACTATCTCATATGAACCTCATAATAATCATGAATACTTACATAATGCATGAACTCGCTGTATAAAGATGTATAGAAGATTACCATTGTAACTTATGCATTAATAATCTATGTCTATTCTTCAGTGAGCAAATACTATAAGTGCCTTGCCAAGTAATATTATGTTTAAAGATAACTTTTAATAAACTAAATTTTCAACTTCCAGATTCATATCAATTTTTTTTCTTTTTCTTCGCAGCCCCTGGAGTCCTTTCTTCCGCCTCGGATGCCCAAAACAAAGTGGGTTTCGGGGTGAGCATGTATGCAGGAACGACTGTCATCACTCTCACACTTATATGGGGAATTCGCATAATAAGATGTAGATATAAGCTTAAAGAGAGATCATCAGATGAAGCTGATCATCAACAAGACTCATCGATAAAATGCTTGTTGTCTCTTAAACACAAACTTCCGCAGTTTGAGACTGGTTAGAACATCATTTCCTTAATCTATAGTTTGTGAGGTCAAGTAGGAAAACTTAGAATAAAATTTACTTATAAGCGTACAATCATTTATTTGCATAATGCTAGGGGTATGAACACATGGAGATATAGTTCCAAAACATTTTACACCCTTTTTAAACTCCTCTTATTGTAGATAAGGACTTTAAGATTGACAAGGAGACCGGAAAAATGGCTGTAATTATGCTTTGTTCGTTGATCCCGTTTGTCTTTGTGGGACTACTACATTTTGTTAACACTCGAACTATGACTTTGGTCGCACTCATAGTATCAGTCGTGGCACTACTTATATATTTTGGTTTTCAGGTATCTACTACTAATAATTAATAGCTGACGTGTGATTTGTGAACTAAACTTTAAATGCTAAACCAAGGAATCAAATTACTTGGGATGTGTACCTTCTGCATGTAGGTTCAAAATTCATGGATTCGGTACAGGAGTTTGGCATACTTGAAGCAAGAGAACTTAAGGACGCGCTTTTTCTATCATGTCGTTTCGGTTGCAGATTTTGAAGATCTTGGGGAACTCGGCATTACCTACTTCAATAGGTAAATGTCCTTTTGTATATAAAATACGGGGTACCAAAATAAACTTGGAGTAAATTGCAAAAGTGGTACCTAATCTTCAAATTGCAGATTTTGTCCTTAAGTCACCCCTTTATATACAACTTTGGGTTGCAATTTTCATTCCTAAGTTGCATTATTTGACAAGGCATTTTAGTCATTTTACTTTAGACAAGGATGAAACTACAACCCAAAGTTCTTTATAGGGACGGTGACTGCACTTTTGAAAATTCAGGGACAAAACTTGCAATTTGGCCAATTTGAAATTTATAAACTTATCATACAACATTTTTAAGGGCAGCGGAGTAATGCAATACCTTCAATTTTCAGAATTTTTGATGAAGCCGACGAAGATAAAAACGATCAAATATCACATATTGTCGACAATAATAAAGGCGAACACAAATCACATAATGTCGACAATAATTTCACAAAGTTTCTCCAGTGTGCCTATAGGTTTTGCGGAGACGGGTGCCTACCTGAAGCAAATGTCAACAATAATAAAAACGAACAAACATCACCTAATGTCGACAATGATGGAGATGAATTGGGAGAGCTGGTCCAGAAAATGTTCATGTTGGAAGAAAAGGATGAGAAATCCAAAAAGGCGGTTTTGATACACTTCGATATAGATAATGATGGAAACATCAGTAGGGGCGAGTTCGAAAAAGGTTCCATCAATTGGCTGAAAGAGGCAATCAGTTCTGGATCTGTATTTGAAAATATCTGGAATCAGGCAAAAGCAAGAAACAAACATCGTCCACATATTATGAAAATTGAGAAAATAATGCCAAAAATCTTGGAAAGAGTCCGTAAAAAGCATGGATCGCTAGTGAAAGAAGATGGTAAACCTGACATAGAAAAGATAGAAAGGTAATATTCTTAACCCGTAACGTATCCTAGTTTTAACAATATTTCATGATTCGCTTACTCTTCCTATATAGGTTATTTTCACAATTACACAAAGATGGTGACGAAGATGAGTTATCAGCCGATCAAAAAATAAATAAAAATAGAGATGAGTTAAAAAAATTCATCGAGACTCTTGATTTGAAAGCATTTGACCATGATACAGTCTTGGACGAATTAGTAAAGGACTTTGGTGGTGATAAGAATCAATTGGTAGAGAAAAAAGAATTTGTAGATGGATTCATCAAATGGATTGAAAAAGTGATAGATCAAAAAAAGGTTCTTGCACTCTTGAAACCGGAGAAACCTAAAGCAACCATCGTGTATGCTATATTTGGAATAGCGATCACGATCATAATTGCATCTCCCTTCATAACAAGTGTCAAACAATTCTCAACAGCGGCTCACATACCTTTTCTCTTCACTTCATTTGTTATGGCCCCGATAGCAATGAAATCTAAAATGGTAATTGTTGCACTTCTCAATGCTCAACACCATGTTCGGAAGAACGCTTCTTTGACATTTTCAGAGGTTTGCACACTTTCAGGAATACATCACTTACTTTTTGTTATACAGTTAATATCTTGTTTAAATGGAAACGTTATCTAAACTTTATTTAACAAAATATACTAGGAATGTATTTGATCCATATACTAGAAAATGTTTTATACATGATGTAAGCTAACAACACGAGTCCGTTTATCTAATGCAGATCTACGATCAATTGGTGATGGATAACCTTATTGGGTTCGTATCATTGCTTCTGGTGGTATATATAAGGGGACTATCATGGACCTACTCGGCTGAGGTGCTCGCCATCATGATACCTTGTGCCATTGTTGGTGTATTCGCAATCAAACGTGACACCTATCCTCTTTGGGCGTCCATCTCAGCGATAATACTATATCCGGTCTCCGTATACATTTATTATGTTTTGCCAAATGCTAGCTGATTAGCTAATTGAACGATGCCAAGTGGCATAGCTAAGAAGTGGAATGACGATGGATGTGATCAAATGTATTTTTACCATTATTGTTGTTTAGATTAATGAATATGGGATGGATATCAAACTACTACATATTACCCCATATAAAAGCTTGCTATATTTTGTTTTTGGGTCTTTACTTTTAGACGATAAATATGGCACAAACCCGATTGTGGGTTTGGGTCCATTATGGTTTCATGTTATGTACATTTTATATATAGTTTGGCTAATAATACAATACACCTACGGGGGTTTATCATTTTCATTCTATGAATAAGCAAGCAACAAGCCGCACATACAATAAGCAGATGTCTATAGCATGAATTAACACTACCTTCTGCTTATGATATGAAAAAAAAAATTAAAGTAAAAAAATAAAAACATAGCCTCGATAAATAAGAAAATCCTAAATCGTAGATTGTAAAATTAAAAAGAAACCTATATACGTAAACATGAAACCTACATCCATTAAACAATATCAACATGAATGACTTTGATTTCAATTCCCCAAATCTAAACCACCACACCAAACAACCCCTAGAAGCATTTTGCGCAACTGAAAATGATCAAGGAGCCTTAAAGTTATCATCATATAACCGCAACTGTAAAGATGATACATGTATCATGCATGACACTGACAAATACTCAAAACGCATGCTTAAAAAGAGCAAATTGTTTTCTGACTACATCGCATGAAAAAGTAAGCAAATCAAGACTATTAGCCCTTCTCGTTTAGGAACTCGTGTTATGTAATAGACTTATAACAATGTGTGCACGGTTTAAGTAAGTTGTAAAAACCGTATGTGATTCTAGTTTTACCACATCGCTTGGGTATGTAAACCATGGGAAGGGTCCTTACTTATAAAAGGAACCCATATCCTTATGGTGTGTGTGATACCAGGGGTAAAGTAGAGGATAGGATAGAGTATGTATTGTGTGTTTTGCTTAATATTGTTCTCTCTTTTTCTCTTCTCTCCTACTTCATGTTAGTTTATGAACATAAATTAATAGTGGTGTGTTAGGATCGAACTCGAGATCACGGGATTGCACACTTTACGTATGAAGAGTAAAAGAATAATTATTTATAAATGTTATATGTAATTATTAATAAACACAAAACTAGTAACGACCGTTAGTATTTAACGGAGAATGACTAATGACCGTTAGACGAAGATTAGGAAAGTAATACTTGTGAATAATTGGAAACGATAGAAGGTTCCGGAATCCCTAGGGGATACCACAACCAATCGGCCAAGGGGTATTCCACCTCCTTTGTGCCTTGAGCTCCAAGTTTCATCAAGTATATAAACACCTCATGGGTTATTGTTTTCTCATAACTTGTACACACATAATAGGTGTTTTCTTTCTCTTCTCTTGTCCTCAAAATCAATCCATCATTAAAACCCTTTAAAGGGATTCGATTTTCATAAGCTCAAAAGTTTTGTATTTAATTTACTTGCATAAACTTTTACTTGAATTAGTACGTGTGTACAAGAACACGATTCAAACATACTTTTGTTTGATTCTTGGATTGAAATACAAAAGAGGTAAGGGGTAATTATTATAATCCACATAAACCCTTATTAGAGTTCTTGATTTGAAGATTGCATTTGATTCTTGTTCGGGCTAGAATCACAAAGGTATGTTTACTATTTATTATTGATTAATTAATTACATATTATATGATCTTGTTATAACGCTTTCGCATATGCTTACTTGATGTGTTTGGTTTATTTATATGATTGTCATGATATTATAATCCAAACAGTGGCATCATGAGCCGTTATAATGTGTAATTAATTATCGAAATGCATAAAAATTGAATTTTGATTTGTTTAATTACATGTTTTTAGGGTTTTTTTTGGGTAAAGGGGAGTAATCCTGCACCCTGGTAAATATATTAACCAAAACGTTTAAGTACAAATGATATGGGTGAAATCCCATATCTCAGCCCGTTACATAGGCATAAAGCTTACATAACAAGATACTTCCTATTTTCTAAACAAGAAAACAAACCACTACTCAAATGATAACATAGGACATAACGAAATAAAATTACTTCCTAAGACCTTGAAGCTTGGTGCCATACATGGCATTAAAGGCATCCAAATTCCTTGGAAGATCATAAACCTGATTCGCATAGTCATCATAATCATCTTCAAACTCTTGGCCACCACCGAATAGATTAGCAGACTCATCAAATGGGTTGGCAACCACCTCATCTTCAGAATCAGAAACCACGATCTATCCCACCTTAGAAAAAGGGTTAACTTTCTTAGTAGAAGAGGCCGACGGAGTACAAGAATCACTAGTTTTAGGAGGCACAACCGACTCCTTCTCTTTCAAATCACTCACAACGGGTTCTTGTGATGCAGTACCTGTCTTAGTAGACTTATCCTTATTAACTTCCATCGTACGACCAGAATCCACATCCTTGTTGGTGTCATTAGAAGGAATACCAAAAGCATCCGTATCATCCATATTAAGAGCATCAAACTGGTTAGATGTAGAAATCTTTGTTCCATTCAAACTAGCTACATCAGAAGCATTCTTCTTAGTGACTTCCACTTTCTTAGGTTCAGGAGGAGTCTTTTTGGGTTGATATTGAAACTGCTTACCCACAACAGGTTTAGTAAACCCTCCTTGACCCGGAATAGTAGGACCACCTTGCTTTCCCTTCTTCTTGTTATTGACCGTCTTGAAACCATCATTAACAGGCTTAGTAGGCTGAGCAGGAGGTACAACAACTTTAGGACATTCAATCAGAGTATGACCAAAAATCTTACATTTATCACAAAGAGGTGGTTTCCACTCGTATTCAACCCATATCTTCTCAATAGTTGAACCCGACCCATCAAGTAAAGGTATCTCAACAGTAAGGCTGTCCCTAAGCACCTCATCCGACTTCACTTCAATCATGCATCTAGCAAAACTACTACGACCCCACGATTCCTTGCACATTTGGCTAGTAAAAGCATCTAACCTTTTGGGCGTGCCTATCAATGTGGCAAGAAGACTAAGGCCATCATCAGAAAACATAGCAAGAGGAACATCATGGAATTTAACCCACACCGGGATGTTGGTCAAATCCTCTTTAAGTAAGTTGGTGTTCAATGTCCATGGTTTAAGAATAATAGGTACATTTCTAATCAACCAAGGACCGTTTTCAAGAACATCATCAACACCTTTCTTCGAATTGAACTTAAAGAAAAAGAACCCCTTTGCATTCATCATTACCTTCTGTATACCAAACTTAGCCCACGCATTGCGTACATAGTAATCGACAATAGGAAAAGCAAGTCGTTGGCCAAGGAAGTACCCATATAGAGTATTCTCAAACCTATTGTTCACCTCTTCAACCACTTTCATAGGTACAGAAAGATCCACACCGTTTGATTTCTTGCTACACTCCAGCCTACGAAAGTTAGACATGTATTTCTTAGGTTCACTAGAAGTAACACCGGCATACGATGTAGAAGGTTGTTTCAAAGCATCCAAACAAACCTTCTCAATACCAACAGCCTCAGGTGCATTCGTATCAACCTTATCAGAACTATGAGACTTGTTAGAAATCCCATGTGGACCATTCGGACCATAAACTAAAGGATCAAGTGAAACCGGCTTCACTTGATTATTCTTGTCCACAATCATAGATAGATCAATATCTCCATCATCAACACTCCACTCAGTAATAATAGGACCAGACGATGCAAGTATAGGCTGGGTAGAACTAAGATTAACATCCTTAGGCTTCTTATGTTTCCTCATAGTCACCTTCGACAAATCAACAGTAGCATTCAATTCATCAATATTCACATTAGCATCAACATTAACACTCGACACATTAGCCAACTTATCAACAACATGAATATTACCCACGGAACGAGTAACATCAGATGCATCCTTCTTATTAAAGAACCCTTTTTCCATCTCTCTCAAACCCACAGACAATCCAAGCAATCGACAGTACCACAACGGAGAAAACCCTAACTGTAAGAGTTAGTGTTTAACGCAAATCGCACCACAAATTAACCAGCTTCCATTCCAAAAGTTATACATGCAATTGTATTATATGTACCACCGATAGTCGATCCAATAAAATACCAAGAACCACCGACCCATGATAAAAAAATTCAATGAATATATTAAGGGATTAATTTAGTAGCAAAATAAGAATAGCATACCATGCAGTAAACGACACCAAAAAGTATAGCAATTCAAACTTAAAGTCGTCTTTGTATAATGTCACCAATATATAAACTAATCTTCCACCGACCCACCAAAGTAATGGACCAATAGAACACTAGAAACAATTAATACTATTCAAGGTTTGGAATGATTAAACTATTGATGATTAATGGAGTTTTTTAGTTATACTATCAGTTAGGGTTTCTCCAAAAATCGCCAAATAGAGAGAGAGGTTTTTTTTGAGTTTATTGATTGGTTTAGAGAAAACCTGTTTTTAGGGTTTTCATATTCCTAACCCTATTTTTTTTATTTATGGTCGATTGACCTTATTAGACTTTTAGGGTTTTGGTTTTGATTTTTAATATGATTAGAAACCCTAGGATGTCATGTAATTGGTTATGCGTTTTAGTAAATGATCTTGGTGCTATATGTTAATTGTTAAGCATAATCCATGAAAAGTGCATATTTGCATGGATTTAATTATGTGAGAATTTAAATGGTTTAAATTGGATATATGAATTAATTGTTAAGTTATATCGCAACATGTATATTTATTAATAGATGTCGAATTAGGGAAGACTCCAATATTAAGTAATCAGTTACATGCTATGTGGTGTTTGTTTAGTTTTGTCTTACGCAATCGATTTATCAATGTATGTGGCTCTTTTTCCATTGAAGAAGAAAGCCTTAATTGAATAAATGCATAATACACCTAAACTTGATTATTAATAGGACTATTGAATAAAATTTGCATGTGGCTACATGTTTATACATATTTAATTGTTATGTTATGTATATGTTTATTTGGTTGTTTTATTTTTTATTATGTATTACTTGTTTTTTGTTTATTATTATGTGAGACATGTTTATAAACGAAAAAGGGTAATTTTGAATAGAAAAATAATATGGACTAAATAAATGGCGAAATTGTTTTGGTTTTAAGAGTCAAAATTTCAAAGGTTTATTGATTGATGTTTTTCTACGTAATGGTTAACTAGGAGCGACCGAAGTTTACACACTATAAGATGGGTATAAGGTTGGTTTCGCATTAAATTGTGGCCTTAGAGAGACAACACTCTGTCTTTCCGCCCGTTTGTGTGTAAATTAGACATACCGAACAACCATTACATGTACACTGTCATCTTAAGGGTGAATTGACCACAATTCCACAATGATTATCCGAAACACTAGGCCTTAGGGCTTATGCAAAAGTATGATATAAGTGGACGATAATTGTTGGTGATTCTTTAATTGGTGAACCCGATACCTCAATCAAAACTTTCCTATTTTACTCTTTGTGAATTGGTAATAAAAATGTTTTATAAAACCAATGTTATGAAGTTGTATGCATGCTTCTTCATACATTATTTTGATCAAACGTTTTATAAAACCAATGTTTTTCATTGGTCTTAGGCCTATCAGTATTGTGTTTGACTGATGAGGCGAAAAATGATCCGTTTTTAGGGGGTCATTTAAGCCCGAATCCGAATTTATTTGATCAAATATTGCCCTAAATCGTTCCTTTTGTGATTTTAGGTACTCGGAGAGTGAATTCTGGAAAAGAAGCCATTTTGGACGTTTTTTGAGCATAAAAGTGAAGAAAACGGCAAAGTCTCAATTTTCCATGCTGGGAACAGTAGGTGACGGCGTCAAGAGTAATTCCTTGACGGCGTCAAACCTCAAGAATTAAAATCCGTAGTTGATGACGGCGTCACACACAGGGCGTCAAGAGTAATTTGTGTGACGGCCTAGGCCTTGACGGCGTCAGAAGTAGATCAAGGCCGTCCGAGGAAGTATTTGGCGGCGAGATGACGGCGTCACACCTTTGTTCTTGACGCCGTCATCCCTATTTTCCTATATATAGTTTTCTAGTTTTTCACATTTAAGAGAGAAGTTTTGGGAGAAACCCTAAAGACGATTTTGGTGCAACTTTTACAGGTTTTTCAAGGGTTCCAAACCCTTGATACCTTGCATTGTAATTGAGATAAGTGTTCTTCTAATTCAATCAATATGTCTATGTGTTGGTTGTCTATATCTTGTTCTTGTCTCAGTTCCATTATGCTAGGCTAGATCTCTTTTGTGTTTGCTTAGATCTAATGAAACCTAGATATTGATTATGTGTTGATTACTTGTTTATTCTTGTCTTGGATGAATGATTTATATGTTAGGCTTAAGAAAACTGGCAGATCTCCAAATGGTAACATGCTTGAACGTCTTAAGAAACATGAACTGAGGCGCACTAGGTCTTTATTGATTGTATTTAATGCATGAGCCACTGTTTACAATCCCTATAGTTGTGCTGGGCATGGTGTAGGAGGAGATAAGAGCTCATAGAATTGGGGAGTTATGTATGCCACCCCATGAATGGTATTAAGGAATACGATCCGTCATCCATGCAGTTATAACAAGTAATTAACGTGTAAAAGATATCTAGGGAGTAATGAAATATAAGTAAACACATTTTCTCCAATTACTGCTCACAACTTTAGTATAATTAGTTTATTTTCATTTTTAGTATTTTATTTTGATTGCATCTTAGTTTTGGGTTAGTTGAATAGCAACTAATTCCGCCCACTCTTCCAAAACCCGAGATTTTACTTGCTTTCATAAAAATATAAAAATACAAAAATAATCATCCTTCACCTTTAGAACTAGTATTTAGGTTTTCTAATCCTAGCGACACTATTCCTAAGCTGAACGATCAATCCCCCGGTACTTGTCACTATACTATACTACAACAATCAGGTACACTGCCTGGTGGGGGTTGTAAGCTTCTCGAGATCCCTCGATAGGTAAAGCCTGTTGCGATTCCCACGCATCAAGTTTTTGGCGCCGTTGCCGGGGAATAGTTATTGTCTAGGTTAGGATTTCTTTTTATTAGGTCTACTTGCTAGATTCCTTTCTAGTAAGATTTTATTTTTTTATTTTTAGGTCTTCTTTAGTCTATCTTATTTCTTCGTGCCTTTGTTCGTAACTCTTTACCATCCGACATCATGGAAGGTGGTAACATCTTTGAACCCGTCATCCCACCACAACAAAACCCACCATTAGAACCCCTTAGGCCCCGAACCTTAGGAGAGTATTCCCGACCTAGCCACCAAGGCTACCGAAACACCATTGAGCTCACCGGAGCCAATGTGACCCCTTGCGATCCGACACCATCCGGTTGGTGCAAAGCGGATGTGCATTCCATGGACTTCGTTCCGAAGATCCAAACCAACATCTTAAGGACTTTCTCAAAATCGTAGATTCCATAGACCTAGGTGTTGAAACTAGAGAGACTACCCGTTTACGCCTATTCCAATTCTCTCTACGGGATCAAGCTAGTCAATGGCTTGAGCGTTTACCCGCGGGATCCATCACCACATGGGATGATCTCACCACTCATTTCCTTGCTCAATTTTTCCCACCGGGGAGAACTACTAAGCTTAGGAATGACATCTTGATGTTCCAACAACGTCAAAATGAATCTCTTTATGAAGTATGGACTCTTTTCAAGGACTTACTCCAAAAAGTCCCTCATCATGGCATAGATCTTTGGCTCCAAGTCCAAATTTTTTATGACCATATCGACATCCCCACGAGGCGAACCATTGACCAATCGGCCGGTGGTAAGCTACGTGATCTTAGTGCGGAACAATCATGGGAACTCATAGAAGATCTTGCTCTCTATGACAACGAAAGTTGGAATGATCCCCGTGATTTGAACAAAACGGTCAAGGCAATATCTTTGCCTTCGAACAATTTTAGCACTCCCAACCGTAGGATCATGGAACTTGAAGGTCGAGTCAAGTCTCTCATGAAATCCTACGAAGCTCATAAACCTTCAAGCCAAGTAAGCAGAATCGCCTCTACATGCAAACTATGTAATGGCCCTCATGAGACCCATAACTGCATGGAACTTCCAAAACGTGCTTATAACGAATTCACATCATCACACGTGGGTCAGGGTCCTCGAACTTCTGCCGAAGCCTATGAGGCATGGAAGGATAAACCTGATTTTAGAGGGTACCAAACGCGAAGTGTATCCTTCAATGATTCCTCACCACTCACTTGGTCCGAGCATTTTCCGTCACAAGGTATCCCTAGGCAAAGCTGTGAAGATACTTTAAAAAAATTCATTCTATCTCAAGAACTACAGCTCACTACGCTCGAGGCAAAATTTAAACAACAGCAGGCTGACGTGAACAACAAGATTTGTAATCTGTTGACTGCTATCAAAGAGCATATTGATAATAAGCCCATTCACGTTGATGAGGTTAAATCTGCTACCGTCATGAGTCCACCAGCCTCCCCTGTAAAAATAAAAAGTCCTAGCAAGTTATTCAAACATCTATCTCCTAACGGAAAAGAACCTGTCAACCCCCCTGGACCAATCCACTTCGTAAACACCATCACCACAATATCTGCTTCAACATCCAACCCAACCCAACAACAAACTAACAAATTCAGTCAGACAGCGAAAGATGAGACCTCAAGGGTTGACCATGCTTCGGCAAGGAAACCTACCGACTCACCCGAGCAATACACTGCGCAAGAATCCGACCAACCGGATGAAAGGAACGAGAAATCGGAAGAGCATGAGAAAGATCCAACCATTTTGGGTAAATCTATTATAGAAGAATCCGAGAGAAAAATGGAGGATGTTATTAGTATGGGTAGCAATCAGACTAAGGAAAGTAACCCTAAAGTTTTCAAGATCCCCTGTACCATTAAGGAAAAGCTCTTAACCGATAGTCATATAGATCCTAGCTTCCCAGTCAACATAATCCCCATTTCCCTATACCACAAAACCTTCCCAGAGCACATTGCGTGCGAGAGAGTAATAGAAAATTTATCAATTAGGATTGGAGAGCTTGTTTACAATACTAACCTCACCGTGGTTGATGACGTGGACCCTCTCACCAATCAAACGTTAACCCACCTTGTCCTTGGGATACCATTTATCAATGAATCGGGAGCAATCCTTGATGAGAAAGATGGTAGTGTAGTACTCACCAATGGTGTTAGGAAGGTAATTTTTCGTAGGGATGGTGAGGAGGTGTACGAGTATCGTTCCTCTCTTGAGGGGAATCTATATGGGTCAAAGGATGGAGAGTTGGGGAAGATAAGACGACGTGATCCGAATAATCTCAAAATCCCCTGCATGATCGGTCATAAGTACTTCGATAACATATACATTAATGTATTCCTGCCAAAGAATTTTATGTCATTGTTTCATTATAACAATATCTGCAGATGGGGGATGATTTACAAGGGAGAGAAAGTGGTTGGTAAGGATCATGAAATCCAGGTGTTCGTAGGAAATATGGCATTCCCTATGGAATTCACGATTGTGGACGACATAGAGGACTATGTCGACCCTAGGTTATCACAAGTCGTCTTTGGAGCACCCTTTTGTGAAATCACTAATTTGATAGTGGATGACTTGAACGGAATCATGACCTTCACTGATGGGATTAGGAGGATTTCATACCAAACGCCATACAAGAGAAAAGACCTTAAGGGAATAGATTGTGACGGGCTTGATATGATGAGCTCCCAACTTATCTTGTGTGATGAAGATGTTAGGAGAGGGTGTAGGAATATTTCTGATTTATCATGTGGATTCTTTAAGAATGTTAGTAAGCTTGGTTCTAAGTATCGACAAGATGTTTTCGAATTCGAAGATCCGAAGTACTTGCACTATGAAAGCGATACTAGTTTAGAAGACGACCTAGAGAGTGGAACCAATGACGAGATCACGTAGTAACCCATGACCTTGATTCTAGCTACAAGACTCGTAAATAAAGAAAAGCGCTTCTTGGGAGGCAACCCATGCTTTGTGTGATTTTCATTTTATTTGATTGTTATTTGCTTTCGTATGCATTTTTTATTTTTATTGTTGGTTGATCATGTCTCTAAATTAAAATGTGGAAATACTTTACTATGTTGTTTGGCCTAGTCTTAACTCCAACCTAAAAGTATTTTTGCAAAAGATAAGTGTAAGGGGAAACCCCAAATATGTTTTTAAGAAACAAACCGATCATGATTCTCCACAATATTCAATGAACATGTATATTCGTATTTGTTAGAGTCAAATGCTTGTATTGAGTCATAATGAAGCTTTGCAGGATTTTCCAGGAAGTAGAACCAAGTTTTTCCAGAAATTTTCCGGAAACTTAACATAAGAATTTCTGCAGGTCCATTCTGACGGCGTCAGAGTTTTACTCTTGACGGCGTCAGGAGTTAAAATCTGGAAATTTTACCGGTTTTGTTTTTCTAACGGAGTCTTATGGTTTTTGTGAATTATTAAGTTTTATAATCTCCAGGAAATCTGCAAACTTCATTCCACAAGCATTATATCTTACTTTGTTTTCTAGGACTTAGAAACTTATATAGGATGCCGCCGATTTTACGCAAGGTTGTCTTGTCTATTTTGTCAGGTTTTACAGGTTATGTATGACAAGAAGATGATTTATATTCTGGAAGGGAAGCTTTGATTGTTCATTTTCTTGGAGGAAGATTTAACCTGGCCATCCTATAATCCATACCGAGCGAATCAGGGGAGTATTTGATTTCATTCTCTTTACTTTTTCACTTTTACATTCTTTACTTGAACATTGGGGACAATGTTCATCTTAAGTGTAAGGGGAGGGTAAAAAGATGATACCTTACATATGCACTTTCGCTTGAGTTTGTTTTGTTTAATAGTAGATGTGTAATAAAACTATGAGAAATACTTGTTAGTGTAATTTT
This sequence comes from Artemisia argyi, assembly GCA_030686995.1. NCBI lineage: Eukaryota > Viridiplantae > Streptophyta > Magnoliopsida > Asterales > Asteraceae > Artemisia > Artemisia argyi. The sequence goes on from CM060685.1 coordinate 6,895,333, forward strand.
AGCGCCAAATTTAAATTTTTTTACAACATTTAGGAGTGAAACTTTAGCCATAGCAAAAGTCTCATGGATAGGAGATTGTATGACTAGCATATAACCGTATATTCAGAAAAAATTTTCCACCCAAAAATGTGAGGTTCGCCTTTAGATTTGATAGGAAAAGCATTTATTATTAGTGCTTATGAGTGTACCGGTAGCATTTAGATTCTAGAACTTGCGTTAGTGATGCATCCCGAGACCGCTAGTGAGACTACATTCGTGTGGTAGGATTTACTACATGATAAGAGGCATTAGGATCACCCTTGTGTTAAACCCGTATTATAATTACTTGACCATTTAAGTCATATTACTTGGCTAGTTAAGTCAACTAATTTTCCCACACCCTTAGCGTTGTACTCATTTTTAGTACACGAAACCCCTAGTACACCCCTCCGAGCCTATCTTTTCGTTTCTAACTTTAAGCATCTTACTTAAAGGAAGAATTTGTTACACCCCACTTAAATGTACACCCAAATCGCCTTAGCCTTCCGTGTATGCGCTCATTTTTAGTGCATTATTGTTATTTGTTAAACCCTAAGTTAACTTTCTAATTGATTACATGGTTGCTAAGTCGAGTCATATCCTTGTACATATTGTTTTGGGACGATTGGGACTCATGGGTAAGTACTTATTTTATGGAGTAATGGGGAAGAACATCATTTATTACTCCCATATGTGCGTTAATCTTAAAAGTGCTCCAAGTGTTTTGATTTTCTTAATTCGAGTCATTAAAATAGTTTAATGTAAAGTATGTAAAGATTCAAGTGTAAGGGGAACGTTCATTCCCTATGATGTATTATTTTGGATGGTAGGGTAAGAGTGTATGCAAAAAAAAAATAATAATAATAATAAAATAAAAAAAAAATCGAAAAAATAGAAAAAAAAAAAAAAAAAAAAAGGAAAAAAGAGAAAAAACATACGGACTACCATCCCTTTTCATTCTTTGTTCATTTTATGTTTTTGTTATTTCTCATTTATTAGCTTAAGTCGAGTCTAGTCTTGGCTTAGCAACGCCATCTTGTACATGTAATTAACCAAGATTGTTAACTCGCCACCAGTAAAACCTCCTTTATCCAACAAAACCGTGTATTTCATATCCCTATACCTAACGTTACAACCCTTTAAAAGACCTCTTTGATAGTTTATCCTAGGTGCTTACGCCATGTGGTGGAGGTTTGATCCTTTCCCAAGCCTATGGTAATCTATTTTGCTATGAAAGGTAGTGAGAGATATCTTCCATTTCCATAATGTTATATTACTTTATTACACCCGAGAGATGTGAGTATCTAAACACTATTTGTGAGGTGCTTGTATATGACCTCCGTGCTTGTCTATTGGTCTTTAGTGGAACGATTATTTGTTGTAATTAATTTTATATTAGTGTTAAATGACCCCTAACTTGTCTTCTGAGTAGAATAAAAGCGCATTTGCTTGAGGACAAGCAAATCTCAAGTGTAAGGGTATATGATGAGGCGAAAAATGATCCGTTTTTAGGGGGTCATTTAAGCCCGAATCCGAATTTATTTGATCAAATATTGCCCTAAATCGTTCCTTTTGTGATTTTAGGTACTTGGAGAGTGAATTCTGGAAAAGAAGCCATTTTGGACGTTTTTGGAGCATAAAAGTGAAGAAAACGGCAAAGTCACAATTTTCCATGCTGGGAACAGTAGGTGACGGCGTCAAGAGTAATTCCTTGACGGCGTTAAACCTCAAGAATTAAAATCCGTAGTTGATGACGGCGTCACACACAGGGCGTCAAGAGTAATTTGTGTGACGGCCTAGGCCTTGACGGCATCAGAAGTAGATCAAGGCCGTCCGAGGAAGTATTTGGCGGCGAGATGACGGCGTCACACCTTTGTTCTTGACGCCGTCATCCCTATTTTCCTATATATATTTTTCTAGTTTTTCACATTTAAGAGAGAAGTTGTAACACCCCAATCTTTTCAGGTACTAAACTTATAACAATTTCCTACTACAGGGGTTAAAGTTGCCAAAAGGTGAAACTTATAATGATAACTATGAATTTACATCATTCTCAGGAATGAATTTCCAGAGAACTCTCCCTCCTTCACCAAAACTCACGACTAAAATACTCACATCACTCTTTTGATCTAGGGTTTGATTCCAAGTCAATTTGGTGCAAGTTTGGAACAAGATATTACTATACATAAGCTTATAAACGAATAAGCTAGGGTTTCCATCATCTAATTTAAGGTATGAACCATGTTTTGATCCTTATTTCATGTTTTAGAGCTATCTTTTTATGGGTAATGCTTAAAGATGAAGTCTTTATGCTATTTATGGGTTATTGTAGAATTTCACATGATTATGTGAAATTATGATTTTTGAGAAATCACCAAGAACCCTAGTTATCATGTATAAATGATTAGAAAAGTGATGGGTACCTTATTAAGGTGCTATAACACCATTTTGTGGTGTTAATTTTCAGAAATTATGTTGGTGTGGTTATATAAGCCATGAACCAAACACCCCCTTATGACTTATCTATCCTTTTAGTGCTTATTATAATAAGCTTAGTTATGTTCTAAATAAGCTCCATGTCATTTATGTGTTCCTAGGTTATAAGAGTTAGCCAGGGACGTGTTTAAGGGAGCTCGTGTTCTATTCAAGCGTTTACAAGGTGAGTAACATATTTAAGCATAGAAACGGGTCCTTGGTAACCCGTTAGTGTGCCACTTTAATTGTGGTATTTATGGTAAGGTTCATGTATTATATTTGAGTTACAAGTTCATGGTGTTACAATTATACGTTATGTGCCTAAATGAGTTACTTGTAGTATGTTTATACATGAATTATGCTAGACGGGTCAAAACAGCCCCGAATGACCCGTTTGGGTTTTGTTATGTGATTTTAACTCTATTTCCACAATACTACTTGTATAGCGTCCTAAGTGGACGACACATGTTATTATGTCATAACATGCTCCGAAATGGAGCCTAGACATCCTTAGTGGGTGACCGAGCCTTTATTAGTGTCTCATCTCGTTAAATGGGACTTAGACATCCTTTGTGGGTGATCAGTGTGTATAAGCGGCTCAAAGTCATGGAATATATGACTTCCGTCCTAAGTGGACGACTAGAACATTTTCAGTTATATTGAACCAATATGGGTTCACAACGTCCTTAGTGGGCGACTAGTATATAATAACAACACGAAGCAACCATAGTATTATGCCATGTTATGATTAGTATCTTTTATATGTTATCTCACTAAGCTATTGCTTACGTTGCTTCGTTATGTTTATTATAGGTGAAGCTAGTGGTAGTGCAATCAAGGGTACGAAGACCGAGAACTAGACCCGGTGAAATACTTGGGTATGGAGCCTTTTTCCCTACACGCTCTCTTACCAAGAAACGCCCTAGGTTGTATGCTTTTGTGTATGAACATATAAACTCATGGTTATGTAATGATCAAGTAGTTAAGTAGTTTCTTTATAGTTTAAAAGGGGTGTTTGGCATAGTGCCATTCTTGCCCATATTGACCCATTTTGATCATGTACGGGTCAAGGCGAATGATATATGTTATGCACAATTTCATATGTTAATATAAGTGTTGGTGTTATATTAAGTTGGTCAAAAAAAAAAAAAAAAAAAAATTACTTGGGCGTTTCAAGTTGGCATCAGAGCTGTGGTTTAAGGGATTTAGGTATCCACTGTAGATGGGTACTTAGACTTAAACCTAGGCTCTATGGGACCTATAGTATTAGATACGTTTCCGCATTATTATGTAGCATCAGTATTAGTATTAGCATACGTTTCCGCATTATTAGTGTAATATGGTAACGGTAAGAACTTGGTTATTTGATGGAATTATTACGACGTCTGGCCAACGTGGTAATAATCGCATCACATAACGGGAACTTACTGGTGGTATGTTACACTAAAGGAATGAATTATGAATCTTACAGTGAGTCTTATTATTCCCTTATCGTGCAATATGTTTAACTTTCAGCGTAGATATGGCTGAAAGACCTCCTGAAAGCTCTGAGTGGCCGACTCATGTAGACATACCAGAACAGGATGATCGGGAGCCAACCCCCGATCCACCAGAAACAGATGAGCATGATAATGCTCCTATTTCTGATGCTATGGCTAGGCAGATTAGAGATATGATATCTCAAGAAGTAGCCAAGGCACAGGAAGCAGCTATACCATATTATACAGAACGTCTCAGTAAGATCATAGCTCAGGCTATCACAACAGAACTTGATCAGAAGCTAGCTGCACGAGTCGGTCTAACTAAGGAAGTTACTTATACTGACTTTTCAGCTTGTAAGCCCCCGACTTACTCGGGAGAACAGGATCCTTTTAAATGCCACAGATGGATCCAGGATGTTGAAGGGGCGTTTGCCACCAGCAAGGTCCCTGAGGATCGTTGGGTTAATTTTGTTATTAATCTCCTTCGCGATCGGGCTAAATCATGGTGGAATTGGACCCTTTCATCAAAAACACCAGAAATTGCTAGGAGTATGACTTGGAAGCAGTTCAAGGAATTACTCTTTCAGAACTTTGCTCCAGAGGCGGAACTTAATAAGATTCGCCGAGACTTCTTGGGTACTCACCAGACCACGGAGTCAGTACATGATTTCTCCATGACCTTCCTGGACAGAGCACATTTTCTGCCTGAATATGCTAATGATGAAAGGTTGCTTATGAAACATTATGTGGATATGCTTCGAAAGGATATCCGTCAGTTTATTTCAGCCAGGGATTGGAAAAACATGGATCAGCTCATGAATGCAGCTTTAGAGCGAGAACAGGAAACAAAGAAAGAGGAAGAGATTCCTCCTAAGAGAAAGATGGAGCAGGCTAGTTCGTCTCGAAAGAAAGTTAAGCCAAATGAGGCTTATCCTAGCACGGGGGGTAGGAGTTTTCCACTGTGTGCGAATTGTAAAAGGTATCACCCGGGGGAATGCCGTGCAGGTAGCCGGACCTGCTACAGTTGCGGTGAACCTGGTCACATCAGTAAAGATTGTCCAAAACCAGCTCAGGTTTGCAGGAAATGCTATGATCCGAATCACACGACTGAGTCTTGTCCAAATGTCAGACCTCCTCCTCCACGTCAACAAGAACCTAGGAGGAATACAGACAGGCGAGGGGCGCCATCTACTTCTAGACCTTCAGGAGCCCCTGGCTTTCCTACTACCCAAAGACCACATAGACCCCCAGCTCGTGTTCATCAGATGACTGTGGATGAAGCTATGGAAACATACGACGTTGTGACAGGTACCTTCTTTGTGAATCTATTACCTGCTCGTGTGTTATTTGATTCTGGTGCAGATAGATCTTTTGTATCCGAAAGGTTCAGCCGGAGATTTTCTATTCCAATTAGCCAGCTTAAGCCACCACTAGATGTGGAAGTAGCTAATAACAAAGTGATACGTGTAGTTGATGTCTTTCAGAACTGTGAAATAGAAATTGATAATGAAAAGTATCCGATCGACCTAATTCCTATCCCTATGGGAGAGCTTGATGTAGTTATCGGTATGGACTGGCTTGGCACAAATGAAGCCATCATTTTGTGTCATCATAAGCTAGTCCGACTCAGAACCCCAAGTGGGGGAGAAACAGTTATCTATGGTGAGCATAAAAAGGCTAACCTTGCTATTTGTACTTATGCTAGAACCAAGAAACACTTGGCACGTGGTTGTCAAGCCTATTTAGCTCATGTTGTCGATATTCAGAAACCCGTTCCAAACTTTAATAAAATCCCAGTTGTTCAGGAATTTCCTGATGTCTTTCCAGAGGAACTCCCAGGTCTACCGCCTGATAGACCAGTAGAGTTCCGTATTGATCTTATTCCAGGGAGTACCCCTATTGCTAAAACTCCCTACAGACTCGCTCCATCAGAAATGCAGGAACTCATGAAGCAGTTACAAGAACTGCTAGACAAGGGCTTCATTCGCCCTAGTAGTTCCCCGTGGGGGGCACCAGTTCTTTTTGTTAAAAAGAAAGACGGTAGTATGCGAATGTGCATCGACTACCGAGAGCTCAATAAAGTTACCATCAAAAATCGTTATCCTCTTCCTAGGATTGATGATTTATTTGATCAGCTTCAGGGCGCAAGCTTCTTTTCAAAAATAGATCTTAGATCAGGATATCACCAGTTAAAGGTTCGGGAAGAGGACATCCCGAAAACAGCTTTTCGGACCAGGTATGGGCATTACGAGTTTACAGTTATGCCATTTGGCTTGACGAATGCCCCAGCAGCATTTATGGACCTGATGAATCGGGTCTGTCGTCCGATGTTAGATCAGTCAGTTATTGTTTTCATTGACGATATCCTGGTTTATTCCAAATCAGCTAGTGATCATGAAACTCACTTGCGCCAAGTCCTCAGTATGTTAAGACGAGAAAAGCTTTATGCTAAGTTCTCGAAGTGTGAGTTCTGGCTCCGAGAAGTTCAATTTCTCGGGCATGTTGTAAACAGCGAAGGCATTAAAGTAGACCCAGCTAAAATTAGTGCCATCATGAATTGGGAGCGACCAAAAACTCCCACAGAAATTAGATCTTTCCTTGGACTTGCGGGTTACTACCGCCGTTTTATCCAAGATTTTGCAAAGATTGCTTCTTCGCTCACTGAGCTCACCCGCAAGAATGTAAAATTCGAGTGGGATGAAGATCAGGAACTCGCCTTTCAGACTCTTAAACAGAAGTTAAGTCAGGCTCCAGTCTTAGTATTGCCAGAAGGCAATGATGACCTGGAAGTTTATTGTGATGCATCGGCCAATGGCCTCGGCTGTGTTCTCATGCAGAGAGGCCGAGTCATAGCTTATGCTTCTAGGCAGCTCAAGAAACATGAGGAAGATTACCCCACTCATGATTTAGAGCTAGCAGCAGTAGTTTTTGCCTTAAAATTGTGGAGGCATTATCTTTATGGAGTAAAGATCAAGATCTTTACCGACCATAAAAGTCTCAAATACTTCTTTGATCAGCGTGACCTCAATATGAGGCAACGACGTTGGTTGGATCTAGTCAAAGATTATGATTGTGAAATTCTTTACCACCCGGGTAAAGCCAACGTTGTGGCAGATGCCTTAAGTCGAAAGACAAGGCATGATTCTCTACTAGTAAAATCACTTCAGATGGTGATTACTCCAGACTTTTATGAGAACATCAAAACAGTTCAGTTAGAAGCATGGGAGAACGGTGATGTAAACTCAGAACGACTCGTGGGTCAGGTGCACAACTTAGTTGTAGACTCACGAGGACTCAGAACACGTTTCGGTAGAATATGGATACCGAATAATAAAGAGCTCAAAAAGTTGTTGCTCGACGAGGCTCATAAGTCGAAATATTCCATTCACCCAGGTGCCACCAAGATGTATTATGATCTTAAACCAGATTATTGGTGGCCAGGTATGAAAAGAGATATTGTAAAATATGTCGAGCAGTGTCTTACTTGCCTTCAAGTTAAGACAGAACATCAGAAACCTTATGGTAAGCTACAACCTCTCGAGATTCCTGTCTCGAAATGGGAAAGGATCACTATGGATCTTATCACGAAATTACCCAAGACACCGCGTCAGCATGATGCAATATGGGTAATTGTAGATCGTTTAACAAAGAGTGCGATTTTCCTTCCTATTAAGGAATCAATGTCCTCAGAAGCTCTCGCGGAGTTGTATCTTCGTGAAGTAGTAGCTAGACATGGAGTACCAGTCTCTATAGTATCGGATAGAGATATCAGATTTACCTCTAGATTCTGGCGGAAATTCCAAGAGAATCTAGGTACTCGTGTCCATTTTAGCACAGCTTATCATCCGCAGACAGATGGTCAGAGTGAAAGGACCATTCAGACACTCGAAGATATGCTTCGAGCCTGTGCTATCGACTTCGGTGGTAGCTGGGATAAGTACTTAGCACTAGCAGAATTCTCTTATAATAACAGTTATCATTCCAGCATTGAGATGCCTCCATATGAGATGTTGTATGGAAGGAAGTGCCGAACTCCTATATGTTGGGGTGAAATCGGACAAAGAGAATTAGCTAGTTCAGATGTTGTTCAACAAACGAATGATAAGATTGATCAAATCAGAGAAAGGCTTAAGATGGCCCAGGATCGACAGAAGTCTTATGCAGACAAAAGGAGACGACCTATAGAATTTCAAGTTGGTGATCGTGTCATGCTGAAAGTTTCTCCCTGGAAAGGTGTTATCCGATTCAGGAAGCGTGGAAAGCTAGGACCACGTTACATTGGTCCATTCAGAATAATCGATAGGGTTGGAAAAGTAGCATACAGACTTGAGCTACCAGAAGAGTTGAACAGTATTCACAATACTTTCCACGTGTCTCAGTTACGAAAATGTCTTGCAGATGAGGCGCAGTATATCCCTCTAACGGATATAACAGTTGATGAGAAACTTGGCTACGTTGAAGAACCAGTAGAGATTCTTGACACCATGGTCAAGAAACTCAGAAAAAGAGAGGTCCTCCTTCTTAAGGTGAGATGGAAGCACAGAAAGGGGTCAGAGTGCACATGGGAGCCCGAAGAGGATCTCATCAAATACTACCCCGCTTTTTATCAGGAATGGTTTGTGAGGACCCAAACCGAATAAGTGGGGGAGAGTTGTAACACCCCAATCTTTTCAGGTACTAAACTTATAACAATTTCCTACTACAGGGGTTAAAGTTGCCAAAAGGTGAAACTTATAATGATAACTATGAATTTACATCATTCTCAGGAATGAATTTCCAGAGAACTCTCCCTCCTTCACCAAAACTCACGACTAAAATACTCACATCACTCTTTTGATCTAGGGTTTGATTCCAAGTCAATTTGGTGCAAGTTTGGAACAAGATATTACTATACATAAGCTTATAAACGAATAAGCTAGGGTTTCCATCATCTAATTTAAGGTATGAACCATGTTTTGATCCTTATTTCATGTTTTAGAGCTATCTTTTTATGGGTAATGCTTAAAGATGAAGTCTTTATGCTATTTATGGATTATTGTAGAATTTCACATGATTATGTGAAATTATGATTTTTGAGAAATCACCAAGAACCCTAGTTATCATGTATAAATGATTAGAAAAGTGATGGGTACCTTATTAAGGTGCTATAACACCATTTTGTGGTGTTAATTTTCAGAAATTATGTTGGTGTGGTTATATAAGCCATGAACCAAACACCCCCTTATGACTTATCTATCCTTTTAGTGCTTATTATAATAAGCTTAGTTATGTTCTAAATAAGCTCCATGTCATTTATGTGTTCCTAGGTTATAAGAGTTAGCCAGGGACGTGTTTAAGGGAGCTCGTGTCCTATTCAAGCGTTTACAAGGTGAGTAACATATTTAAGCATAGAAACGGGTCCTTGGTAACCCGTTAGTGTGCCACTTTAATTGTGGTATTTATGGTAAGGTTCATGTATTATATTTGAGTTACAAGTTCATGGTGTTACAATTATACGTTATGTGCCTAAATGAGTTACTTGTAGTATGTTTATACATGAATTATGCTAGACGGGTCAAAACAGCCCCGAATGACCCGTTTGTGTTTAGTTATGTGATTTTAACTCTATTTCCACAATACTACTTGTATAGCGTCCTAAGTGGACGACACATGTTATTATGTCATAACATGCTCCGAAATGGAGCCTAGACATCCTTAGTGGGTGACCGAGCCTTTATTAGTGTCTCATCTCGTTAAATGGGACTTAGACATCCTTTGTGGGTGATCAGTGTGTATAAGCGGCTCAAAGTCATGGAATATATGACTTCCGTCCTAAGTGGACGACTAGAACATTTTCAGTTATATTGAACCAATATGGGTTCACAACGTCCTTAGTGGGCGACTAGTATATAATAACAACACGAAGCAACCATAGTATTATGCCATGTTATGATTAGTATCTTTTATATGTTATCTCACTAAGCTATTGCTTACGTTGCTTCGTTATGTTTATTATAGGTGAAGCTAGTGGTAGTGCAATCAAGGGTACGAAGACCGAGAACTAGACCCGGTGAAATACTTGGGTATGGAGCCTTTTTCCCTACACGCTCTCTTACCAAGAAACGCCCTAGGTTGTATGCTTTTGTGTATGAACATATAAACTCATGGTTATGTAATGATCAAGTAGTTAAGTAGTTTCTTTATAGTTTAAAAGGGGTGTTTGGCATAGTGCCATTCTTGCCCATATTGACCCATTTTGATCATGTACGGGTCAAGGCGAATGATATATGTTATGCACAATTTCATATGTTAATATAAGTGTTGGTGTTATATTAAGTTGGTCAAAAAAAAAAAAAAAAAAAAAAAAAAAATTACTTGGGCGTTTCAGAAGTTTTGGGAGAAACCCTAAAGACGATTTTGGTGCAACTTTTACAGGTTTTTCAAGGGTTCCAAGCCCTTGATACCTTGCATTGTAATTGAGATAAGTGTTCTTCTACTTCAATCAATATGTCTATGTGTTGGTTGTCTATATCTTGTTCTTGTCTCAATTCCATTATGCTAGGCTAGATCTCTTTTGTGTTTGCTTAGATCTAATGAAACCTAGATATTGATTATGTGTTGATTACTTGTTTATTCTTGTCTTTGATGAATGATTTATATGTTAGGCTTAAGAAAACTGGCAGATCTCCAAATGGTAACATGCTTGAACGTCTTAAGAAACATGAACCGAGGCGTACTAGGTCTTTATTGGTTGTATTTAATGCATGAGCCACTGTTTACAATCCCTATAGTTGTGATGGGCATGGTGTAGGAGGAGATAAGAGCTCATAGAATTGGGGAGTTATGTATGCCACCCCATGAATGGTATTAAGGAATACGATCCGTCATCCATGCAATTATAACAAGTAATTAACGTGTAAAAGATATCTAGGGAGTAATGAAATCTAAGTAAACACATTTTCTCCAATTACTGCTCACAACTTTAGTATAATTTGTTTATTTTCATTTTTAGTATTTTATTTTGATTGCATCTTAGTTTTGGGTTATTTGAATAGCAACTAATTCTGCCCACTCTTCCAAAACCCGAGATTTTACTTGCTTTTATAAAAATATAAAAATACAAAAATAATCATCCTTCACCTTTAGAACTAGTATTTAGGTTTTCTAATCCTAGCGACACTATTCCTAAGCTGAACGATCAATCCCCCGGTACTTGTCACTATACTATACTACAACGATCAGGTACACTGCCTGGTGGGGGTTGTAAGCTTCTCGAGATCCCTCGAGAGGTAAAGCCTGTTGCGATTCCCACGCATCATTGGCTATCTTAGGAACTCTTGTTCTTGCTTTCTTAACCACTTCAGGTTTAGACATAACCTGTTTATTATCACAGTCAGATATACATTTTTCAACAACTATACCATCTGCTTTCTTAACAAAGGACACCTTGTCCTGAAAAAGTAATGTTTAGCATGAACATTTACTTTCTTTCTTAGGCTCATCAGCTATTATGTTAGAGTTTGGTTGAACTCCATATTGTAACTCAGGTAGCTGAAATTCAGGTAATCCTAAATGCTCTAGGTCTATCCCTGGGGGTTTTGGGATACCTCTATAAGGAGGTGGGGCTGTATTATATCCTAATCCTGACTTAACTTTATTATTCACTTGACTGTCTATTATGTTGTTTACATTTTTAGAAGCATATTCAAGCTTTTCTACAGTCAATTGAATGTTTCCTTTTTCAGCCTTAACCCTATCCAATGCTTCTTTTAAAGCCTTAATTATTTCATCTTTAAAAAGTATGTCATTTTCAAGTAAAGTTTTAGCATCAGTAAAGGTAAGTTCATTCTTTTTATAGTATAGGATCGGCCTTTCTGTAGATTCTAAACCACATTTATAATTGAAAAGATCTTGATCTGTTTTGGCTAGTTGTATCTTTTAGTCATCATACTGTTTAATTAATAGTTTTAATTCTTTAAGAGCAGTACAAGTATTAGAATAAGCTTTATGATCTTGTACCTCAGTTTCAGTAAATGCCATAAGAGCCATCTGTGAAGAACCTTTTTCTTCATCATCCATGAAGCTCCAATCAAAACCTAACCCATCAATAGCTACCATAGCTTTTGGTTCAGAAATCTCCCCTGTATTGGATTTGCTTCCAACATCTCTATTTCTGCTATCTTGCTGTCTTGGCCTTCTACACTATCTTGAGAAGTGTCCCATCTTATGACAGTTGTAGCATTCTATCTTTGACTTGTCATAACCAGCAGGATCATGGCTACTGATTGTGATCTTCTTCCCCGTCCTTTGATAGAATTACTTAGCTCTCATGCTAAGAAGAGAAATTTGCCATTTTAGATCCATTTCCTCCAGATCATCATCATTGATCTCTTGGAGGTCTTCATGAGTTAACATGGATCCATTATGCTTGCTTGTAAAAAAAGCACAACATGTTTTCTCATCCAAAATTCCAAAAGTACTGCTTGATGAACTTGCAGCACTAACACCATCATGAACTTTCTCATTAGTAACTGGAACTGAATTACTAGGAGATGACATAAATGCCATGTTCCTAGTGCTTGAACTAGAACCTCCAGTTTTCTTCATATCTTGCTCAACAATTTTAAAGTTGCTATACAGATCCATAAGATCCATGGTGTCAATGTCTGACTTGTTTTTCCAGACAACAACATGCATAGCCCACTCTTCAGGTAAGCTTCTCAGAAATTTTGAGTTTAAATCTTCTTGAGGTATTTCAACTCCAAGTATAGCAAGTTGACTCACAATATTCTGTAGCCTATTAAACATGTGGTCTAAAGATTCATGGTTGGTTGATGTGAAATTTTCAAACTGTTGCTTAAGAAGAGTTTTCTGGGTCTTCTTGGTGGCTTCATTCCCACCATACCTTGCAATAATGGCCTCAAATAATGACTTTGCATCTTTGAATTTGCTGAAGTTTATAAGTTGATCATTTGGAATGGTCATCATCAGCATGCTTCTGGCCTTTAGATCATTCTTCTTCCTAATTCTATCTTCTGCAGATTGTGGCTTGGTTTGCAGCTTTGTAACTTCCTTACCATCAATTGTTGATGTAGTGGTTGTAGACTTGAAAGAATCTCCATCTTCAATAATTTCCCAAAGTGTATAATCTTGCACTTGAAAATATTGTTCTATTCTTAACCTCCACATCTCAAACTCATTCTGTTTGAGCATTGGTACTTTTGCAGCAACATTCGTTTGAACAGATTCAACATCCATTTCTAATTCTTCTTCTAAAACAACAATATCAGCCTGACGCTCTGATACCACTTGTTGGGGGCTAAAACCACTTGTTGGGTGTGTTAGACCGATACACGGTAAGGTGGTTAAACATTCGTTCTTTGTGTATGAGATATGTTGTGTGAATATGATTAAGTATGCGGAATCTACTTAACCACACTTAGAAGATTATATTTATGATATGGAAATGGAATAGTTAACACCAAACGATTCAATATTATTCAAAATAATACGAGTGATCTTTTTCTATCACTAGGGTTACAAAGAACCTTGAATCTTACGTGACTTGTGATATTTGTGTTTGTTCTATTGTTCTAACAGTTATGCTTTTCACACGTCTGCTCTAAGACATATCTAAGATCTTCCTTTTATAGTCCAAGGAAAAGATCTTTTACAATCTATATGACTCATCTTTATTACTAGCTTATGACTAATCTTCATTCTAGCTAGATGATGACTTATCGTGTCAGTCATTAAGATACAACATGTATCTAGGATTACAACTCACTTGGAGTGTTCAATTTGATGACTGCAACAAAGATATTATCTTGTATATGAATCAGTAGAATAAGTCGTACTTATCTACACAGCTGTTGTATGAGTCATAGTAGCATCAGCAGAATCCATCAGCAGAAACACTATCAGTAGAAACCTTCTTCAGCAGAATCCATCAGTGGAAACGTGCTTTGTGTTTTATCAGCAGAAACATACTTGATGTATTTTCCTTAAGCCTTTATGCTGATTCTTTTGATTATTTAATTCCCAACATATTTTAACTCAATGAGGACTAACAATGCAAATATTTTAACTCAATAAAGACTAACGATGCAAATATTTTAACTCTATAGTCAATGAGGACTAATGATGCAATATTTTAACTCAATGAGGACTAACGATGCAAATATTTTAACTCTTGCTGGGAGATAATTGAAAATAATTTGCATCGTTAGTCCTCATTAACTGATATTTTTAACGGAGGGATGGTTTTGTGCCAACTTTAATACCTTAGGGATGATTTTTTAGTCGAAAAAAGAAAAAGGATGTAAACGTATCATTTGACATACCTCAGGGATGTATTTTGGACTTTTTCTAATAATATATCAAGTTTGATGAATAAGAATAACCAATGTTTTCATAACCGGACTGGACGTTGAACCGGTCTTCTTAACTGTCCACTTGTCAAACAGGTCGGGCCGGATGTAATAACCGGAATGCATCAAAAATATTTTAAAAATAAATAAGGTAAAATAGGAATTTTAAACAATTTCCGGTTCAACCTCCCGGCTAAAATAGGAATTTTAAACAATAAAGAAATTCTTTTACTCAAATCGAAATGTGATATAACTTTATTACATACCTGAAGGAGTGTATTTGGAGTTTTGGACACATAAACTATTGAATCTATCAGAAATATTAAATTAATGATCATGTTAGAGTATTTATTTATTGTTATAATGGGAAGGCGTCCGCGGCGTTGCAGTAAGAATTTTCGAGGAATTTTTGTGATAATTATTTACTAATAATGTTTGGGGGCTTCTCGTTGTAAGATCGTGGTATGTTTTTTGCCGACACGTGTTGTATTTGTTTAGAACAAATGTTTTGTAAAGCCATATTTGTAGTTGTCGTATGACGTCCTTTTTGGAATGAATGTTGTGTCGGGCATCAATGTTTTGCGGCGTGGCTAATTTGACCCTTATAGTTTTAAAAAAATTTACGATAATTTTAAAGTTATTTGATAGGTTAAGGGTGCATTTTGAAAATTCTTTTATTTAAAAATTATATATACACACACACACACATACATATATATATATATATATATATATATATATATATATATATATATATATATATATATATATATATATATATATATATATAGTATCTTCATTTTCAGAACCCTGTTAAGTGCGGGAACTGCGAGAACTCTAATTTTGCATTAGAAAACATGCAGGTTCAAATAAAACATGTACGTTTTCTTACATACACCTTAATACACATATATGCATAACATACATGTTCATATAAAAACCTGTTAAGTGCAATAGATCAATGCAAAATAGTTTTATTTTTAGAACCCTGTTAAGTGCGGGAACTGCGAGAACTCCAATTATGCATTAGAAAACATGCATGTTCATATAAAACATGTATGTTTTCTTACATATACCTTAATACGCAGGCATGTTTATTAAGGTGTATGTAAGAAAACATACATTTTTATATGAACATGCATGTTTTCTAATGCAAAATTGGAGTTCTCGCAGTTCCCGCACTTAACAGGGTTCTGAAAATAAAGCCCCCTATATATATATATATATATATATATATATATATATATATATATATATATATATATATATATATATATATATATATATAGAGAGAGAGAGAGAGAGAGAGAGAGGATCACATGCAGATTTGGATTTTAGTGCGGACGTACGGATATATCTGGACCGTCCATCCAGATCTGATCTAGATCTAATCATACACACATCACACACACACGCTATTATCGCGGTACCAATTGACCATGCAAATGATTTTTTTTTTTTAATTTTTTTCCTTTTGAGCGCTCCTTACTATTGTTGTCTTCTTTCATTTTTTTATTTTTTCAGATTTTTCTGACCACTTTTTTGTTTTTGTGATTATGAGTCCAACCACGATATTAACAATATTATGATTTCTACTGTGATATTAACGATATTTACTTAAAAAGTTACTTTGATATTTGTGAAAAAACTTAATATCACTGTTTTTTGATTACGATATTAAGAAAAGTTTCGGTGATATTAAAAAAAAATTAACTTTGATATTAAGAAAACATGATAATTATGGTGATATTAACGATATTATGATACGGTGATATTTATAAAACGGTGATATTATAAACCAACCGTGATACTAAGCTTTTTTTAATGTAAAAATGAATCGTGATATTAAAAAACACATGATAGTTACGGTGATATTAACAATTTTATTAAGAAAAAGTTTTTATGATATTAAAAAAGTTAGTGTGATATTAAAATTTTAATTAAAAAAAAAGGCTTATGTGATATCAAAATCTGATTTTGACTTTTTTACAAAAGTCAATATCTGATCTTGACTTTGTTTTGTCAAGATCAGATCTTGACTTTTGTAAAAAAGTCAAAATCAGACGCTAATATCACAGTACCTTTAACAATGAAAACGATTTTTTTTTGAAATTTTTTTTCAGCGATTCTTAATTATTTGTTGTCCTATTTATTTTTTTAATTTTTTCAGATTTTTTTGAATTTTTTTTAAAAAAAAAAAAGCTAATATGATAATAACGATTTTAAAAAAAGACGGGATATTTACGATATTGCCACTCCGTCCTTTTCAGATGGTTGACTAGATGGAGGGCTGAGATTCGTCCATATCATCCGCACTAAAAGACAAAAATGTACCTGATCCTCACCCTATATATATATATATATATATATATATATATATATATATATATATATATATATATATATATATATATATTAAACTTAAACATTTTTTATAAAACCGTACGTACGTCAAAAGTATATTAATATTGGCTTGTTATGTTCGTTATAAAGTGGTCTTTGTGCCAGTATTTTTTTATTAAAGAAACCGTTAGCTATTTGTTAGATATTTGATAAATAAAGTTTGTTATGTAAAAAAGTTGTAAATATATAGAAGTTGAGGGTGTTACTTTTTGTGCTAGCGGACAAACTTTGTTTTATTTTTCCACAATATTTTATTCGGATTGAGGATGTGACTAGTTGTACGGAGTAATAATTGTTTATTATTTTTTCGTGTAGTAGATCGATTCATTATTTTATTAATTAGGTTAATAAAATAAACGAATGAGTTGACGTAGACTTATATTGTTATATAGCATGCATATCTGTATGTATTATGAACTGATAGTGAAAAATGTCTGGACCTCCATCATTTCCAGCGGTGGAAGGGAACAGCTTTTATTCTGATGCTGATGCTGCTGCTGCTGAGGATGATGCCAAGGGTCCTTCGATTTCAGAGATCCGGACCGGAGTAGAGAGCACCTACAACTCTGATCATCAGGATTTAACTAACAAAAGTCCTTCGATTTCAGATATCCACGGTGGCCTAAGGAGCTCAATCTATTCCGTTAATGGTGACAAATATCTACCACCACCGTCAAGAGATCAGATGAGGGAGGCCGTCGATTCTCAAACTCATTCTCAGGAAGAGGCTAAACCACCACCACCACCGGGTCTCTCTGATGCGGATCCAAGGGGAGAATCGGAGACCAATAAAGAACGTCGCCGCCGCCGGAAGTTTACTTCCAGTCGATACAAGGGTGAAGATGATGAGGATGATGATGATGATCTGAATTGATTTAAATAATAATTTCATTGTCTGTTTTGTTTGTGTAAATTTATGGATTAAATAAAGCCTGCAGGTTTCAAATTTACATAGACTGACTTGTTGAAAATCTTAGAGAAAATGTTTATTTCCTTTTTTTTTTTTTCCTTTCTCAGATCTTCTCAAAAAAAAAAATAAATAAATAATAATAATAATAATAGGATGTGTTAACCGGACCTCTCTACCATGGGGGGTCCACCTACTTTAGTCAAAATGTACAAGTTTTAATGCAGACAGTACATGTGGTGGCAGCACTGTCTTCCACAAACCCTTCTTACAGGGGGTCCGGTTAACTCATGCCTAATAATAATAATAATAATAATAATAATAATAATAATAATAATAACCACATGAGGTAACTCATTGGTTTTGGATTTGGTCTCTTAAGAGCGCTAGATATCGTTTGGTGTCGTGGATTCATGAGAAAAAGTGGTGTCACTTCAACATTTTTTTCTCATGGCACCACTTTTGGCTATAACACCAAAACCTCCTCCCCTAGCAAAAAAAAGTTGTGCCATAAAGTAAAGTAAATGGTGCCATATTATTTTATTTAAAAAGAAAAAGAAAACAAATAATTGAAAAAAGGAATCTATATTTTTGTATGTAGGCAGCAACAAGTGATGTCTATTCAATCCATCTTTTATTATTTTATAATTTATGTACTTTGTTGAAGTTCCACACTTTTACTTGTCGTCTTCTTCATCTGTCAAACCTCGAAAAAAAAAAAAAAAATCGCATCAAACAAACATAACACACAATATTCAGTTTGACCAACGGTTTTTTTTTTTTTTTTTTTTTTTTTTTTTTTTTTTTTTAACCATTCTGTAGATTGTGTGTCGTTAAGTCATACTTCTTGATTCTAAAAAGGAATTGAATGAATGTTGCTATGCTAATACTTTTCTATAAAGTTGGCTGAACAATATTAAGCCTACTCCACTGTTGAAGATATGCATAAAAATATGAACTTCAATATTGAAACAATGTTACCACATGCGTACACTATTGTATAGTTTGAGCTTCATAACATTAGGCGATGATTGTAACAGATTGTTCATTAACAAATAACTGGCATGTATAAACTTATTTCAAATGTATGTTTATTAAAAGGTTACATAATTCATTAGGGGTATCCCTTTGGATTAATGCCTTTTATTCAAGGTTATAAATAGCGTGAGGCGTGGCGTGACGTCGAAGCCAAGCCTCAAGCTATACGAGCTATAGCGAAGCTATAGCGTTTTTTGAGGCGTGACCAAGGCGGCATAATTTTTTTTATAGATTTACATATATATATATATATATATATAGGGTCCCTTTCTTACGAGAACCACCTTATCTGCAAGAACTGCGAGAACCAACTTTTTACAACTAATAATACATAATGTACATCATTTAATGCTTTATATCATTTTTGTTATTTTTATTTAATTCAAAGGGGTATAATAGTAAAAGACAATTTCATATTATTTTTGTTTTTTTAATAATTCCCCTAATTTATTAATCTTAAAATTCGGATTTTTTTTTTTTTTTTTTTTTTTTTTTTTTTTTTTTTTTTGTTTTGTTTTTTGTAATGATAACATGTTTTCAAATAGTTATGGTGCATACATGTTTTTTATACCTAATCATTATTTTTCTTTTGAAATCTCAAGGTGCATGCACGATTTTTTTCCCAAATAATCAAGGTGCATAAATGTTTTCAATTAGTTAAAGTGCGTACATGTTTTTTTTCCCTTTCAAGGTGCATATAGATTTTTTAATATAATGAAATTTATAACAAACCAATAACATAAATGTTACATACAAACTTCAATATCGATTGAAATACAATTAAAATACAAATTTCTAAAAGCATAAAAACATGAATCTAATCGATCTATACACGTGAACACTAATAATATTCAACACAAATTGACATATTCGCACGAGTAGCCGTCAACAATTTTTCAAAAGTCGGACGTATATGCACACTTGTAGCCGTGAACATTTTTGAAATTACACCTGATACAAAGAAAAGTACATAAATTAGCAACAATAATATTATTAAAAATTATACATGTTCATGAGTACATGTATGTTTTAAGAAACATACTTTTTTGTCAAACACGAAGTATTTGAAAAAAAACAATAATTACACTTACTAACAAAAAAAAACATACATGTTTTTAAAACGTACATGTTTTTAAAACATACATGTTTTAAGCATTTCATTTATAAATAATTATTTTTTAAAGCATACATGTTTTGAACATGTATGCATCCATTTATTTTGAACATGTTTTGAAAATATATATGCACACTCATTCTTATCATCATTAAAACATATATGTTTTGAACATCTATGCATCCATTTATTCAACTATCACCATATATTAAAATAGACATCATCAAACTATCATCACCATGAGACATATACTCTACTAAAATAAACTATCATCATCAACCTATCATCAACATCTATTAAAATAGTTATCATGTTATCATCACCGTCAGACGTATATTAAAATATCACCACCATCAAACATATATTAATAAACTATAATCATAATCAAAGATCCTTATTCAATATACAAAGAGTTTTCCCAATTCTTTTAAAATAGCTATCATCACCATCAAAGATATATTAATGAAACACGGATTAACAACAGGCAAGATCTACGGGGAAAAAAAAGTTACAATCCATATATCTACAAACCATATATTTATACATAATTGGACAAACCATAGATCTAAAAACCAGAAAGGATAAAAATAGAACTCAAACAATCATTCTATAACGCCTGTAAAAAAAAAAAAAAAAAAAAAAAAAAAAGACGATCGAAACAATAAAATAAAATGCGTACCTGGTTTTACCAACTAGTAATCAAACACCACCGGTATGTAATTAATATATGTACCTTCAAACTTAGCAACGATTTTATAGAATTAAACAATAGATCGATCTATAAGAATATCAGAAGCAAACGAAGGAGGCGGATTTTTTTGGTAGACACGAATCATGATTCACGATCGATGTTTGGGTGAGGGAGAAGAAAAGTGATTAATTTTTGTGATGGGGGCGGTAGTTTATGGGAAAAAGAATGAAACGTTTATTTGATTTTGACCTGATTATCAATATTAATTCCTCAATTAGTGGGGATAGTTAACGGGTAAGATTACTAGAATACCCTTTTTACTTTTATCAAATTTTCTTTTTTTCTCTTTATTTACAAAACTGCCATCTTTAATTTTGACCCTTGATCAACAAATCTAATGGCTAAAAAGTGGTTTTCGCAGTTCTTGCACATAAGAGTGGTTCTCGTAAGAAAGTTACACTATATATATATATATATATATATATATATATATATATATATATATATATATATATATATATATATATATATATCAAGTTTACAAAACGCGTTATACATAAGAAATAAACTCAAAAAGCTAAACTATTATTGCATTTTTCGTTATTTCTTTAAATAAAACCTTCTCCGTGAGAGTAAACCGCTAAAAGATAAAATGTAAAAACCTAAAAACTACGGTATAAAACATCACATTCACATATTCACATTCACTTGTTATATTATCTTTTAGCATTTGATTTATAAAGTTAGCCCAAGCCCAAATTCCTTCTAGCCCAATAATAGTAAATCACTAAATCCTACAAAAGCTTCAAAATAAAGCGCCTCGCTTCACGCTATAGCACGCCTTACCACGCTTTTTCGCGCTTCATAACACGCTACGCCTTAAGAAGACGCCTTGGCCTGTTTCGTAACGTGGAGGCCACGCCTCGCGCTATGGCGCCGCTATAGCGCCGCTATGACGCGCTATTTAGAACCCTGCTTTTATTACTCGGAGCCATCACAACCCAAAAGAAAACCAAGCATAATCCAAACCAGGTCCAAAACCATACATATCCTAACCTTAAAACACTAACGATTCATTATCATTTCAACGCTAATCAGTGTGTAGCCACTCCTTCCTCCACCACACACAATCCTTCCTCCACCACACACAATCAACTGTCGCCACATACTTCTTCTTCTTGAATACACATGACAGCCACCGCAAACACAAACACCACTCTTCCCATTTTTGTTCTTACACGAATTAACAAACCCTTCATACCTTTTCTACATTTTTGCTTATGGGCCGAGCACCCAGAAAAAATGCATCAAGCTTATGTTCGAATCTAATAACCTACAAAAGACTCAAGAAATTTCAGCTTCAAGATCTTGTAACAACCAAGGCCTCATGTAGGTATTGGTTTATGTTTTTCGTTATGTGTTTCTTTGGACGAAACAAAGATAGGATATAACATACTTGTTATATTTCCTTTTCTTTATTTTCGGATATGAAAGAGAAAACAAATCTATGATGATTTTTTTCTTTTCGTGTGTTTAATATCTGTTATGGTCTTGTAAAATCTTGTGAAACACGAAAGGAACTTCTGAGATCTTGTTGTCATTTAAGTTTCGAATCAGTGATGGTAACTTTTTTTTTTCGTTTTACTTTTCTTGGACCGATGAAGATGGTAACAAATCTGAGGTCGATATGATTGTGGGATAGTGTAGTGTGCTATTTATAGTTTTTAAGAACATATGAAAGGGTTCACATTAAAGATTAACTAATAACTGTGAACAAACTAAAAGGCATAAAACTGCAACATTTAAGAGAGATGTTATTGAATGTTGATTTGTATTCTTGAGGTTGCAAAATTATAGACCTTTTGTGTTTTGTAACAGCAGCTTTGATGTGGCTGCATTCAAGTATCTATATGTAAATCGATGTAATTGATATAGGTTTCCTGTGGCTTAAACTATGTTGTACCGTACTTTCTTTTTTGCACAAATCCTCTTGCACATTAAATTAAACCATTCAATCTTTAAGTAGTATATATACGAGTAATTCAGACCCGTGCGTTGCACACGGGCTCTATCTAATTGGCCATAGTGTAATGTGCAGTAATTTTTTTCGTTATTAGACTTTTGTAAGTATGACCTTAGTTGATCGGTAAATTTTATATTTAAACTTTTTAGAACATATTAGTAGTTATTTATAAAGTTTATATTTTATATCTATTCTCAAGATTGTAACATTATATTTAAATTTTTTATGACATATTAGTAGTTATCTATAAAGTTTAGATTTTTTATTTATTCTCAAAATTGTAACATCCCTATATTTTGATATAAAACTAAAGATAACTTATAACTTTTTTTATGATCTAATTGGTCATAGTGTAATGTGTAGTAATTTTTTTCGTTATTAGACTTTTGTAAGTATGACCTTAGTTGATCGGTAAATTTTATATTTTAACTTTTTATGACATATTAGTAGTTATTTATAAAGTTTATATTTTGTATTTATTCTCAAGATTGTAACATTATATTTAAACTTTTTATGACATATTAGTAGTTATTTATAAAGTTTAGATTTTGTATTTATTCTCAAAATTGTAACATCCCTATATTTTGATATAAAACTAATTAATATGTAATCTTCAGCACTTATTTTCGTCATTATATATCTAAGTTGTGATTGTATCACACATTTTTTAAGCATATCACACATTTAAAATAGTTTATTGACATGTAAGCTTCGGCACTTATTTTCATCATTATATATCTAAGTTGTGATTGTATCACACATTTTCTAAGCATAGCACACATTTAAAATAGTTTATTGACAATAAGTTCCTAAGTTGTGATGTTACCACAACTTTTGTTGGTCAATAAGTTCCTAAATTGTGATGTTACCACAACTTTTGTTAGCATAGCATGAAAAATGTTGGTGCCTTTATTTCTGTCAGTTTTAATTGGGGTCGAGTCAAAAACTATATTTGCCACTAATTTTCGTCATAAACAACTTGGGCTGCCTCAGTACCCGTGCGAAAATAATTGTGTAAATTGTCGAGTTGTTAATATGATGGTGAGGCCCAAATATACAACAATAGTTTATTGACATTAAAAGAGTATATGTGAGGAGACTTTTTTCAAGATGTTATATTGAAAAGAGTCTCTTCACATGCAATTTTTTTAATATGTATAAGTTACATAAATTATTTTAAATATGAAGCGATGACATTAATGTTGGAGACCTTTTATATTCATCCACGTGCGATGCACACATGTTTGGACCGCCTCAGGACCTATGCAATGCAAACATGTTGGATCTAATTGTTTTTTTCGTAATGTTCGGGACTAATTTTCTGTTCATGTTTGAGACTCTCATTTTTTGTGAAAGACGGACTTCGTTGTTCAAATAAATGACATTATTAAACACGAACTATAAAATAAATTTCTTTTTTAACAAAACTATAAAAATATAAAACATTAAAGTAATTAGTATATTCAAGAGTATAAATTATAAATCGTATAATAAAAAATCAGATCCAATGACCCAAGTCCGAATCATAAACTCGCTCCAATCAATCAATAGACCCGACATTTAACTAAACACAATTTTCTTCTCCTTTATATACTTATTCGATTTAGAAGATTCTCATTGTTAAGATGATAGTGTGAAGATATTTTTATTATATATTACCATTTTAAATATGTAACATTGACATAATTTACACAGTCATATAAAATATCAAAGTCACGCAATATTCCAAGACGTTTAATTAAGAAAGTAACACTAAAACACCGCAAGACAAAAAATTACATTAAGAGCAAAAATATTAAAATGCACCAACAAAGTGAAGTAATAATTATTGACTAAAAATTGAATGCTCGTCATATTATTTTCAATAAACTTACTTGCTAATGAATCAATACTATTAACCCATTTATCGGTATAACATGAAGTAAAATATTGCATGTTTAATTTGTAACGTACTATTAATATGAATGCTAAGTATTCATTCCACCGGTGGCCGTGGCGTTGTTGTTCTTGTTGTTCTTGTCGTGGCCTTGTTGTTGTTGTTCTTGTTGTTGTCTTTGTCGTTGTTGTTCATTGGCCTTTTGCATGTTTTGTTCTTGACACAATTTTTGTGACTTCTCGATCTCTTTTTTTAATTCTTCTTGACGCGCTGCAAAAAACAATTAGATATAGTTGATCGTTAGTAACTTAAATATAGTTAATCAATATATTGCATTTTCGATCAAATTGAAAATGTTCCTGCATGTTCCACTTAATTGATAAGACAGCGATGTGTATGATCTCTTAAACCATTAGAGAAGATGATGTTACAACCAAACCTCTTAAGCACTGATGAGGCGAAAAATGATCCGTTTTTAGGGGGTCATTTAAGCCTGGAATTGAACTTATTTGATCAAATATTGCCCTAAATTGTTCCTTTTGTGATTTTAGGTACTTTGAGAGTGAAATCTGGAAAAGGAAGCAGTTCGGACGTTTTTGGAGCATAAAAGTGAAGAAAATGCCAAAGTCTTAATTTTCCATGCTGGGAATAGTAGGTGACGGCGTCAAGAGTAACTCCCTGACGGCGTCAAGAGCAAAATTCCATGACGATCCAGTAAAGATTTGACGGCGTCACGAAGTAGGGCGTCAAGAGTAAAAGTCATGACGGCCTGGAAATGAGTATTACTTGACGGCGTCAAATGTAGATCAAGGCAGTCCGAGAAAAGTTTTGGCGGCGAGGTGACGGCGTCACAAGTTTATTCTTGACGCCGTCAGACCCCTTTTCCTATATATAGTTTTCTAATTTTCACATTAAAAAAGAGAGAAGTTTTGGAGAAACCCTAAGTACGAACTTGGTGCGAATTTTACAGGTTTTTCAAGGGTTCCAAGCCCTTGATACCTTTCATGTGTAATTGAGATAAGTGCTCTTTTAAT
The DNA here is from genome assembly GCA_030686995.1 of Artemisia argyi. Lineage (NCBI taxonomy): Eukaryota > Viridiplantae > Streptophyta > Magnoliopsida > Asterales > Asteraceae > Artemisia > Artemisia argyi. The sequence continues at coordinate 6,920,742 of CM060685.1, forward strand.
TCAATCAATATGTCTATGTGTTGGTTGTCTATATCTTGTTCTTGTCTTAATTCCATCATGCTAGGCTAGATCTATCTTGTGTTTGCTTGGATCTAATGAAACCTAGATGTTAATTATGTGTTGATTACTTGTTTATACTTGTCTTGGATGAATGATTTATATGTTAGGCTTAAGAAAACTGGCAGATCTCCAATTGGTAACATGCTTGAACGTCTTAAGAAACATGAACCGACGCGCACTAGGTCTTTATTGGTTGTATTTAATGCATGAGCCACTGTTTACAATCCCTATAGTTGTGCTGGGCATGGTATAGGAGGAGATAAGAGCTCATAGAATTAGGGAGTTAAGTGTGCCACCCCATGAATGGTATTAAGGAATACGATCCGTCATCCATGCAATTATAACAAGTAATTAACGTGTAAAAGATGTCTAGGGAGTAGTGAAATCTAAGTAAACATATTTTCTCCACTTATTGCTCACAACTTTAGTATAATTTAGTTTATTTTCATTTCTAGTATTTTATTTTGATTGCATCTTTAGTATTGGGTTAGTTGATTAGCAACTAATTCCGCCCAAATCCTTCAAACCCGAGATTTTTAATTGCTTTCTAAAAAATATAAAATAAAAAAAAATAATCATCCCTCACCTTTAGAACTAGTATTTAGGTTTTCTAGTCCTAGCGACACTATTCCTAAGCTGAACGATCAATCCCCTGGTACTTGTCACTATACTATACTACAACGATCAGGTACACTGCCTGGTGGGGGTTGTAAGCTTCTCGAGATCCCTCGGGAGGTAAAGCCTGGTGCAATTTCCACGCATAAAGTTTTTGGCGCCGTTGCCGGGGAATAGTTATTGTCTAGGTTAGAATTTCTTTTTATTAGGTCTGCTTGCTAGATTCCTTTCTAGTAAGATTTTATTTTTATTTTTAGGTTCTCTTTAGTCTATCTTTTTCTTTGTGCCTTTGTTAGTAAATCAAATTCATTGACTATTCCGTTGACCATTATGGAAAACGCGAATCCACCCCTTTCCCCTAGAGAAGTGGCTTTGTTACGTGAACAAATTGAGAGTGAGATTAGGGAACTTAGGGAGCTTAATAGTTTGATCAAGGTTGAGCTCGAACATGCATTTAGTGACCTAACGACAGCCTTGTATTCAAATGAGGACCTAGGGCCTAATGACTTTGTGCATGTTATTGAGGAACTTGAAGAGGGGGAAATAGATCCGAAGCTTAATGACTATTTTAATCTATACCCCACTAAGGAGGAGATTGAATATTATAATAATCTTATTGATAACCCGCGATCTCCTTTCACCATAATTGAACCTAAGATCAAGAGAGGCGATCCTAAGAATGCTAAGATACCATGTATGATTGGATATAGGCACATTAGCAATGCTTACATTGACTTTAAATCTCCAATCAACATTATGTCCTCAACTGTTTATAATGATATAGTGAAAACAAGGCTTGAACCTAGAAGAGATCCCAAATACCCCGGTGGAGTTTGTAACTTTGTCGGGAGAGTTAAAGGTTTACATGTCTATGTTGGTAATTTCACTTTTGTCACCGACTTTATGATTGTGGAGGATCTTGCTAATGTTATTGATTGTCGATTATCCAATGTTGTGTTTGGCAAAACATTTGTTGAGGAGTCTAAGTTGGAATATGATGAGATAGAAGGAACGATCCGATTTGCAAGTAACATCGATAGTATCACTTATAGGATGCCTAATAGGATGAAAGAATTTCGCTTTATATCCCGTTTTGATAAAGACAACGTTGGTGCTTTTGAGGACACTAATGAGGAGGATAAGAAAAAGGGCATGGATTATGTATGGGAAAAAAGGAGTCTTTATTACAAAGATTGCTTGGCCCTTGGACCAAGGTATAAAGTCGATAAAGAATTTGCCCAAATGATTATGGGGGCGGTTGAGAAAAAGGTGATTGGTTTCTACAAGGAATATCTACAATCAGAGAGTGGAACCAACGACGAGGTCACGTAGTAACCCATGACCTTGAGTCTAGCTACAAGACTCGTAAATAAAGAAAAGCGCTTCTTGGGAGGCAACCCATGTTTTGTGTGATTTTATTTTGTTTGTTTGTTATTTGCTTCCATATGCATGCTAAATTTTTATTGTTGGTAAATCATGTTTCTAAACTAAATAGTGGAAATACTTTACTTTGTTGTTTTGGTTTAGTCTTAACTCCACCTAAAGGTATTTTTGCAAAAGATAAGTGTAAGGGGAAACCCCAAATATGTTTTCAAGAAACAAACCGATCATGATTCTCCACAATATTAAATGAACATGTATATTCGTATTTGTTAGAGTCAAATGCTTGTATTGAGTCATAATGAAGTTTTGCAGGATTTTTCAGGAAGTAGGACCAAGTTTTTCCAGAAATTTTCCGGAAACTTAACATAAGAATTTCTGCAGGTCACTTCTGACGGCGTCAAGTGTAAAAATCTGGAAATTTTACTGGTTTTGTTTTTCTAACGGAGTCTTATGGTTTTTGTGAATTATTAAGTTTTATAATCTTCAGGAAATCTGCAAACTTCATTCCACAAGCATTATATCTTATCTTGTTTTCTAGGATTTAGTAACTTATATAGGATGCCGCCGATTTTATGCGAGGTTGTCTTGTCTATTTTATCAGGTTTTATAGGTTATGTATGACAAGAAGATGATTTATATTCTGGAAGAGAAGCTTTGATTGTTCATTTTCTTGGAGGAAGATTTAACCTGGCCACCTTATTATCCATACCGAGCGAATCAGGGGAGTATTTGATTTCATTCTTTTTAACTTTTCACTTTTACATTCTTTACTTGAACATTGGGGACAATGTTCATCTTAAGTGTAAGGGGAGGGCAAAAAGATGATACCTTACATATGCACTTTCGCTTGAGTTTGTTTTGTTTAATGGTAGATGTGTAATAAAACTATGAGAAATACTTGTTAGTGCAATTTTAGCCCCAAATTTAAATTTTTTTACAACATTTAGGAGTGAAACTTTAGCCATAGCAAGCGTCTCATGGATAGGAGATTGTATGACTAGCACATAACCGTATATTCAGAAAAATTTTCCACCCAAATATGTGAGGTTCGCCTTTAGATTTGATAGGAAAAGCATTTACTATTAGTGCTTATGAGTGTACCGGTAGCATTTAGATTCTAGAACTTGAGTTAGTGATGCATCCCGAGACCGCTAGTGAGACTACATTCGTGTAGTAGGATTTACTACATGATAAGAGGCATTAGGATCACCCTTGTGTTAAACCCGTATCATAATTACTTGACCATTTAAGTCATATTACTTGGCTAGTTAAGTCAACTAATTTTTCCCACACCCTTAGCGTTGTACTCATTTTTAGTACACGAAACCCCTAGTACACCCCTCCGAGCCTATCTTTTCGTTTCTAACTTTAAGCATCTTACTTAAAGGAAGAATTTGTTACACCCCACTTAAATGTACACCCAAATCGCCTTAGCCTTCCGTGTATGCGCTCATCTTTAGTGCATTATTGTTATTTGTTTAAACCCTAAGTTAACTATCTAATTGATTACATGGTTGCTAAGTCGAGTCATATCCTTGTACATATTGTTTTGGGACGATTGGGACTCATGGGTAAGTACTTATTTTATGGAGTAATGGGGATGATGTCAATTATTACCCCCATATATACGTTAATCTTAAAAGTGCTCAAAGTGTTTTGATTTTCTTAATTCGAGTCATTAGATTAGTTTAATGTAATGTATGTAAAGATTCAAGTGTAAGGGGAATGTTCATCCCCTATGATGTATTATTTGGATGGTAGGGTAAGAGTATATAAAAAAAAAAAAAAAAAAAAAAAAAAAAAAAAAAAAAAAAAGAAAAAAAAAAAAAAACGGACTACCATCCCTTTTCATTCTATGTTCATTTTATGTTTTTGTTATTTTTCATTTATTAGCTTAAGTCGAGTCTAGTCTTGGCTTAACAAAGCCACATTGTACATGTAATTAACCAAGATTGTTAACTCGCCACCAGTAAAACTTCCTTTATCCAACAAAACCGTGTATTTCATATCCCTACACCTAACGTTACAACCCTTTAAAAGACCTCTTTGATAGTTCATCCTAGGTGCTTACGCCATGTGGTGGAGGTTTGATCCTTTCCCAAGCCTATGGTAATCTATTTTGCTATGACAGGTAGTGAGAGATATCTTCCGTTTTCATATTGTAATTTACACTTTATTACACCCGAGAGATGTGAGTATGTAAACACTATTTGTGAGGTGCTTGTGTATGAACTCCGTGCTTGTCTATTGGTCTTTAGTGAAACGATTATTTGTTTTAATTACTTTTATATTAGTGTTAAATGACCTCTAACTTGTATTTTGACTAGAATAAAAGCGCATTTGCTTGAGGACAAGCAAATCTCAAGTGTAAGGGTATATGATGAGGCGAAAAATGATCCGTTTTTAGGGGGTCATTTAAGCCCGGAATTGAACTTATTTGATCAAATATTGCCCTAAATCGTTTCTTTTGTGATTTTAGGTACTTTGGGAGTGAAATCTGGAAAAGGAAGCAGTTCGGACGTTTTTGGAGCATAAAAGTGAAGAAAACGCCAAAGTCTTAATTTTCCATGCTGGGAAGAGTAGGTGACGGCGTCAAGAGTAACTCCCTGACGGCGTCAAGAGCAAAATTCCATGACGATCCAGTAAAGATTTGACGGCGTCACGAAGTAGGGCGTCAAGAGTAAAAGTCATGACGGCCTGGAAATGAGTATCACTTGATGGCGTCAAATGTAGATCAAGGCAGTCCGAGAAAAGTTTTGGCGGCGAGGTGACGGCGTCACAAGTTTATTCTTGACGCCGTCAGACCCCTTTTCCTATATATAGTTTTCTAATTTTCACATTAAAAAAGAGAGAAGTTTTGGAGAAACCCTAAGTACGAACTTGGTGCGAATTTTACAGGTTTTTCAAGGGTTCCAAGCCCTTGATACCTTTCATGTGTAATTGAGATAAGTGCTCTTTTAATTCAATCAATATGTCTATGTGTTGGTTGTCTATATCTTGTTCTTGTCTTAATTCCATCATGCTAGGCTAGATCTATCTTGTGTTTGCTTGGATCTAATGAAACCTAGATGTTAATTATGTGTTGATTACTTGTTTATACTTGTCTTGGATGAATGATTTATATGTTAGGCTTAAGAAAACTGGCAGATCTCCAATTGGTAACATGCTTGAACGTCTTAAGAAACATGAACCGACGCGCACTAGGTCTTTATTGGTTGTATTTAATGCATGAGCCACTGTTTACAATCCCTATAGTTGTGCTGGGCATGGTATAGGAGGAGATAAGAGCTCATAGAATTGGGGAGTTAAGTGTGCCACCCCATGAATGGTATTAAGGAATACGATCCGTCATCCATGCAATTATAACAAGTAATTAACGTGTAAAAGATGTCTAGGGAGTAGTGAAATCTAAGTAAACACATTTTCTCCACTTATTGCTCACAACTTTAGTATAATTTAGTTTATTTTCATTTCTAGTATTTTATTTTGATTGCATCTTTAGTATTGAGTTAGTTGATTAGCAACTAATTCCGCCCAAATCCTTCAAACCCGAGATTTTTTACTTGCTTTATAAAAAAAAATAAATAAATAAAAATAATCATCCCTCACCTTTAGAACTTGTATTTAGGTTTTCTAATCCTAGCGACACTATTCCTAAGCTGAACGATCAATCCCCTGGTACTTGTCACTATATTAGACTACAACGATCAGGTACACTGCCTGGTGGGGGTTGTAAGCTTCTCGAGATCCCTCGAGAGGTAAAGCCTGGTGCAATTCCCACGCATCAAGCACCATCTTTATGTTATACATTGTTACACACACAAAACACACGTGAAATTTACATAAAACAATATAAATCAATATGCTAAATAAGTAAAACGATATGATGCTTACTTTACCACCTTAATAAGTTGTAGCCCAATGTGCACGCGGTGTGGAGGAAGTTGTGGTTTGTTGTGTGTGATTTTTGAGACATTATATAGTTGATAAAATATTTGTAACTCATGAACGGGAATGTAAAAAGACTAACCACTATTAATTGAGATGTTTGAGTTGCTTGAAATCAATGTACACATACTAATTGAGATGTTTGAGTTGCTTGGAATCAATGTTGAAGGCTTTATATGATAGAATCAATTCTTGGGACATTTATTATGACCCATTTACATTTATAAGGCTACTTAAGCTTTATAAGATATAAGATACACACATACATACATTTTTTTTATTTAGTTTTTTATTTTATTTTATTTTATTTTTTTATTATTTTTTTTTAATATTATGTATTAAAAAGTTAAAGTTGGGCTCATGGTTTGTATTAAGTGGGCTAAGTTTTAGGCATTGTTGCTGGGTTATAAGAACCTGGTGTCTCCTATAGTTCGACCCGTGTCATATTAAATGACTTAGCGGGTCAGATAAATTGAATATAGTTATCGTGAATCAATCGAAACCCTAAATACCCTCTGGCGATCCAATCCCTAAAAAAATCCCTCATCGTTTCTTCAAAACTTTCCACAATCGTGTGATTCTCGTATCCTTGATTCTTGAGTTGATTCTTAATTGGATCTCACGTAGTTGTGGATTGTTTACAATCGATTTTTTAGGGATTATTAATCGTTTTCTTAGGGTTTTATCTTATCGTTTTTTTATTAATCGATCTTTACCAGATTCATTCAAGTTGATTTGTGATGGCTGCTGGTTAGTGTTGTACGGTTATTGCTATAAACCCTAATCTTTCGATTAGGGTTTTATTTTTCTGATTGGTTTTGCTTTCATGCTTGTGACGCGGTTGGGTGATTGTATTGTGGCGATTTTTAGTGATGAATAAGGGTTTCTTGAAAGCTAGTAGTGGTACGAAGGGGGCTAAGACAGGGGGGCGACATGATGATGATTCACATAGTTTGGCTAATGAAACTAGTGGTTTGCAAGAGATGCTTAACAAGGTGGATACTGATGCTAGTGGGAACGGGATCTTAGAGAATCTGAGTGCAAATGTCAGTGGTTTCTCACAACCATTGTCAGCTAATGAGGCTGATGGTCATAGTGAGAATGATGGGGGTACGTGTGTTGCTGATTCTGTACGTGATACAACATCTAGCAATGTTAAATTTGCTTCTAGTGACATTCCTATGAATGTTACATGTGATGCTACACCAAATCAAGTGAAGCCGGTTTCACTTGGTACTGCTAGTTGTGAGATGAATGAACCTAATGTTGCACAACTTTTGTCTAATGCGCGTAAAAAGTTTGATGCAACTATGAACGATGTGCAAGCTGAGATTGCTAGTAATAAGGAGACTATTCCGAATGCCAACAGCCCTTGTGGGTTAGGTCAGCCTAAAAGTATGAGTGGTATTGGAGTGAAATCGACATCTTATGCGGGTGCTACATCTAACGATTCTCAGAAGCATATCCCTAACTTTCGCAGGTTGGAATGTAGCAAAAAGAGATCCGATGTTGATCTTTCTATTCCCATGAAAGTTGTGGAAGAGGTTAATCTCCGTTTTGAGAATACTCTCTATGGGTATTTCCTTGGTCAACGTCTTGCTTTTCCTGTGGTAGATTACTATGTTCGTAATACGTGGGCTAAGTATGGGATCCAAAAGGTAATGATGAATGCAAAGGGATTCTTCTTCTTTAAGTTCAATTCGAAGAAAGGTGTTGATGATGTTCTTGAAAATGGACCGTGGTTAATTCGTAATGTACCTATTATTCTTAAACCATGGTCTTTGAACACTAATTTACTAAAAGAGGATTTGACTAATATCCCTGTATGGGTCAAATTCCATGATGTTCCCCTTGCCATGTTTTCGGATGATGGTCTTAGCCTTCTTGCCACATTGATTGGAACGCCCAAAAGGTTAGATGCTTTCACTAGTCAAATGTGCAAGGAATCGTGGGGCCGGAGTAGTTTTGCTAGATGTATGATTGAAGTGAAATCGGATGTGGTGCTTAAGGAAAGTCTCACTGTTGAGATTCCTTTGCTTGATGGGACTGGCTTTACTATTGAAACAATCCGGGTTGAATATGAATGGAAGCCACCTCGGTGTGATACATGTAAGCTTTTTGGTCATACTCTTAATGAATGTCCTAAAGTTGTTGCTTCTACTACTAAGCCTACACCGAGTGTTACTGTTAGTGATGGCTTTCAACCTGCGAACAACAAGAAGAAGGGTAAGAAGGGTGCTACTATTACTACGAGTAAGGGAGGGTTTTTTAAACCTGTTGTGGGTAAGCAATTTCATTATCAACCCAAGAAGACTCCCTCGGCACCTAAGATAGTGGATACCACGAAACCTATTAATGTGGATGTGACTAGTACAAGTGGTACCAAGATTGTGACTTCTAATCAGTTTGATGCTCTTAATATGGATGATACGGATACCTTTGGTATTGCCACTAATGAGACCAACAAGGATGTGGAATCGGGTTGTTTTATGGAAGCTAATGAGGATGAGTCACTTAAGGCTGGTAATGCGTCGCAAGGTATTTTTGTGAGTAATATTCAAGAAAAGGAACACTATGTTGATTCTACTCCTATTGTTAAGAAAATTGGGGAGCTTGAAAAGCTAATTATTGAAGGGAAAGCGACTCTTGTGGATGATGATGGTCATCCTATTCAGAAGGTTACTTCTTCTTCTAAGAGGTCTAACCCATTTTCTAAAGTGGGCGAGGTCGTGGTATCCGATACTGACGATGAGGAGGTTGTGGATATGTTTGATGAGACAAGAAACCTATTTGGTGGTGGTCATGACCTTGAGGATGAGTATGATGATTATGATGATTATTCTAAGAAAGTTTATGATCTCCCAGGGAATTTGGATGCTTTTAATGCCATGTATGGCACTAAACTCCAAGCTCGTAGGAAGTAGTTTTTCATCTTTGTCAATGTCGTGTGTTATCATGTGAGTAGTGGTTTGTTTTCTTTTTAGAAAATAGGAAGTATCTTGTTATGTAAGCTCTCGCCTATGTAACGGGCTGAGATTTGGGATTCACCCAAATCCATTGTACTTAAACGTTTTTTGGAGTAATACATTTACCGGGTCGCTGACCTTTTACCCAAAAAAAAAAAATTGAATATAGTTAGGTTAGACAAATTGAGGATAACTGGCAATAGGAAAATTAGGGTTTCTTCAACTGGAATTGGGTAAGCGCATCTGATTGCAAAGTTCTTTTGTAAACTACTTCCCGTATTTAGGTGAAAAAGTTGTGGGAAACTAGAAAGGGGGGGGGGGGGGTTGAATAGTTTATCGACTTGTTTTCTTTAGTTATAAAAATTTACTTTGTTTAAATTTAGATTCGATTGTCAATGAAATCAAGCAACACCAATATGAATACAACTCTATGCTAACACAAATATGCAATAAGTAAGTAAAGAGAAGAGATGGAGAGATCAAACCAAGACAACGAGATTTATAGTGGTTTGGTCACGAAGCTCTTCTTCGCCTTACTCTACTCCCCGAGTATCCAACTCGAGAGTTCTAAGCACTATATCAACAAGACTCCCTTCAGGCGGAGAAAACCGTACAACGTCGCTTACGTTATTTTCCGACACTAAGCTAGATGTCGAGTACTAATTTTAGCTAGTACCAATCTACCACGATTCACACGATCCCAACTTCTTACACGATTAACACGATCCTTACACAATCTACACGATCCTTACACGATCTACAAGATCCTCACAATCTACTCTTGATCCACTTGATCAACACTATATCACTTAACACTCAAGAGATCCCCAAGATCTCAACAAAAGGGGTGCTTGGTGGGAGGTTAAGGGGGTGGGGAATGGGTATGGTATTCATTAAATGTGCTTGGATAGTGGGCGGGGGAGGGGGGGGGGGTAAGGGAATGATTACTCCGTAGTGGGTAATAAACCATTATAAAATAAATTGGAGGGTAGTTCTTAAGTTTGTGTTTTTGGATGAAAGGGAAAGAAAATGAAAGGAATCAAAAAGCGAGCATGTTCTCTAGTTTTTTTTGACAAAAGTAAAGTGAGCCTAAGGTATAGAAATTGGTGGTTTTTTGTTGCTTTTATCAACGGCCCATATATGAGATGAAAAGGAAAGAAACAAACAAGATTTATCATTTTAATATTTCTCATACGTAAGTACTATCTCTTTCACTCATTTCTATCCATACAAATTTCTTTTTAGATCTATTTGATGATATTACTCCGTCTCATATTAAGTATCCATAATGAAATCTTGAGATTTCTCAGATTAAGTATCCATATTGTACCTTCTAACTAATAAGATGAGACTTTAGTGAGTAAAAATAATATTTGATTAGTGAAGAGTGTAGTTAGTGAAATCTCTTAAAAGTTTGTGTATTTTAAAAGTTAACATTTAATATGAGACGGAGAAGGTATAATTTATTTATTTTATTCAAATAGAATACATGTCAACTTGTTTTTTTTAAAGGTACATGTCAACTTGTATTTACTTCCTTTTCATTCTCTCTTAAGAACATAAAAATACTAGGCATACTTCCTCTCTCGTCCCTTTCTATACTTTACTTTATCTACTTTAGCTTTCATTCTAGTACTTGAGAACAGAGTGAAAGCATTCCCTTTCCCTATTTTCGGGCCCTAATTGATTGATTAACGCGTTTTAATGCATTACAGTTAATAATTTTGATTGAAAGTCGACCTTCAATTCCTAAAACCCAAACTATTGAATTTCTAGATATAGGTGATATAACTTGGATTAAAGGTGCACACAAACTCAGACACTAGCGAAAATAATATCCCGTCTATAACCCTTCACTCTCAATCTCGGATTTGAAGCTTCTTTGTTCGCGACCTTGTGCTCGAATTGCACCATCAATCGGTACACGTTACACTCGATTTATATATGCTTTAGGGTCGACTTTTGATGGTTTTGTTTGTTATCTGTATCGAGATCTTGGTCAATTAGATCGATTAAGGAACTAGGGTTTATAAGCTATAGAAAAAAGATCCAGGATCCGCCACGATAAACACATATGGCACTACCAATCACCGAGTCGTTACGAGTACCACTTGAAGATGTACGAGAGGCCACTAACAACTTTGATGAAGACAACATCATCTCCACCGGGGGTTTTGGACACGCCTACAAAGGCAGACTCCTGCGGTCCGGGAAGTGGATCAGGATTGCTGCAAGGACGTTCCGCTCAGTAGGAGAGTTAGAGTTCTGGACTGAAGTTTCAGTGCTTTCAGATCTCAACCATCCAAATATAGTCTCTTTGATTGGATTTTGTGACGAGAAAGGTATGAAGATCATCATTACCCCATACGCGGCCAAGGGAAGTCTGGGGGCCTTTCTACACAGACGCAAGCTCACATGGATCAAGAGATTGAAGATATGCTTGGGCGTGGCTCGTGCCTTAAGTTACCTTCATTTTGACGAGGGGCAGCGTGATTATGGGGTTATACATTGTAATATAAACAGCGATACAATTTTATTAGACGAGAACTGGGAACCCAAGTTATCTGGTTTTGAAATTTCCATCAAACAGCCGGTTAACCGAATGGACCAGGTCATCCCTTGTGAAGCTCTTGGCGCAGAAGAGTATATGGACCCAGAAAATGAAAAGACCAACGGCGTAACCTACAAGTCGGACATTTACTCGTTCGGCGTCGTTTTATTTGAAATCTTGTGCGGGAGGTTAGCGTTTGTTGAAGAGGAGGAGGCGGCTAAAAGTTTTTTGGTATGGGTTAGATATGAATACAAAAACGGAAATCTGGGTATTGGAAATCTTGATGTGTTGAACAACAAAACGTCCGTTTCTAGTGAATCAGTCCAGAAATACTTAAAAATAGCATTTGATTGCATAGAGGAGGAGCGCACACGCCGCCCTGATATGGATAAAGTTGTATTTGAACTTGAGAAAGCATTGGAATTTCAGCTGCCATTTGAAAATCTTGTAAGTCCCTTTTTTGTGTATTTGAAATCAGATATTAATTTTGACAGCCTAAAGATATAAGAAAACATGGAATTGATAATAACCCCTTAGACTTGCATTTTTTGTAACTAATTAAATAAATACTCTAAAAGTTTTGAAAAATTGAAAAGGCGAAATCAGGTTCAGGGGGTTACTTAGAAAAAAAATTCATTTCAAGATGGTTTTTAAGATCAGATCATAGTTATCTATAGCGAATAGCGACCAATAGCAACAGACTACCTATATGCTACGTAGCGATAGCGACCGCTATTTCATGTTTAGTGATAAACTATTTGAAAAATAAAAGTAAATAAAAAATATATTTAACACACTAATTATCTATAAAAGTGTACTAAAAATACACTAAAATAGGTAAAATATTCTATCACTAATCATCTAAATAAATAAATAAATAAATAAATAAAAATTTCGCTATTTTCACATAGCGACACTACACCGCTACGCTAGATAGCGCGCTATAGTGATCGCTATCTGCGCTATCGATAACAGTGGATCAGATTTTCATGATCTGGCCGCAATCTCCCCGAGCAGAACTTCGCTGGAGTGCCTTGATGGAAACAAGGAAAAGGAATTCACTTTGTTATTGATTCTTTCTGTATCTTTTACAAAGAACAAATTTATAATGATAAACATAAAATGGAATGATCCCTTGATTATCTCCTAAAAATACCTTCCTTTCTAATAGGGACATGATTTTATAATCTATACTATATATAAAGCATAAAGGCTCTCTCTCCAAAAAAAAAATTCAGACTTACAACACTTTATGCATGGTGTACAACACTTTAATGCACAAAATTTTCAGACTCACAACACTTTAAGCATATTGTACAACAAAAAATAGCAAGAACTCAAATTCAGACCAAAATTCTATCAATTCTACATTAATAACATTAAAAACACCCCTACACAAAAAATTACAAGTATTTAAGCAGAATGTACAACCCTCCCATCCATATTAATTCCAAGCCAAAGAATGCATACCTAGCATTCATCATCTCAGCCAACATCAAACAAGTAAAAAAAATAAAAATAACGAGACAACTCGTAACTAAAGAGATACAAATAGATCTTAGTTTATTTATCATGACTCGAAAACAAAGAACCAAAGATCTCAGTTTCGTGTTTGGTATTAACGATATCTTTTAAAGATTTATAACACGAGAATCATCACAGATCTGGGAGAAACAACCACTTCTTTTATATATCCGAAAAGTTTAAAGAAGAAACAAGGGGTTTGGATTGATTGAATATCCGAAAAGTTTAAAGAAGAACCAAAACCCATCATAGATTTATTGAAGCTTACACTTCTTTGAATATACCAAAAAAAAAAAAAAAAAAAAAAAGAACGAAGTTTTGTTCGGTTTAAATGAAAACAAAAGAACAAAACAACCTAACAATAGCCTACCTGTGACCATTTTTTAAATGATCTTGAGGCTCTTCCTTGTGTGGTTCGACTGAGAATGAACAAAAGTGGGGTCTTTTTGTGGTTTGAGGTGGTTTGCTATTCGGTTTAAGCAAGAAGAAGATAACAAGAAAAGGCGAGCGTTTGATTCGGTTTGATAAGGGATGATAAAAGGGATGAGTTGTGTTTGTTTTGTGGCTGCATAAATGATTAAAGAAAAGTGTTAGGCGTTTGTTTATGATAAGTGGCTTTAGGTTAGATTTAAGCAAATGAGTCTTAGGGTAGTTTTGTTAGTGGGCCGTGCCGTGTATAATAAAATTGTAGGCTTTTCTTGCATGTATGTGTAAGTGTAACAGGGCGAGTGGTGAACATTGTCTATAGAAGATCACTTGTATTCACTCAAATATATAATGTATAATTTTAGTGAAAAATTTGAGTTAAAGAAGACAACTTTATATAAAATGGATGTTAAACTTTATATAAAAATATTACATGTTACATTTATAAAATTGCATCATACATATAAGAATGTTATTTTTGTATCCAATTTTTGTATTTCGGAGTGTTGAGTGTTAAATGTATTTGAATTATTATGTGATGGTTTTTTATTATAGTTACATTTATAAACTTAAAATTCGAACTCAAACTTATTTGTTAAAATTAAAATCTTACTTTAGAACATTTTGCCAACTTCAAGCTTTTATCTCTTTCTATATTTAATTTCGGATCAAAAGGTAAAAGAGTTGAAATATGCGACATGAAATTCTTGACATCCATACATTTATTGTGAAAAATTGTAATAAATTAAAGTACGCAGTTCATCGGAAATCAAAATACATATAGCTATAGTTATAAAAAATATATAAATGAAAAAGATTTGTTCGCCACAAAATTTAGTCACAGGGTACCCGCCGCCGCATCACGCGGATACCCTGCTAGTCATATATGAACATCGCTAAGGATTTGGGTCACATTTCGGTGGGATAATGTTTTAGCTTAAAACTTGAAAGAAAAACATGTATCACCTTTTATTGCTTAATTGCTGCTAACTCTTTTTATAGTGGAATTTGTTATTTTAGAGTACAGGTATGCAAACAAACAAAATTTAAAAATTTTGAGGTTGTATGTGTCAACTCATGAATAACAAAGTCGTTTTGGGTTCATGTTTAATAGCACCGGTTTGTCATCTTTCTTGCCTGAGGTCAATTGTCCCTACAAGTTCTACTGCTTATTGGCTTAGTTTTTTTTTCCTTCTTCCTCTTTTTGCTGGTGATGCTTATAGTATATGGTGGTGTTGGTAAACGGGTTTTAAACATTCATACAGTTCAAGATTTATAATCATTTATTAAAAAAAAAAAATAGTCTTTGAGTAACTCATCTTAAAGCTTTAAGGTTTTATAGGCATGCTTCACTGAGGTTTTGATGGAGTATTTATTTTGTATACATAATAGTAACGCACAATGTGTTGTTAATTTTCTTGCAAGTACAAGCTGTAACTCTCTTTCCCCCTTGTTACAATGTTGCAGGGACTGAACTCGAAACTCCTGAAGATTCCACTGGCTGATATAAAATTAGCCACAGAAGATTTTTCCGAGAGATACAACATTGGGCGTACCAAATACTTTACTTGGTACAGAGTAAAACTCAATCATTTTAATAAAGAAGAGAGGAACAACAGTGTAATTATAAGACGCATGGAACCTTGGGTTGATAGAGAAGAAGTGTTTTTCAGAGAAGCGAAAATGCTTACTAGTTTTGAGCATTGCAACATAGTTAAACTACTTGGATTTTGCCTTGAAGGTTGGGAGATGATCCTTGTCATGGAGAATACTCCTAATGAAAATGGATACCTAGCAGATTATTTGCAAAACGTCAACAAAAAGCGTATTTTGACTTGGGAAAAACGTTTAAAAATCTGCATTGATGTTTCACACGCATTGAATTACCTTCACTCCGAAATGGAGGAACAAAAGAAGGTAAAACACTACAATATAAGTAGCGAGTCCATTGCATTGGATGAGAATTGGGAGGCAAAGATTGTGGAGTTTGGGTCGCGGCACTATGTCGATACATCATTGCTTGAGGCCCCAGAACTGGAATATAACTCCGATAAGTTAAGAAAATTAGATGTATACCGGTTTGGAATGGTATTATTTGGAATTCTATTTGGGAAGCCAACCTATAACTCCGATCTTTGGAGTGAGGAAAGTCTGGCTTGTGATGCGAGGGCGTGTGATCCAAGAAAACGCTTTCGCAAGGTAACACTAGAGGAGATGATAGATCCTATAATAAAGGAAGAAACAGGTGAACACAATTTTGCGGCTTCTTTGAGCACATTTATTAAAATTGCATATCAGTGTTTGGAAGAAACTGAAGACCGACGTCCAACAATGAAAGTCGTTGTCGGAGAACTTGAGAAAGCATTGTCCTCCTATCAGGTTAGTCAGATGTACATGTATGTATGTAATCATAAATTGCATATTGTTTTATGCATGAGGAATAAGTATAAAGCATGTAAAATGTTAACCACAACCTAATATTGAAACTTAAGCTATAGTTGACACAAAAAGCTCTTTAATTTGGACACACTTTTAAATATTGCATCACTAGTTAGTAGTTTTTATTGCTATAGTTTGTAGGACTATGTTTTTAATTTTCTTTTATTGCTGCTTAAAGGAGGAAGAACGTGGAAAACACCAAGACATGGACCTAAATTTTGATAAATTTGAGAAAGGATTGGTACTCAACCTCATGCATGAAGTTTCTGTAAGACCCTTCTCCTTTTCTTTTCATAATTCTCTCATATAAATTGAAATTATCTGGTTTTAATTGGTGGCCATTTTGTTAAATATAGTTAGTGACAAAAATAATTATAGCTAATTAAAGATTAATTACAACCATAAATGCCACACTTCCCTTCAACTTTTTTTTTTTAACGGCTAAATGTACGTATATCACTATGTGCCCTTGAGGTAACTTCACTTTAACTTTATTCAGACAATTCATACCTCAAACAAATTATCAATTTATATTGTTGTTCTTCAAATCGGTGTAAGTTCAAAATTTTGGAGACCCATAAAAAACAAATGTACACCTATTTTTAAGTGTTGTGTTTCTTGTCAAGTATAACTTGTTTTCTACCAAGTTAAACTAGTTAAAGATGAAAAACCACTATAATATATATTGACATTGAAACTTAAGCTAGACTTGACACAAAGAGTTTGTTGAACACGCTTTTAAAGACTGCATCACCGATTAGCTTGGTTTTAAAAAGTGCGCCTTGGCGCAAGGCGACTCTTGAGGCGAGGTCTAGCTGTTTTAGTGACATAAGGCATAAGCTCTAGGTAAAGCACAAAAAAAAACATAATTTGTTTCGGAAAAAGCACACGCGTCTTGTACGGGGTTTTTGTGCTTCAAAGTGGTATACATGTGGCTAAAAGGGTTGTACATGTACTTCGAATCGTACATAAACCTTATTTATAGCTTTGTTGTGGATAGGGAATATTAAAACCCAATGTGATATATAAAAAAATTATAAAAACACCTTGCTCTTCGGTTTTAAACAACTTGTCGTGTCTTTGAACTTCTCGCTTTTTAAAACCAAGTTGTTTAGTGCTTCAAGGACCCTGACATGTACCGAGAAGACATTTACCTAGAAGATATGAAAAAAGATGCCAATGAATTTAAGGAAGCGGAAGAACTCGAGGCCAAGATGAAATTCCATGTAAGACCCTTCTTTTCATTTCCTTTCATAATTTTTTTCATATTAATTGAATTTATCTAGTTTAAGAGTCTAATTTTGTTATTAATATTTTTTGAATTTGACTGAAATTTTAATAGCTGATCACAACCTAGTCAATCAGACATTTGTTTGGAAAAACTTGGAATTGAACATTGGTTATGAACGAATGGCAATAAATTATTTGTCATTTTTATGCAATTAAATAATTGTTCAGCATTAGAGCATTACTATAATAAACTTTTAAAAACTTATTTGTTTAAGTTATAGTAAAAGGTCTTACTTTCCTTAGAAGTTTTGTATATCTGTGATTTTCTTGAATTAAGAATAAAAATATATATAAAATAATAATAACGATAATAATATAGTTAAACAATGTGAATTTTGATAAACAAATACAGAATATAGAAAACCACAAAAGTAGCTATTTAACAGGATGCAATGTTATATATATTGGGGTGGGATTCAATGAGGAACCACAAAGAAATAGAGAATCGGTGAACCATGTAGAAGACGATTTTTTTGACGATTTTTCATAAAAACACATGTAGAAGACGATCAAATAAAAAAATTATAAAAAGTGTAAAAAAAAAAAAAAAAAAAAAAAAAAAAAAAAAAAAAAAACTCCAAAGAAAATTTTTGTAAAAAAGAACATTTTAAATGTAAAGGTAAAATTTTTATCATGGTTCCCCACATTTTTGTGGTTGTGTGTGTGTGTGTATATATATATATATATATATATATATATATATATATATATATATAGTGTATCTTTATTTTCAGAACCCTGTTAAGTGCGGGAACTGCGAGAACTCAAATTTTGCATTAGAAAACATGCCTGTTCATATAAAACATGTATGTTTTCTTATATACACCTTAATACACATGTAAAAAACTCTTGAAAAAATCATTTTTGCAAAATCATTTTTTGACGATTTTTCATAAAAACACATGTAGAAGACGATCAAATAAAAAAATTATAAAAAGTGTAATAAAAAAAAAAAAAAAAAAAAAAAAAAAAAAAAAAAAAAACTCCAAAGAAAGATTTTGTAAAAAAGAACATTTTAAATGTAAAGGTGTATTTTTTATCATGGTTCCCCACATTTTTGTGGTTGTGTGTGTGTATATATATATATATATATATATATATATATATATATATATATATATAGTGTATCTTTATTTTCAGAACCCTGTTAAATGCGGGAACTGCGAGAACTCAAATTTTGCATTAGAAAACATGCATGTTCATATAAAACATGTATGTTTTCTTACATACACCTTAATACACATACATGCATAACATATATGTTCATATAAAAACCTGTTAAGTGCAATAGATCAATGCAAAATGGTTTTATTTTTAGAACCATGTTAAGTGCGGGAACTGCGAGAACTCCAATTATGCATTAGAAAACATGCATGTTCATATAAAACATGTATGTTTTCTTACATATACCTTAATACGCAGGCATGTGTATTAAGGTGTATGTAAGAAAACATACATGTTTTATATGAACATGCATGTTTTCTAATGCAAAATTAGAGTTCTCGCAGTTACCGCACTTAACAGAGTTCTGAAAATAATAAGAATAATTAAAATAAGAATGGTAAGAAGTAATTCTAGCCACACATTTTAATTTGGGAGGAAAAATTTGAATGAAGATACATCTATTTTTGTAGGTGCATCTAGAATATGTGGTTGTAATTACTTCCTATCATTCTTATTTTTATTATTCTTCTTATTTGATCATAACTCTATTTCTCTCTCTCTCTCTCTCTCTCTCTATATATATATATATATATATATATATATATATATATATATATATATATATATATATAGTTAGGATCAAATAGGAAGAATAATTAAAATAGAGAGGATAAGAAGTAATCACAAATACACATTCTAGATGCACCTACAAAAATGGATGCATATTCATTCAAATTTTTCCTCCCATATAAAAATGTGTGGCTAGAATTACTTCTTACCATTCACATTTTAATTATTCTTCTTATTAGATCCCTACCATATATATATATATATAGGGATGAGGTCATGAGAAAACTCCTTTTCGTTAGAAAACTAAAGAACTCTCAAAAAAGTTGTGCAAAAAACACAAAATTTTGGTCAATACCGTGAAAGCCTTTAGTTGAAAAGTTAAAAATAAAGCATGAAAAGCCCACTTTATTCACATGTCTAGCTTCTTGGTATGAGTAGCCATATATAATGCATGATCTAAAATATTTAAATATCCATATGAAGACAAACTAGAAGCAAGTAATTTGACACAAGTTTCCAAAGATTAAAAACCAAGGAGTTTGTTGAACACAGAGTTTGAAACATATGGTATTCATATTGAAACTTTAAGCTAGATTTAACACAATGATAGAGATTGATAAATATTGAATTGACAAATAAGGAAGAGCACAGTAGATTGATTATTAATCAGAACTGAAAATGCTCTCATATTACACTTTGTATTTCCATAATATTTTTCTTTTCATATTATTGGTCAAAGCATGAGCAAGAACATCGCTCCGACAAGGACATAGATTCGTATGAATTTAAGAAAGCAGCAGAACTCAAGGCCAAGCATGAAATTTATGTAAGACCCTTCTTTTCTTATACTTCCATAATTCCAGCATATTATTTTAACTTGTCTAGTTTTTGTTACTCTGTCTCACATATGGTATCAAAGTATTCAAAACACAAAAAAAAAAAAAAATATCAAGATTAGAAGGGAAATAATTGAAGTCGGAATTGGTGTTCTTTATTTCAATAGCGAATGCTTCAAGTAGCACAAGAATGATCAGAGGTAATTTCGACTAATGTGCGAAACTGAAAAATCTACCCTATTTAAAGTAGTAAACAAAACTACAACAGAAATAACCTATACACTAGCTGGTTAAATGCTATTATGGAGTTGAGGGTTGGGATATTACCACCAATACTTATGCTAATTAATAATACAAATAGCTGGCTAAATGCTAGTAATATTATTTTCAGGATTACATCTAACTACTAATTGAAATAGTTGGTCACAAGTTTGTTTGGAAAGACATGCAATTAAACATTGGTTCTCAATCGTGACAATAACATATATTATAAGGGAAAAGTGAATATGGTGCTGTAACGCGTGCAAGTTACACGAAAAACCACTTCAAAACTATGTCGTTTTGATTAAAACATTCAAAACATAAAAATATTGAGAAAATGGTATCCCCATCAGCACAACCATCACCTCCGGCTACCACCACCTGCCGCCGCCTATAGTGAGTTTTTTTTTTTGGGAGGGGGGGGGGGGGGGGGGGGGGGGGGGTTAGCCTTTGGGTTTGGTTTTTTAGCTTTTTTGGGGAGTAGGGGTGGGGTGTTAGGTTCTTGGGTGGTGGGGAGTTTAGGTTTTTGAGGGTGGGGGGTTAGGTTTTTAGGTGGTGAGGGCGGTGGGTTTAGGTTTTTGGGGGTCGGGTGGTTAGGTCTTCGGGGTGGGGGTGGAGAGGTTAGGTTTTGGGGGAGGGGGTTAGGTTTTTGGGTAAATACACATGTAAAAATGATTTTTTGTTTTGTTTTATTGAATGTTTTAATCAAAACTACGTAGTTTTAAAGTGGTTTTTCGTGCAACTTACACACTTTACAACACCGTATTCCTTATTCCCTTATAAATTTCTATCATCGATCATACCCTAATCAATGTACACACGAAGATTAGAGTATAATTCGGATGATTAATTTGTGAATGGCTTGACTGGCCCGTGGTTCTATGCCCAACTCTGTACCTTCAATGATCATAATATATACAGTCCTTGAAGCATATATAGGACCAAAATAAAACCTTGATTGGATAGAAAAACGCTGATCAAGAAAAGCCTTCCTCAATCCTCACATACGAACAAACCATAGCAAATGGAAAATGCGACTCGCTTCTAACATGTGAGGTTACCAATGTAGTCGTAGCGTGATACAAAATGCTAGTTTCTTCTCGATTATCTCACAAGTATACGTTGTAACTCTCTTTCTCTCTGGTCTAAAAGTTGCAGGAAATTAATTCGGAACTTTTGAAGATTTCACTTGCTGATATACAATCAGCCACTGAGGATTTTGATTGGGGATACACGAATGGGACCTCCAATTATTGTGCTTTCTTAATAGCAGAACTCCATTTTGATAAATATCCTTCCTCTGTCTTTATTAAACGCGTCATACCTCGTTTGAAGCTCTTTTCCGATGATGTAGGTCCAGATTTTCATGTTGAAAAAATAGAACAGTTTTATACAGAAGTCAAATTGCTTACTAGTGTTAAGCATCGTAACATAGCCAGCCTACTTGGATTTTATGATGAAGGTTCTGAGATGATCCTTGTCATGGAGGATCTTTCTAATGGAATCCTTAAAAATTATTTGTCAGATGATGGCAAGATGCGTGCTTTGACTTGGGAAAAACGTTTGAGAATATGCACTGATGTTGCACACGCATTAAACTACCTTCATTCTGAGATGGAAGACCAGAAGGTGATAATAAACCGCACTATAAGTAGCATAAACATTGGGTTGGACAAGAATTTTGTGGCAAAGGTTGTTGACTTTAGGTTGTCTGTATTCGTGCCTCCAAATCAAGAAGACGAAGCTCTCTATTTAGAAATCCCTGATATAGATCGAGAATATGAATATAAGAAGACTGGTACAAGAAGAGCAGACAATTATATTCATCATACTTGTGATGGCGCACCTTATTACATAGATCCAGAATATAAGAAGACTGGTAAGCTAAAAAGAGAATCAGATGTTTATAGTTTTGGAGTGGTTATGTTTGAAATTTTATGTGGGCGGAAAGCTGATGACCCTAATTACCTTGAGAAAAATGACGAAGGACTAGCGTTTCTAGCAAGACAATGCTCAAACATGGGAACACTAGAGGAGATGATAGATCCTATGATAAAGGAGGAAACCGGTGAATACACTTTCATTCTCAACAAAGGACCCAACAAGGATTCTTTGGCCACGTTTATTGAAATTGCAAACCAATGTGTTTCAGAAACTCAAGACCAACGTCCAACAATGAAAGTCGTTGTCAGGGAACTCGAGAAAGCTTTGTCTTTACACGTAAGTCAATGTTTTTAGGCTTTTCATTTATCTTCATTTTACAAATTTTCATTATATAAAAACCTTTGATTACCGGTTTAGCTTTTATCGCCACTTATCATTTTATTTACCAATATCCGGAACACCAACAAAGCCACCTTAGCACTAAATTTCACCATTCATTGTGTTTTAACAGTTTGTTATTTTCTGTTAGCATTCACCATTTCCGTATATATACTTTTTTCAACACCGTTTCTATTAATCATCATCAAATTTTATTTTAACAAGTCATAGTTATCACTGGTTATGTTTCATTTGGGTTGACAGATAAACAAGAAGAACAATCCTATAATTTCACTTGAAGACATCAAACTGGCCACAGGAGACTTCGATCGTAAGAATTACATTGGTGGAGGAGGATTTGGGAATGTTTATAAAGGAAAGCTTCAAAATGGTAAGACCATTGTTGTAAAGCGATTAAATGATAAAGGAAAGCAATTCACACCACTATTCTTGAGGGAACTCCAAATTTCTTTGGAATATAAGCACGAAAATGTCATCGGTCTTGTAGGCTATTGTGATGAAAAGGATGAAAAAATCCTTGTTTACGAGTACGCGTCAAAAAGTAGTCTTGATGGGTATTTGAAACAGCCTTCTCTTACATGGCTGAAACGACTCAACATATGCATAGGGGTTGCAAGCGCGTTGGATTTCTTTCACGGAGGATCCGGAAAACAAGCAAAGGTGGTCCATAGGGACATCAAAACTGCCAATATTCTACTAACCCATGATTGGGAGGCAAAACTTGCCGATTTTGGGCTTTCGTTGATAAGTCCAATAACTAAGGAAACAGATTATGTCATCGATGGTGTGTGTGGCACAGAAGGATACATAGACCCACTTTACAAAAAATCAAAATTCCTAACTATAGAATCCGACATCTATTCATTCGGTGTTGTTTTATTTGAGATTCTATGTGGGATATCAACCCATACAATTTTCAAACGAGAGGGTTACTACCTACCAGATTTCATTGAAAGAAAATTTGAGGAAGGAAAGCGTGAAGAGGTGGTGTTCGAGCAAATAAGGAAAGAGGTCGTGCCGGAATCATTGACTACATTTCAAGATATTGCGTATAGGTGCCTGAATCTTGAAAGAGGAGAACGACCAAAAGCAAATGAAGTTTTAGTGCAACTTAAAAGGGCATTGGAGTTTCAGGTAAGTAATAATCATATATCCAAACCTAGCTCTGTTCCTTTTATTTTAAAGGCCTGAATACACTTTAACTTGGGTTCATTTATTTGACTTTGATTCTAAAAGAATTAGCTGAATAAAAATATGTCAAAACAAGTGAAACTTAATTTAGAAGTTTGATCTGTGCTTGGCTACTTAAGCTCAATAGGTTGGAATATACTCTAGATTTTACAAGTAAATTATTGATCATATTGTTCTATGAAAACACCAAAGATGCATTAATTGTTACTTAGATTATAATCAAGAAATTCTATGTAATTAGGAGTCAAAGTTAGAAGTCAAAACAAGAAAACAAAAAGGTCAAAATCAACATCATATGGTATAAATACCCTCTTGGTCATCACATGTAAATTGTGGGAATAAAGTTTTTATCTGCATACTCTTATTTGTTCATCCAAACAAACAGTTTGATCCAGAATTATAAATCAATAGAGGGATGCGACTAACAAGTATGTAATCTTGTATATGCAGATTTCAAAAGAAGACCGCATATCGATGGTTAACGTATAGAAAGTCAACACACAAAATGATTGTATTCATGTGAATCTGAAGCTTTGTAATAGTTGTATGTCACCTTCAGTTTCAACAAATGTAAATCTTTTGTTAATTTGTTATGTCATATCACATTCAGTTTTAGTAGTTGGAATTTTATCAAAAGAAACTGCCTGCATATGTGTTTTCAAGCAACAAAAACCATAGACAATTAATCAAAAATCCATAGAATATGGTAGATTTTAAACTTTAGGTGCCGATTTTTCGCATTGTAAAATTTCGAGTGAAGTAATATAACAAAAGAATTGTTAAGAATTGAATCTAAAATTGCTAATTGAAACTATACACTGGTTTAGATCGTCCAAATTTGTTACCGTTCATATTTAAAAAAACATGAAAAAAGTCTCCTAACTCAATTTTGCTATTGTAAAGTGTTTGTGCCTTTTGGGAATGCATGTATCTATGAAAAAGATATTCAAAATAATCAAACGCACATCATAAAGCAAGTCGATGATTTGGTTTCAAAACCCTATTTTCTAACGAATAGTTAGTCATTAACAATTTGGTTCATACAAAAGCGAAGAAGAATACAAAAACGCGAAGAAGAAGAAGAAGAATTGGAACATACCGAAAGCGGTAAATAATAGTCGCAACAGACAGAGAAGAAATAATACCTTGATTTGGAGCGACAGATAAGAAGATGCAAGAAACACCGAGGGAATGTAATGTTGATGGCAATTCCGATTACCGATGGATTGAGATGACGACGACGATGATGATGATGAATACAGCGGAGTTGATGGACTGTAAAAAGGAGGAAGGGAAGATTTTACTATACAACGTTTGTCAAATCCTTTAGGTGCAAAGAGTTGTTAATTGCCCGAAAACTTTTTATTTACCGGAATTAGCTTTGCTATTCATAAGTGGGTGTCGGCGCAGCTTGTTGCCCATCTACCTGACATTGTTTTGTAATTGCATTTTGGTAGCACATGGTCAATCAAACACAAGCATTGACTAAAAAAATAGGGCATCAAGCTACTAGAAACGTCTTTGAATGAGTGTTTGGTCTCCTCAAACAAAAATGAAATATAGCAAAAAATTCAGGATGAACAAGGAAACTCGAAAAATATGACATGTCAGCTATGTGTGCATGTGTCATACACATGATCATAGAGAATGAATGCCACATGATTTGTGAGTGCAATGAAAAAAACGAGTTAGAAGCAACGTTCAAATGCCACATATTTTGGGAATCACGCCCATAATCTTTTATTCTTTTTTCTTGAATACAAGCAGTTTTTTTTTTTGGAATATGACTTTCAATTTTTGGTTTAGAGTCGCACTTGCCAAGTCGGCAGGCTCTAATCCACCACATACCCAGACTATGTTGTCTGAACCGAGCCCAAGCTGGCAGTGAGCGGCTTCCGCCCGGAAACCTTACCGCCTCCACACGAGATTTCTCGCTGGAGTAACGGTCGGTTGAAAACCGGGGCCGGCTTGGATTCGAACTTGCGCAACTATTGGCTCACAGGCTCTCATCTTCATTGCCTAGTATCATTAGAGCTTGTGGTCCCCAAATGAGGACTTCCCGGTTGGTCACCCAAACAGGTACAACTCTCACCTGGGCACGCTTAACTGAATAAGCATTGCTCATTGGACCACAAGCCCCATGATGAAGAACCGGTTCTTGAACATTATATATTATCTCTATATACTAAAACCCAAATTGTAACACCCCCAAAATTTGATACAGTGGAAGACTCAACAAGCTTTCGGGGTGCTACGGGGATTGGTATCCAACACAAGACATAATAGAACGAGATAAAGTAAACATAATAAAAACGCAACCAACACGGGGTTTTAAAGTTTACATTTATCCCAACATCATCCAGAGTTAGGCCCAAAAGAAAATAAAAGTAGGTCCATAATTCAATATCAGAGTTTAGAAAAATAGATCCATAAACCAGGAGCCTTAGCCGAGCCTTCCAATCCATGCATCCATATCATCACTTAATTACCTGAGAAAACGTGCTAAAAGTCAGCTTTCGCTGGTGAGATCATAGGTTTAAGTTCATCTAACAATATAGTGGACACATACGCAAAACGCTTGCTAGCTAGACTAAGGATTCACTAAAAGCCTGCGGATACCCTCCGCTCCAATCATAACACACGGATACCCTCCGTTCTAACACAGATATTCGGGTAACCCCCGCAATACTAATAAATACTCGGATAACCTCCAAAGTATCATTAACCTATAGGTGCACGCTACAGTATCTAAATAAGCCAACCTTGAATAGTACACACGAACCGTGTGACTAAAGCTGACAATACAAATAAGCCAACCTTGAATAGTGCACATAGAATATATGTGACTAAAGCTGACAATACATCCTAGTCTTTACGCATAGCAAGTTTAGAAAGAATATAAAAGTGATAATAGTCCACATAAAATAATTTGCACGTTTCTCACCCCAAGTATTGAAAACATAGTTCAAGAGTAAAAAGTGGGGCTATGACTCACCTCAAGTCCAGAAATATAGCAAGAAGAAGTCGGTAGAAGTAAGATGTATAGTAACTCACAAGACGGCAACTACGGACTCGGCACGACCTAACAATATTAACTCGTTCAGAAATCATTTCCTCAAATTCAAAATATTCCCAAACCCGGACGTAATCCGTTTTATTTTCCGAAAATCCATTTCGTAATAGTTTGGTGTATTTACGTTTGGTATCCATACGGGTGGTGGGTCGACACAAAACAAACCAAAAATCATACAAAAGAATAATAAAGTAAACTATAGATCTAATATTAGCCCAATATATTATTTAAATAAATCACCGAAGTTTATCAAATCCGTCGATTTGAAAATCCTCATATTTATTTACGTAACATACCGTTCCAAGATTACACCCAATCCTAAAGCACATAACACATAAACACTATATGGTATATATCGTAGTTTAATAAATTCCTTATATACATCGTCAAATTGGCCAGATTTCCCGATATATATATTCGCAATTTATTACTCTTTACATATACCACAACCTATGGGCGTCGTAGGATACGATGCCCATTAATATACTCATTTCGTATAGCCAAATAACCCGGTTCAACCTTTCGGTTAAGTAGTTATTTAGTTATAGAAAACGCTTATATTAATCGTCATATATCCGTGACAACACGTAAGTCACAAATAAAACTTACCTGAACTCGAGTGACCACGACTCCGCATAACTCGATAGGTTTACTCGTTATATATATAAAATGACATTTTATTTAATATTTAGTAATTGTCGAGAGTTTCTCGTTTTATAACACATTTTTATGATAATACTTCCAATAATATTACGCTACTCTCGTAGCCTAATATATATTTAGTCGTATTATTTATAATATGACTCGTGATTTTTATTATTATTAATATACGCATTTATACAATTATATATCCGTTATTCACGTCTATATATTTATATAAACGTTTATATTACCAATAACTATTATTACGAGTTTTATTATTTATGTTTTAATTGTAAATAGTTATCGAGTCATACGAAATGGTCACATGTCCGAGTCATGACTCTCGGCTCATTGTCCAAGTCCAAAGTAATAAGTAATTGTCATAAAAATCAATACATCTCCGTCCAACACAATCCCAATCCACGTGCTACAACAATAGGGTCCGACTACGGCACCCGACTAACCTATCTCCGTCAATCTAAGTGATCGTCTCACAATCGGTCCCCAATAACACATTTCGTCAACACTTCTCAATACCAATATCCAATATCCAATGTCGAGACCAAACATGGTCTCGACCCACATGTATTCGGCCAAGAAATAAAATAAACAACCAACCAATTACAAAACCAAGTTACAATCAAGAAACAATATAACCAAGGTCACACTCGGGTTGGTTTACCAAGCCAAACCCGAGTCTACACAACTCGACTGAGTCGCGGTAAACACCACGAGCCAAGAGGGGCTCGAACCAAGTACCAAAGATCACAAAAATGGCTCCAAGGAGCACTCCATAATGCCAATTCGACCATGAGGGTCTCGGCAACAACAACAAATACACGGCATCGAGCCGCGACTCTCAAGAGTCGAACCAAGCATACCAACGCGAGCAAGAAATCAAGAGCCAAAACCACGGCTCATAATAACAAGAAATCGAGCACCATGGCTCGAGTCAATACCCAAGCCGTGAGTCATGGACTCACGGTTCGAACCAAACCCACCAAATAACAACCCGGATACCAAACCTTCTAATAAAAACGAGTTTCCAACAAAAACCCATAAGTATTTCCGTTTTTAAGTGAAAACCCATTCGGATCTTAATCACATCGTGACCAAGAGTCACGTTTTAACAAAAATGCGAGTCACACTCGCCTCACCTTTGATCAAATAAGCTCCAAACCGTAAAACCCTTCGATAACAACCGATTGGTGGTGAAATATGGTGATGATTCGTGATGAAAATGATGTTATAGGCGTGTGTAGGGGCGGATCTAGAAGATTAGATGGTGGAGATCACGAAAATGGTGGTGGTTTGTAGTGGTGGCCGGCGGTGTGATGGTTATGGCCGGAAAATATGGCGGCGGCTAGGGTTGAGGGAGAAGAGAGAATGAGAGAGAGATAAGTGAGTGAGTGAGGGTGTTTGTTTGTGTGAGAAAACCGGACCACGAGGACCAATTTTGTGGTTTACTCTTTTTATTTTATTTTTTTGTTTTAAATAATAATAATGATAATAATAATATTAGTAATAATAATATTACTAGTTGAGTTGAGTGGGTAAAGTGGGTAAATGTAAAACATACGGCCCGAAACCCGAACTCATTTCAAACTTTCAATATCTCCCGAAAACATCCCGTAAATAATTAAATATAATCGGACTCGTAAAACGAATCATAACATTTCCCGTTAGGTAAACCTAGTGCCGGAGTCAACGTAGTACCAGTGAGAATTTTAAAAACATACATCATCACGTAAATTCCATAATGAATTATTAAAATAATTCACGAATTCCATAACGTCATAAAATATAATTATCCATAAAATTGGTCTTACAAGTTCGTTGTGAATAAAAATTCCAAATAAAAATTATAAACGAACTTTAACGTAATGCGGGTTTTCAAAATAGCTCCCTAAATTGCCGGTTGTCACATCCTCCCAGTCTCAGAAGAAACCCGTCCCGGGTTTCTCTCGGAACAATTCATCTATGAAGTGAAAAGCTTCGGATATTTCTTCCGGAACTCGTCCTCACGTTCCCACGTAAATTCTGGTCCGTGTCGGGAATTCCAACGAACCTTGACGAGCGGAATGCGACTTCGCTTGAGTCGTTTAACTTCACGATCTAAAATCTCAATTGGCTCTTCCACAAAATTCAATTTCTCATCAATACGAATATCCTTCATCGGAATAATAGGCATCTCATCAGAAAGACATTTCTTCAAATTACTAACGTGGAACACGTCGTGAACTTTACTCAGTTCATGTGGTAATTCCAACCTATAAGCCACGGGCCCAATTCTTTCTAAGATAAGAAATGGTCCAATGTAGCGTGGGTTGAGTTTTCTACGTTTCCCGAAACGTATCACACCCTTCCAAGGCGAGACTTTCAGCATCACTTTGTCTCCAACCTGGAACTCTAAGGGTTTACGTCTCTGATCGGCGTAACTTTTCTGCCTATCTCTGGCTGCTTGCAACCGATCACGAATCTGAGCTACTTTCTCTGTAGTTTCCAAGATAAGTTCAGGGCCTGTGAGTTGGCTATCTCCAACTTCTGTCCAACCAATAGGCGAACGACATTTTCGACCATACAAAGTTTCAAATGGTGCAGCTTTAAGACTTGTGTGGTAGCTATTATTATAGGAGAATTCCGCAAGGGGTAAGTATTTCTCCCAGCTTTTACCAAAGTCTATGATACATGCACGAAGCATATCCTCTAGAGTCTGAATGGTCCTCTCACTTTGACCATCGGTTTGGGGATGATATGCAGTACTCATATCAAGTCTCGTCCCCAAAGCCGTTTGAAGTGATCGCCACAAAGCTGACGTAAAGCGGCTATCGCGATCAGAAATAATCGATATCGGAACTCCATGACGCGAAATAATTTCCTTCACATACAACCTCGCAAGTTTATCCACACTATCATCTTCACTAATTGCTAGGAAATGAGCAGACTTAGTCAGACGATCCACAATTACCCAGATAGCGTCACAACCGCTAGTTGTCCTCGGTAATTTGGTAATGAAGTCCATTGTAATCCGCTCCCATTTCCAGACTGGAAGTTCTGGTTGCGTCAGTAATCCTGACGGTCTCTGATGTTCGGCTTTAACCATAGAACATGTCAAGCACTTACTAACATACGATGCTATATCTGCCTTCATGTTTGGCCACCAATATAACTTCTTAAGATCCTGATACATCTTGTCAGATCCAGGATGAATAGAATACCTTGACTTATGCGACTCATGCATAATTAACTCCCGAATTCCTCCATATAAAGGTACCCAAATCCGATCTCCAAAACATAGTAATCCATCAGAACGCTTAACAAATCATTTCTCATTCTCAGCCATCCCAAATATATTCTCAGCAGATCGGTTTTCTGCTTTCAACGCTTCCGTTTGAGCTTCAAGTATTTGAGACGGTAATGGCGATACGATAGTCATTCCCAATGACCTAACTCGTAATGGTGGTATTCTTTCCTTTCGACTAAGAGCATCAGCAACAACGTTTGCTTTACCAGGATGGTAGCGAATTTCGCAATCATAATCGCTTAGCAACTCAATCCAACGTCGTTGTCTCATATTGAGCTCTTTTTTATTCAAGATGTGTTGTAGACTTTTATGGTCAGTGAACACAACACACTTTGTTCCATACAAGTAATGTCTCCATATCCTCAAGGCGAAAACCACAGCACCTAACTCCAAATCATGGGTGGTGTAGTTTTTCTCATGCTTTTTGAGCTGTCGGGAAGCATAAGCTATCACTTTCTCTCGTTGCATTAACACGGCTCCCAAACCTTTATGTGAAGCGTCACAATAGACGACGAAGTCCTCGTTACCTTCCGGTAACGCTAGGATCGGAGCACTACACAACATCTTCTTAAGTAATTGAAATGCTTCCTCTTCCTTATCTCCCCATTCATACGTGACACTCTTTTGAGTCAATTTGGTTAATGGTTTAGCTATCTTCGAAAATCCCTCGATGAATCTTCGGTAATAACCGGCTAAACCTTAAAATTGATGAACTTCTGTTGGGGTCGTAGGTGCAGCCTAATCTTTTATTGCCTCAATCTTAGCGGGATCCACATGGACTCCTTGCCTATCAATTACATGACCCAAAAATTGTACCGTCGGAATCCAAAATTTACATTTAGAGAACTTGGCATACAGTTTCTCCTTCCTGAGCAATTCTAAGATAAGTCTTAGATGCTCCTCATGCTCCTTCTCACTCTTCGAATAAATCAGAATGTCATCGATGAACACAATCACAAACTAATCTAAGTAAGGCTTACACACACGATTCATGAGATCCATGAATATTGCCGGTGCGTTAGTCAACCCAAACGGCATCACCTGAAACTCGTAATGCCCGTAACGGGTTCTGAAAGCCGTTTTCGGAATATCTTCCTCGCGAACTCGAAGTTGATGATATCCCGATCTCAAATCGATCTTCGAATACACACTCGATCCTTGTAGTTGATCGAACAAGTCGTCGATCCTCGGTAACGGGTATCTATTCTTTACCGTTAACTTGTTCAGCTCTCGGTAATCAATGCACATACGAAACGATCTATCCTTCTTCTTCACGAATAAGACTGGGGCTCCCCAAGGTGAAGAACTTGGTCTTATGAATCCTTCTTCGGCTAACTCCGCCAATTGTTTTGACAACTCCTCTAGCTCGGTAGGTGCAAGACGATAAGGCGCTCGTGCTACAGGTGCAGCACCAGGTATCAACTCAATCTGAAACTCCACTTGCCTAGTCGGCGGGATTCCCGGCAAATCATCGGGAAACACATCAGGAAAATCACGAACTATAAGCACATCTCCAATGCACCTTTCCTTTTTCTTCGTCCCTCCTTTCTTAGAAATTTGTGCTAAGAAAAGGTAACATCCTTTCTCCATTAGCTTTGGTAACTTAGTGCAAGAAATAACTGCTAACCGGGATGGGCTCCTCGAATCCTTTCGATCTCCTAATATATTTAGGATTTACTTTCCGTAAGGTACACGCACGATCTTCTCATCGCAAAGTATGTGAGCACGATACTTCGACAACCAATCCATACCAATGATGACATCAAAACTTCCTAACGTGACGGGTAGAAGATCTATGTTGAAAGGGTGGTTCAAGAAATTTAACGTGCAACCGCGAATGATGGTATTAATCCATTCTATATTCCCATTTGCTAACTCTATATCATATCCAATTCCTAAGGCCATCGGGGGTTTCTCTATTAAGGGTGCAAACGTAGTGGACACAAAACTCCTATCGGCACCAGTATCAAATAGTATGGAAGCATAACGATTATTGAAAAGGAACGTACCAGTAACGACGTTCGGATCTTCTCCTCTCTCGTTCCCGAGTGCATACACTCTTCCCTGAGCAGCTCCAGCTTCCACACGTTGGTCCCCGTTATCTTGTCGTCCACGGTTTCCTCCAACTCCATGGTTTCCATGATTGTACCCATTACCACCCGAGCCTTGATTTCCTCGGTTCCACGATTCTCTACACTCGTTCCTATAGTGTCCCTTCTTTCCACATCCATAACAAGTAATGTCTGCCTTATTTCTCATCTCAGGAGCAGCTTGAACCATAGCAAGAGGTCGAGCTCTACAATCCTTAGCTGTGTGTCCTTTCTTTGAGCAATTCTGGCATTTCACACTACACCATCCAGTATGATGCTGGTTGCAACGACCACACTTGGGTGCATCACCGTTCTGGTTCTTCTTATCTCCATTCCCAATAGCATAAGCCTTAGCTTGTCTCTTGCTTCGGCGATCATTACCCTTAGAGTGCTGGTCTCTCTTTCTCTTTCCATTCTTCTCCTTATCAGCTCCTTCCAATTCCAACGAATCCATAAGTTGTTGAGCAATTGTGATTGCCTCATGGATGTTTGCAGGCCTAGCAGAAATCACATCATTCCTTGTAGCTACAGGCAACCCATCAGTATACCTCTCGATCTTTTGAGTCTCAGTTTTTACCATATCTGGGCAAAGCAAGGCCAACTCCTGGTAACGACGATTGTAAGTCGTCATATCATTACCTTTCACCTTGTGGTTCCAAAACTCAATCTCTAGCTTCTTAACCTCATTCCTTGGACAATAAGTCTGAATCAGCAGAGACTTAAATTGCTCCCAAGTCATGGCATAAGCTACATCACTCCCAACGGAATTTCGGTAATTGTTCCACCAAGTTAAAGCTTCCTCCTTGAAAGTAAAAGAAGAAAACTTTACCTTCGCATTCTCCGCACAACCACTGACATTGAATACTGACTCAGTCTTCTCAATCCGTCTGACCAAGTAAACCACTCCTTCAGTTCCACCAAACTCAATGGGTCCACAAATCTTGAACTCCTTGTATTGACATCCATTAGCACGAATAGGTGGAAAAGTTCCAGCAGAATTGTTGGAATGATTTGACTCAGCTAGTAGTTCAGCAACTCCTTGCTCCACAAGTTGATTGATCATTGCTTGATCCACAATAGGTGCATTCAGTGGAACATGATCATTGTCTCCCTGAACATCAACATTTTGATTTCTGTTGTTGCGGTTAGTAGTGTCCAGGTTGTCAGGAGTAGGGGTTTCAACATTTCGAGTAGGTCGGCGTCCTCGATGACCAGGGGTAGTCACTGCAGGACCAGTTCTGGTAGCTCTAACAGGGTTTCGTTGTGGGGCCATTGATCTGTAACATCATACAAGTTCATGAGTCTCCAATAGAGCTTATCAATATGCTCAACAAAAGTAATTCAACGAAGCCAAGTCATGGAAAGAATAGCAACAATACACCACGTAACATCAATAAAGCGAATAGGGACTCAATTTCCATAATACCCAAAATCACATAATACCATATACTAATAACCATCAACCATACAATAGAGGTCCAACATCGTTCCAACTACTGGAAAACACCAAACATACTAATCGTTCCAAAAGAGACGAATACTGAACAAAATACATCGAGATATGATAACTTGCTTTTCTAACCGAACACTCCTCGGGTAGAAAGCAACAAGACAATATAACCCAAGCAACTAGCCACGCTGCTGGCGGAGGCTCCTCAACTCCTGTCTCAAGCCATCAAGATCCCTCCATAATGATCCTAGCTCCACACTATGGGTGTCGTTGTCCCTCTTGAGGTCTGCCACCTCCTTCTCTAGCTCGGTGTTCCGCTGCCATAGCTTGCGGTCGGCCTCTCGAGCTGTGACAAAACCTCGCTGTAAACTCGCGATCTGCTCATGAACCTCCATCAAAACTCTCCTCATCTCAATCGACCTGCCCTCAACAACAGTCATGTCAACTCTCAAATCCGCTAAAAACTCTCCGACAACTCTCTCAAGTCGATCAGATACTCGCGAGATCTTCTCGCCTTGGGCAGTAATCTGAGTCCACAACCTGCCACTCTCACCTAACTCTGCCTGCTCAGCAGAAACCTCGAATGATGCATCCGATGCCACTGGACTACCAGGTGGTGAATCTATCAGAAACGGATGATCAGGTGAGACAGGCTCAATCGGGTGTATAGGTGAATCAGGCTCCTCAGCCTGAGCTGGTGGTACTAACACATCATCATCATCAGGCATCTCATCCTCCTGAGGGTCATCCTCCTCCTCAGGGTCATCATCATCACCCTGCTCAGCCTCCTGAGGGTCATCCTCCTCCTCAGGGTCATCAGCCTCATCCTCACCCTCGTACTCCTCCTCCTCCTCATCGGAAGAGTACCTCATCAATCGTCATCTCCTAACAGGTGGACCATGTGGAGATGTGGTAGGTGATCTAGGACGACGACGCAATGATGTGGGTGGCGCCTCTGACAGAAGAGAGTGAACATCAATCTGTAAAGGTGATGGAGTAGGGCGTACCGACATGCGTGCCATAGCTCGGTGGGCAAAGCGTGGGGCCACACGAGCCAAAGCCGGATGAAGAGTAAGCTGCCTCGATGTACCAGGGAGCCCTAGAGAAGATGAGGGTCCCTGCGTAGATGCAGCAGATGGTGCTGAAGTAGAAGCTGTCTGCGGTACAGTAGCTGAAAGCATGGCAATCTGGTAAGGATCATCAGATGCCATAGTGAACTGTGCTGGTAATACCGGTGCAGTAAGAATATCCTTGACAACATCGGGCATACGGGAGGCCATGGTCTGTGACAACGGCGTAGGGTAGGTGTAAGTGTTTCAAAACAACTAAATCACAACTCAAAATACCATACCAAAAATCCTCATCAAATAATTCAATCATATAATCTCAATAAAGAGTTTCAAATACCGCATTACTAAAACATTTATAAAACAATTAGACCATATAATTCCTCGAAACGCCATCTTATTACTAAATCCATAACCTCAAATCATCTCAAGAAATCCCAAATCTAACAATCATCTCAAATATCTCATAATACCTCAAAATAATAGAAGATGCTTCGGCTTGGCGGGCTGGCGGGCAGTGGTCAAGGATCATTTTCTATAAAAATTCGGTTTTAGTTTAGGCGTGTATTTACCTAGTTCTCTATAACCTTGGCTCTGATACCAATCTGTAACACCCCCAAAATTTGATACAGCGGAAGACTCAACAAGCTTTCGGGGTGCTACGGGGATTGGTATCCAACACAAGACATAATAGAACGAGATAAAGTAAACATAATAAAAACGCAACCAACACGGGGTTTTAAAGTTTACATTTATCCCAACATCATCCAGAGTTAGGCCCAAAAGAAAATAAAAGTAGGTCCATAATTCAATATCAGAGTTTAGAAAAATAGATCCATAAACCAGGAGCCTTAGCCGAGCCTTCCAATCCATGCATCCATATCATCACTTAATTACCTGAGAAAACGTGCTAAAAGTCAGCTTTCGCTGGTGAGATCATAGGTTTAAGTTCATCTAACAATATAGTGGACATATACGCAAAACGCTTGCTAGCTAGACTAAGGATTCACTAAAAGCCTGCGGATACCCTCCGCTCCAATCATAACACACGGATACCCTCCGTTCTAACACAGATATTCGGGTAAACCCCGCAATACTAATAAATACTCGGATAACCTCCAAAGTATCATTAACCTATAGGTGCACGCTACAGTATCTAAATAAGCCAACCTTGAATAGTACACACGAACCGTGTGACTAAAGCTGTCAATACAAATAAGCCAACCTTGAATAGTGCACATAGAATATATGTGACTAAAGCTGACAATACATCATAGTCTTTACGCATAGCAAGTTTAGAAACAATATAAAAGCGATAATAGTCCACATAAAATAATTTGCACGTTTCTCACCCCAAGTATTGAAAACATAGTTCAAGAGCAAAAAGTGGGGCTATGACTCACCTCAAGTCCAGAAATATAGCAAGAAGAAGTCGGTAGAAGTAAGATGTATAGTAACTCACAAGACGGCAACTACGGACTCGGCACGACCTAACAATATTAACTCGTTCAGAAATCATTTCCTCAAATTCAAAATACTCCCAAACCCGGACGTAATCCGTT
Organism: Artemisia argyi; assembly: GCA_030686995.1. NCBI lineage: Eukaryota > Viridiplantae > Streptophyta > Magnoliopsida > Asterales > Asteraceae > Artemisia > Artemisia argyi. The sequence continues at coordinate 6,957,437 of CM060685.1, forward strand.
TTATTTTCCGAAAATCCATTTCGTAATAGTTTGGTGTATTTACGTTTGGTATCCATACGGGTGGTGGGTCGACACAAAACAAAACAAAAATCACACAAAAGAATAATAAAGTAAACTATAGATCTAATATTAGCCCAATATATTATTTAAATAAATCGCCGAAGTTTATCAAATCCGTCGATTTAAAAATCCTCATATTTATTTATGTAACATACCGTTCTAAGATTACACCCAATCCTAAAGCACATAGCACATAAACACTATATGGTATATATCGTAGTTTAATAAATTCCTTATATACATCGTCAAATTGGCCAGATTTCCTGATATATATATTCGCAATTTATTACTCTTTACATATACCACAACCTATGGGCGTCGTAGGATACAATGCCCATTAATATACTCATTTCGTATGGCCAAATAACCCGGTTCAACCTTTCGGTTAAGTAGTTATTTAGTTATAGAAAACGCTTATATTAATCGTCATATATCTGTGACAACACGTAAGTCACAAATAAAACTTACCTGAACTCGAGTGACCACGACTCCGCATAACTCGATAGGTTTACTCGTTATATATATAAAATGACATTTTATTTAATATTTAGTAATTTTCGAGAGTTTCTCGTTTTATAACACATTTTTATGATAATACTTCCAATAATATTACGCTACTCTCGTAGCCTAATATATATTTAGTCGTATTATTTATAATATGACTCGTGATTTTTATTATTATTAATATACGCATTTATACAATTATATATCCGTTATTCACGTCTATATATTTATATAAACGTTTATATTACCAATAACTATTATTACGAGTTTTATTATTTATGTTTTAATTGTAAATAGTTATCGAGTCATACGAAATGGTCACATGTCCGAGTCATGACTCTCGGCTCATTGTCCAAGTCCAAAGTAATAAGCAATTGTCATAAAAATCAATACATATCTGTCCAACTCAATCCCAATCCACGTGCTACAACAATAGGGTCTGACTACGGCACCCGACTAACCTATCTCCGTCAATCTAAGTGATCGTCTCACAATCGGTCCCCAATAACACATTTCGTCAACACTTCTCAATACCAATATCCAATATCCAATGTCGAGAGCAAGCATGGTCTCGACCCACATGTATTCGGCCAAGAAATAAAATAAACAACCAACCAATTACAAAACCAAGTTACAATCAAGAAACAATATAACCAAGGTCACACTCGGGTTGGTTTACCAAGCCAAACCCGAGTCTACACAACTCGACTGAGTCGCGGTAAACACCACGAGCCAAGAGGGGCTCGAACCAAGTACCAAAGATCACAAAAATGGCTCCAAGGAGCACTCCATAATGCCAATTCGACCATGAGGGTCTCGGCAACAACAACAAATACACGGCATCGAGCCGCGACTCTCAAGAGTCGAACCAAGCATACCAACGCGAGCAAGAAATCAAGAGCCAAAACCACGGCTCATAATAACAAGAAATCGAGCACCATGGCTCGAGTCAATACCCAAGCCGTGAGTCATGGACTCACGGTTCGAACCAAACCCACCAAATAACAACCCGGATACCAAACCTTCTAATAAAAACGAGTTTCCAACAAAAACCCATAAGTATTTCCGTTTTTAAGTGAAAACCCATTCGGATCTTAATCACATCGTGACCAAGGGTCACGTTTTAACAAAAATGCGAGTCACACTCGCCTCACCTTCGATCAAATAAGCTCCAAACCGTAAAACCCTTCGATAACAACCGATTGGTGGTGAAATATGGTGATGATTCGTGATGAAAATGATGTTATAGGCGCGTGTAGGGGCGGATCTAGAAGATTAGATGGTGGAGATCATGAAAATGGTGGTGGTTTGTAGTGGTGGCCGGCGGTGTGATGGTTATGGCTGGAAAATATGGCGGCGGCTAGGGTTGAGGGAGAAGAGAGAATGAGAGAGAGATAAGTGAGTGAGTGAGGGTGTTTGTTTGTGTGAGAAAACCGGACCACGAGGACCAATTTTGTGGTTTACTCTTTTTATTTTATTTTTTTGTTTTAAATAATAATAATGATAATAATAATATTAGTAATAATAATATTACTAGTTGTGTTGAGTTGGTAAAGTGGGTAAATGTAAAACATACGACCCGAAACCCGAACTCATTTCAAACTTTCAATATCTCCCGAAAACATCCCGTAAATAATTAAATATAATCGGACTCGTAAAACGAATCATAACATTTCCCGTTAGGTAAACCTAGTGCCGGAGTCAACGTAGTACCAGTGAGAATTTTAAAAACATACATCATCACGTAAATTCCATAATGAATTATTAAAATAATTCACGAATTCCATAACGTCATAAAATATAATTATCCATAAAATTGGTCTTACAAGTTCGTTGTGAATAAAAATTCCAAATAAAAATTATAAACGAACTTTAACGTAATGCGGGTTTTCAAAATAGCTCCCTAAATTGCCGGTTGTCACACAAATTGTGTGGGGAGTGAATAGTAAGTTTTGATAATTCTGAGGACCATTAGTTCAACTTATAAATATTTGTCAACATGCTATTGGTGTAAAACTGTCATTAACACACTAATGATGCTCTAAGTACATGTTAATAAGCTTTGAAATCCGTGAAAAACCCTTGGGATTCGAGGTAACATATTCCTAGAATGTGTGGGGGAGTGAATAATATGTTTTGATAATTTCGAGGACCATTGGTTAAACTTATAAATATTTGTCAACATGCTATTGGTGTAAACCTGTCATTAACACACTAATGATGCTCTAAGTACATGTTAATAAGCTTTGGATCCATGAAAAACCCTTGGGATTCGAGCTAACATATTAGGCATCCAAGTGTCTCACATTTCTTTTAAGAAATACAAAAGAAGTTTCATCTCAGATCCAGATGCTTCTTTTCCACATACAAAACACAAACATAAACCACACATACACATCCCTGGTATACATACAAATACCGGGAGTGTCCATACACATCTAGAGCCTTCTTCTCCACACACAAACTTCATTTTCTCAACTCCAAAACAAATTTACCGACAAATTCAATAAGTTACAAAGAAACCAACTAATTGTAACAAAACTTAACCACAACTTAGAAAATAATTCCAACAAATTTGAAAAACAAAATAACTATTAACCTTGAAACAAATCTGGAAAAAAAAAATCAACAAAGGATACAAACAAAATTACTAAAAAAATTTTAACAACAAAATATACAAATAATTTAAACAAAACTTACACAAAAAGTTTAATAACTAATTTTAAAACAAACTCAAACATCTCTAACAATAGCAGATTCTGATGACGCCAGCAGAGATTCTGGCAAGGCAATATGTGGAGATTCAAGAAAGACTTCCTGCTAGTGCAAATCTGGAAAAAAAAATATAAATATACAAAAAGAAATTAGAAACATATCACAATTCACAAATACATAGTCAGAAATATGAAAGGAAGCAAAAGAGATGGTAACTCGCCCGAGTCAACACGAGTTGACTCGGTGAGTCACCAGTTAACCGAGTCGCACCGAGTCGGGGTTAAAAACACTAGATCCACACGTTTTTGATTTAAAACAAAAGGTTTTATAAAGATTTTATTAAAAAAATCGGTTTTATGAAAATATAGTGTTGGGAACGAAGTTTTACTATTTTATCAAGTCTCGGTCATTTGTAATAACGCTAGGTTGCTTAGTTATTATTTACTTACATTTATATTATGTATTAAGTTTACTAGGCTTAAGTAATGAAGTCCATGGGCCTCCAAGCCCACACGATTGTAAGAAGGGAAGGAGTAGGAGTGTTGCCCTAGCTCCTTGCCTATAAATACCATGCTTAAGTCTCTTTGTAAACTTGGTTGGTTATTTGAAATCATAAGGAAACTCTTGCACTTATATTTCTCTCATTCTCATAATCACCCAAATCCTTATATCTATCTCATTCTTGCTTGTGTGTAATCAATATGGGTACCTAACAAGTGGTATCATTCGCCATATGAAGGTATTGTTCTTGTTTTTTCTTTGAATCCGATCCAAAAACATATTTTCAACTCGTTATTTTGTGAAAAAGTTGTACTTTCTTGTTTGTTTCTTGGTTTTTATCACATCTTTGCTTACAAACTTGTGCTACAAATCATATCAAACAATAAAGTATCAATCTTTCTTTCAATATTTTCGATTTGTACTTTTGTACTAGTTTTCGCAATCTTTAAAATTTTTGAAAAGTGGTTCAAGTTTGCAAATTTCTTTGAGATATCATTATTTTAAGGATAGTTGTATAAAAATCTTGGATTAAAAACGTGTTTTTAGATTGCTTTTAATCAAAAACAAAAACTGCCAAAGTTTCGAAATCCCTAAGCACTCAGTTTCGCAATCACTAGTTGTCTAACTTTCGATATTACAAGCCGCGACCCCTTTTTGTTTTCACAGTTGGATACTCAGTACTTTCTCTCTTGTATAAAAAAAAGAAAATACTTCGACTTTTAGCTTAATTTCAAAATTGGATAATTTCAAAATTTATTAGTGAGATTGAGTTTTTGAAAAATTCAAAATTTTCGAAAACACATTTTTCGCAAACATCTAAGTTTCGAAAACACTCAGAATTCAAAAAGTTTCGAGAATCCAGAGCTTTAAAGTTTCGCAATCATAAAGTTTCGCAATCACCTAAATTTCGAGAAAACTGAATACAAAGTTTCGAAAACACATAATTTCTCAATCACTATTTTCGAAATATGGGTTCTGACTAAGTTTCGAGAAACTTGAAGAAATTGGATTAGTGCTTAATTTTGAGAAATTAGTTCAACCTATACCTTCTACAAGATCCATTATCACACAAGTGTTCATTATGTCTCAACCACCATACTACAACTTCAATCATCCTCAGCAAAATCAGAATCAGCAGTATCACCATCAATTTCATCAACAACAGTATCAACAACCACCACAGTATCATCAACAACCGGCTTACTCACAACAACATTTATTCATGCAACAACAACAGATGGTTCCGCTACAACAACCATATCCAATGCCACAACAACAAAGCCAACTTCCATCCAAACAGACTCACTGGTTAGATAGGATGTGTGAAGTAATATCAACTCAACAATCCAGACATGAGGCAGGATCAATTGACACACCACCAATGCTTACACCTAGTAATTACGTTCAGTGGGCAAGTCGATTCTTAAGGTTTATTGAACTCAAGAAACCCCATGGTAAGTACATGAAACAAGTTATCCTTGAAGGACCGTTTCAGTGGCCTATAAACTTAGTTGGAGGTGACCCAGCTGCTGATCCTCCAGTAGCTCCAACTACAGTACCAGTTCCTGAGTCTACACTCACTTCTGAACAACTACTTCATCGTGAAGCAGACGAGTATGCTATGGTTTACGTACTTCAAGGAATCATAAATCCAATATTTAGAAGTGTTGATGCTCAGAAAACTGCTAAAGCAATGTGGGAACACGTTCATCTACTTATGGAAGGCACTCAATTGAACAAAGAAGACATGGAATCTAAACTTTACATGGAATACACTAACTTCATGATCGAACCAGGGGTGTCACTTGAATCTTACTATCATCGTTTCACCAATGTCGTCAATGACTTAGAGAGACATGAAGTACACCTTCCAAGGATCGCAGTCAATACAAAGTTTGTCAATAGTCTGGGTTATGATTGGCAAAAGTATGCGATATTTGTGAGACAAGCAAAGAATCTTCATAATGCTCCATATCGTTTGTTGTATGATTATCTGAAGCACCATGAATCTGAAGTTGAAAAAGACAGAGCTGCTCGAGGAGGCTATACACCACCCCCAACTACAAACCCGTTAGCACTCGTTGCTCAAACTCATCCTGCTCCACCTCCAATGTCCAATCATGCTTAGGTTCAGGAACAGAATTACTTCAGTTATCCATAACCTGCAACCTCACACCAAATGGTCCCATATGAATCATCCTCACAACAGGCCTCTACTCAACTTGTTCCATATGAAAACAATGACACCATGTACTACTCAAACTACACAGAAGAGGATGATGAAGATGTTAATACGTTGAATCAGGGACTTGCTCTCATTGCTCGTGCTTTCAGCAAATTCTCTAACAAGACAAACAACCGTCTTCGTTCTTCATCAAATACAAGGAATCAAGCTGTCATTCAAGATGGTTGAGTTGAGATTCAGAACCGTAACCTTGGACGGTCTGGTTCAGGTGGGTATTCAGGAAATTCTGGGTTTGGACAAAGGATTAACAACAATGGAGGATTCAGAAACAATTCAGGTGCTCCTCAGAGAAGAAACGACAATGCTGATACAGGAAATACAGAATCTGGGAATGCAGTGTTATCACACCCCGCCACGGCGGAAACGCGCGGGTGTAACTTCATGGATATCATCACAACACCTAGTGTCTACATAGAGAACAACTACATGCACATAAATAGAGCAATGTACAAACACAAAGTGTTGTAACAATACCCCAAAATAAAATATCCAAAACAAAACATAAATCCGAACATAGATGTTAAACCACTTCCAATGCAACTAAGGTCTCGTCTATCCACATCCTTCTATCTTATCCTTAGAAAGCTCACCTGAAAATGATGCTTAAAATGTCAACATAACGTTGGTGAGATTCATAGGTTTGAGACTCAACACACAAGACAACCAAATTCACTGTGATTACAAAATATAGCTGGACAAATAATTATAGTTATCATATAGCTACATGCATTTGCAAGTTAATATTCACACACAAAGGCAACAGCACTCATAAGGCAACCAATAGGACGGCTCCTGTCCTCCGACCCCAAAATAATTACAACAGGACGGCTCGTGTCCTCCGACCCCATAATGATTACATTAGGACGGCTCGTGTCCCCCGACCCCATTAAACATCAATTAGGTCGCATGCGCGAGCAACAGGATAAGCATCCTCCTAATTGGATCCCATTAAACATCAATTAGGTGGCAAGCGCGAGCAACAGGATAAGCATCCTCCTAATTGGATCCCATTAAACATATTAAACATCAATTAGGTCGCATGCGCGAGCAACAGAATAAGCATCCTCCTAATTGGATCCCATATATATCCACACAAGCAAATAATCACACATAGCATGCATACGATAACATTATAGGTCCAAGCTCTTTAACACCACACACATAATCACAGTAAATCAAATCATTTAAGACAAGCATCATTCCCATCCCATGTTTAAAACAAGTTAAAAATATGGGAATATGAACTCACTTTAAACTCCGCAGCTTCCACAAAAACAATCCACAATTCTAAACAACACAAATAATCCACATTACACAAGGTCAAGCTAAATGCTACAACCCATGCAATACACATATAATGGATGTCTAAGACTCATATGACCCACCATGGATCTCCTAGACACCACACTAACAACTACCATAACTTAATACTCACTAAATCCCTTGCACTCTTAAAATCAGAAAATGCATAATTTTTGGGTACATTCACCCACATAAAATCACGACAAATAAAGCTCAATAACACACACAAATACTCATAAGAAATTCAAACTTGTCAACTACTCAAATTCGGATCTGAACGCACACCAAAAAGTTTTGATTTTTAATAAATACTTCCACAAGTTTTTATCGCGAATCCTTTTCGTGGTAGTCTAATATAACCTAATACTTAACTATTCCAGGAGGCCTAGTCAAAATACCACTTTTACAACCACATGACACTCTCAAACTTTTACCCAAAATATGTCCCGGTTTGACAGCTTTGACACCTTAACAAAGAAAAATCAAAAGACCAACTTCCCGACCTTGAAATCAATCGTGGCTGGACTTTTTGGAAAGCTCTTTCATTATACTTCAATTTAGACCTAAAATTCGTGACTTAACTCCTCACCATTTGTTATTTACACTCACATCTTTACATATATGTATATATATTTTTTTTTTTTTTTATTTAATTAATTTATTACACTAAAAACCTCATACTTTTCATATTTTATGTATTCCCATATCGATACCTAACGTCTTTTGCGATAAACCTTAATTTTACGATAAACCGGAAAATAATCATTTTCAAAATAAAGTTTCCAAAAATAGAATTTCACACTCTTTTTGAAATATAACTCATAAAAACACATCCCACGTAACTTACTAACGCTCAATTACTTGAACGAAGTCTCGTTACGCAAAAACACAAAAACACCAAAAACAACACAAGTCATTTCTACACCACAAAGGTGATCAAAATGAACTTTTCCAAATTCCAAACTTTCCAAATCACAATAAAACCACTCACGCAAAGGGATTTAGTGCTAAAACTCACCTATATCACACTTAAATCACCTAAGACACACTAAACAAACGTCAACCGAGTCAAGATAATCAGTCAAACTGACCTGCCAAAACCACGGTTGTTACATCATCCCCCACTTAGGGAAATCGCGTCCCGAGATTTCAACTACTATAGTCACCACTCACAACAGCAAAGGAAAATCTATGGATATTTAAGCGGATAAATACCACCCCATAAAATCACAGAGAAAGAATCGCAAAAATGTGAACCGACTAAATACTCGAATTCACACGATAGAAAACACTCCGACACTCCAACGATACATGAAAATAAATACACTACACCGATCAATAACACCAAAGATCCGAACGACTTCTCACAGATAGGTACAATACTCTCGAACCAAATGAAAATCCAAATGGTAACCGCAGGAAAAACCACATATAATGGATACACACAAAACAAACATTAATTACATCTGATCCTCACGCTCCCAAGTAAACTCATGACCACGCTTAGAATCCCATCATACCTTTAACAACGCTATCTCACCACACTTCAAACCCTTAACATCTCGATCCATAATCTCAACAGGTTTCTCGACAAAATGAAGAGTCTTGTCAACCTTACATTCATCTAATGGCACATGCAGACTAGCATCCGCCAACCACTTCTTTCCATTAGATACGTGAAACGTATCATGCACTCTACTTCACTCCTCAGGAAAATTCAACCGATATGTCTCAAATCCAATCCTTTCCATAAATCTCAAACGGTCTTACGTATCTCGGTGCTAGCTTGCCTTTCTTACCGAAACGCACCACACCCTTCCAAGGAGATACTTTTAACCTCACAATATCACCAACACCAAACTCCAAGGGCTTATGGAAATAATCCGCATAACTCTTTTGGCGATCTCTTGCTGCCTTAAGTCTTTCCTTAATCAGAAAACCTTATTCGTAGTCTCTCGTACCAGTTCAGGACCAATTAGTTGGCTTGTTCCAACATTTTCCCACAGAACAGGTGACCTGCATTACCTTCCATACAACTTCTCACACGACACATACTCAATACTAGAATGATAATTGTTGATATAGGAGAACTCAGCTAAGGGTAAATGTATACCCCGGCTTTCCCAAAATCAAACACACCCATGCTCTCAGCTCACCATCCAACGCCAGATTTGTACGCTCACTTAGTCCACTCATTAGAGAATGATAAGTCGTACTCATCTACATACGCGTTCTCAAGACTCTATAACACGTTTACCACTATCGCGAAGTAAGTATTTCATCATGTTTCTTGATGATCAACGCGACACCCTATGGTTCTTTACCAACTCACCGAGCGAAAAGTCTCGCCAACTCCTCCATACATCTCTTGCAAAGGTAATGATATGTCTTATCCATTCTCGGATGTATTAAATACCTTGCATGATTGATGTCCTTACGCTTCCTCTCAATGAAACCAATAGCTGGTCCACAAAGTACATTCCTCCATCCTCGTTCCTTTCCATTTACTGGTCTAAACCAAGTAATCATTCTTCTTACATGTTCTCATCCTTGAACCACTCTCTCTAGGCTGTCAACATCTAAGCTTCACTCGTTCACTCCCGCTCAGCGCTCTTACCACGATGTCCGCCCTTCCTTGACAGTAGCGAATCAGACAATCGTAGTCACTGAGAAATTCCACACCCAACTTCTCTTCAACATATATTAACCTCTTGTCAAATATATGCTAAAGATTCTTATGATCTGGGTAGACCACACTCTTTGCTCCATAAAATATCATCTCCAAGTTCTACTCCCCAACTTTAAATCATGTATCACATAGTTCCTCTCATGAATCTTCCACCTCCGCGATGCCTACGCAACCTATAGAAGATAGAAATGAATCGCCAATAGTACCTGCCATTTCTAAGGACAATCGTCTCTCAGATGGTGTCTTAGGTACTTTCTACTCTTTACCACTTTTATCTTACTAGTGTCCACAAGCACTCGCTATCGTTGACCACCTTCCTGAAGAACGTACATCTCAAAGCTACACCTCTCACTTGGACACTTGGCACATCCTCTTCTTCTTCAACGAACAAATTGATAATCGAAACGACAATCTATCCTAAGTAGACGACGCGAACCATGAAACCGGTCGAACTAAAACGTATATCAACGAACTCAAAAGGGGTACGAATTACCGAATAGCGAAGTAGCGAACATCAAAATCAAAGCTAGAAAAACACAATGAGAAATTTTCTCAATAAAAGTAGACACGGATAAAATATTTCATGAAAACCCATACAAAGAAAATACACATACCCATAAAACCTCCACAAGCGTACCTCAACGAAAGAAACACTCGATGAATCAAATACATAACAAGTTTGGTAAATGAGAACCATAGACAGTTCTTATTCCCGTACTCGACCTTCTAAAAAACAAATGAACACCGTTTTTCACAAGACATATCTTAAACTTATACATTTTTTTATGAAATATATATAAACCATTTTATGTAAGACATCAACATAACAATTTTTTTTCACACTACATTTCCCATAAAAATATTAGTTTCCATCAAACGACCTTGAAATACCCAAAACGAATTTTAAAATACCATAAGGACTTTAACACAACCCTTTTATTGGATGCGAAAAACACAGAAGAATCACATAATCAAAATAACCACCAAACGAATCTCATACCAGGGAACACTCACGCAAATACATTGCAAACCAAACGATGAACTTACAGACTCATTCGTACAACGATCAAACCAAAATCATAGAAAAACACCGATACTAACAAGTCACAAAACATGTCACAAAATTCAATTGGTTTGTGTAAATGAGGGATCAAATATCCACACCAACTCATCACGAACCAACAATACTCGAAGAATAGTATAACATTCATTCGCGGAATGAATGCAAGGAATAACCAAAGAAACGAACCAGTATCCAACAAAAACAAATTCGATTACCCAACACCTATCATGACGTCGAATAGAAAGAATATGGCATCTGTACCATCATGGTATGAATAAGAATGCCAACCAAAGAATTAGGTATACAAACGGAGCCTATAGCAAACAAATCAACTTAAATACCACTACATAAGTACCCACCGATAATTGAGGTATCAACATATGATAGGTAGGATGGAATCTTACCACCCACACACCCCAATCACATAACGACTGCCCAAAAGGTTAAAAGAATACTTCTCTAACCATACAGCCATCACCAATCATGATATCACATACCATCTACCACAACATATAACAACAAACATCAATCAATGCAATAATGGTCACAAGTCCACGTGTGTAATACCCTTATAATTATGTTCGCGACCATAGTTATAAGCCTATTCCACACGCATACTTACTTCCAAAACCACACATCTTAATGATAACGCACATATACCACATAGCACCTAATACACCATGCAATCCATGCTATCATACTTGCAAGTCCACTTGTGTTGTGACGCATGTATAATTATGTTGGCCACCATAATTATCTATGCCCCCTTTCATAAGTGTTCTCCCTCCTATGACAACACATCATGCAAACAATCACGCAACCAAAAACAAAAGACGTCGCAAACAATCATCTGACATGGAACAATTCCATCGATCACGTAAACTCTATAATCAAAAGCACTTGGATAAGGTCGATCCAATATCCAAGAGTAATCACGCTCTAACATGGCTCCAGACGGCAAAAGACAATATACGAATTTCCAAAACATAACACAAAAAAAAAGACGTCGCATAATCGCTCAAACTCCACTCTCACACTTATCTCCCCACTCAAATCTATTCAACTTACTACTCACTGTAGACTCTAGATCCGAATCCACACCATTTCATCCTAACTCTATTTCATCTTTACTCAACCAACCATTCATGTTTCCTACACGTTGAGGTAATCGACAACATGCAAAACCATCTCTATTCTTTTCTTCCAATTCCACATGATTCATAAGCGCATACAAATCACGAGGTTTAGACTAAACCACATCTCCTTCCTATGTGAAGTGAGGACACTACCAAGGGTATTTGGTAATGGCTCCATCTCCAGAAGTCACCGTGGTTCCAAACCTCTCCACTTCTTCTCCACCAACGTTTCCCATAAACGTCTTCTTCTTGTCCGAACATAGATACATGCTATCGGAAACTCGGATTCTGCAGTTAATCCGCTTCATCCTACCACTTCTCTCGCATCCGATAGCGACAACGGTTGTCCAACGAAGCATCTTACGCGCGGAAGACGATATAACAAAGTCGATATATACAATACTACGTATAAGGAATAGAATAGACGTCCGAAACTCAAAAAAACATCTCATAAATATAAGAAAATAGACATATAAAATACTATACTTACACATAGATCCTAAATGCAACTATATGAGGGACTCCTAAGTTATAGTCTAGGTTCAACCACCTAATTCTCTATAACCAAGGCTCTGATACCAATCTGTCACACCCCGCCACGGCGGAAACGCGCGGGTGTAACTTCATGGATATCATCACAACACCTGGTGTCTACATAGAGAACAACTACATGCACATAAATAGAACAATGTACAAACACAAAGTGTTGTAACAATACCCCAAAATAAAATATCTAAAACAAAACATAAATCCAAACATAGATGTTAAACCACTTCCAATGCAACTAATGTCTCGTCTATCCACATCCTTCTATCTTATCCTTAGAAAGCTCACCTGAAAATGATGCTTAAAATGTCAACATAACGTTGGTGAGATTCATAGGTTTGAGACTCAACACACAAGGCAACCAAATTCACTGTGATTACAAAATATAGCTGGACAAATAATTATAGTTATCATATAGCTACATGCATTTGCAAGTTAATATTCACACACAAAGGCAACAGCACTCATAAGGCAACCAATAGGACGGCTCGTGTCCTCCGACCCCAAAATAATTACAAAAGGATGGCTCGTGTCCTCCAACCCCACAATGATTACATTAGGACGGCTCGTGTCCCCCGACCCCATTAAACATCAATTAGGTCGCATGCGCGAGCAACAGGATAAGCATCCTCCTAATTGGATCCCATTAAACATCAATTAGGTCGCAAGCGCGAGCAACAGGATAAGCATCCTCCTAATTGGATCCCATTAAACATATTAAACATCAATTAGGTGGCATGCGCGAGCAACAGGATAAACATCCTCCTAATTGGATCCCATATATATCCACACAAGCAAATAATCACACATAGCATGCATATGATAACATTATAGGTCCAAGCTCTTTAACACCACACACATAATCACAGTAAATCAAATCATTTAAGACAAGCATCATTCCCATCCCATGTTTAAAACAAGTTAAAAATATGGGACTATGAACTCACCTTAAACTCCGCAGCTTCCACAAAAACAATCCACAATTCTAAACAACACAAATAATCCACATTACACAAGGTCAAGCTAAAAGCTACAACCCATGCAATACACATATGATGGATGTCTAAGACTCATATGACCCACCATGGATCTCCTAGACACCACACTAACCACTACCATAACTTAATACTCACTAAATCCCTTGCACTCTTAAAATAAGAAAATGCAGAATTTTTGGGTACATTCACCCACATAAAATCACGACAAATAAAGCTCAACAACTCACACCAAATATTCACCATGGTCTCTCATAAGCATAGAAGCTAATCCCAGAAGGCCATGGACCAATAACACACACAAATACTCATAAGAAATTCAAACTTGTCAACTACTCAAATTCGGATCTGAACGCACACCAAAAAGTTTTGATTTTTAATAAATACTTCCACAAGTTTTTATCGCGAATCTTTTTCGTGGTAGTCTAATATAACCTGATACTTAACTATTCCAGAAGGCCTAATCAATATACAACTTTTACAACCACATGACACCCTCAAACTTTTACCCAAAATCTGTCCCGGTTTGACAGCTTTGACACCTTAACAAAGAAAAATCAAAAGACCAACTTCCCGACCTTGAAATCAATCGTGGCTGGACTTTTTGGAAAGCTCTTTCATTATACTTCAATTTAGACCTAAAATTCGTGACTTAACTCCTCACCATCTGTTATTTACACTCACATCTTTACATATATGTATATATTTTTTTTTATTTAATTAATTTATTACACTCAAAACCTCATACTTTTCATATTTTATGTATTCCCATATCGATACCTAACGTCTTTTGCGATAAACCTTAATTTTACGATAAACCAAAAAATAATCATTTTCAAAATAAAGTTTCCAAAAATAGAATTTCACACTCTTTTTGAAATATAACTCATAAAAACACATCCCACATAACTTACTAACGCTCAATTACTTGAACGAAGTCTCGTTACGCAAAAACACAAAAACACCAAAAACTACACAAGTCATTTCTACACCACAAAGGTGATCAAAATGAACTTTCCCAAATTCCAAACTTTCCAAATCACAATAAAACCACTCACTGAAAGGGATTTAGTGCTAAAACTCACCTATATCACACTTAAATCACCTAAGACACACCAAACAAACGTCAACCGAGTCAAGACAATCAGTCAAACTGACCTGCCAAAACCACGGTTGTTACAAGTGTGGTGCTACAATTGTAACGGCAAAGGTCATATTGCAACAGCATGTCCAAAACCGAGAACTCGGGGCAGTAAGTTTCACAAGCAGGCATTACTTATGGCTCTCAAAGATGAAAAAGAAGGAACTTTCACTGAACAAGAGAATAGTTTCATCGCCAATGCTTACAATGATGATGATATGGAAGATCTTGAAGCCAATGCAGCTGTGATGCTTATGGAAAACATGCAGGAACTCCAGTTGAATGATTCAGGCCTAGTGTATGACACTGATGGCTTGTCTCAGGTACATGACCTAAACACGTGCTTAATACAAGAAATTTCATCACCCTCTGCTTCTGAATCAGATAAGGCGCAAGTTGTTCCATCCAAATCGTTTTTATCTTCTCAAGAGGATGAACAACTGAACACAGTTGTTATATTTGATGATGACACTGTCGTTTCATTTGATGATCCTATTGAGAAAGACGAACATGATCATGTTGAACAACATGAACCTTCATCTGATCCAGATCCTGACTATATTGTAATGGCCAAACAACTTCAAGCACAAATTCTAATAACTCAGAAAAAGAATGAGCAAAATAAAGTTTTGAAAGAAACAAATGCAGTTTTGAAAAAGGACATTGAGTGTTATAAGATACAACTTTCAAATTTTCAAAATGAAGTTAAACGTGAAAAGTGTTTTGAAAAGTCCTTTCAGGAATCTTACACCAAAGAACAAAATCTTCAAAACAAAATGCGTGAGGTAATTGAGTCAAACGGCAAATTGGTTTCCAAACTAGAAAATGATAAACATGAACTCAGAAAACGAGTTGCACAACTTCAAAAGGAACTTTCAAAAACACAAACGGGGTTGTCAAATTGCAAACAGGAATTTTATGAACACAAAGTGCGAAAAAAGAAAAAACAAAATTCTTTAATCGAAGAAAATCTCACTCTCGAACGTCAAATAAAAGAATTTCAAAATATCATTTACAAACATGGAGAATCTGTAACAACGATTCAAAAATTTACTTTAAAACCAAGACCCGATAAAGGTTTTGTCATTGGCGACTACAGATCAACTTTTCTTCACACTGCGTTTAAAACAATTCCTAAACCTTACAGTATGGACCAATTGCTTGATAATAATATTGTGCGTGTTGTTGTTTATAATACTGAGGAAGAAGAAGAACTTGAAGAAAAGAGTCGATAAAAAATGAGTTAAGTTGAATATTGCAAACCATATGATTACTCAAAAGTTCCTCATATTTCAAAATCTTTTGTTCTGTCAAAAGAAATACCTGAGAAATCATGGTATGTGACTGAGTCATACGTCTCATCTTCCAATGGGGCTCATGTCCAAACTGTGGCACAAGTAAATGGACCATTACCATCTTCTGGTACTGTGACACCTTTACCAACACGTTGTCGAGTCTTAGAATATTTTAAAACTTTCATGAAAGGCATCGAAAATTTGGAAGACGTAATTGAACGTAATTCGAAAATAAAAATTGCTACTTTTCAATCAGCTTACGAGCGCGAAAAGAGAGAAATTTTTCAAAAACAATTTCTGCCTTTAGTTCAACATTTGCGTCATTGTGCTACTCGTTGGGAACAGGAACTTCAAAAAGAAGTCAAATCAATGATAAACGTTTTCACCTTAAATGAAAATGCAATTTTGGTTCAAACAACGAAAAAACAGATTTTTGAAAACAGATTCTTATCGACTCTTGGAAAAAGTTCTTGAAGCTGATATTTTGTCAATCATTATGAATGATCTTTACAAATCTGGCAATGCAATGGTGTTTGAAAATTACTGCGCTGACAATGATTTACTGAACAAGGAAATTGAAGCATTAAAACATGAATCTGTAACGTTGAGAAAAAACAGTGATGATGTGCAAAACAACCTTTCAAAAGAAATTTGTCAACTCAAACAAAGGCTTGAATGGTGTCAAGCTCAAAGTCTTGAAATGGAATTACAACTTCAAAGTCAAAATGTTTCAAAAAGTTGTCAAATTTGCAAAGACAATGCGTTTCTCAAAAATCAATGTCTCCTTTATGAAAAAGAAATTGCGGAATTAAAAATTGAAAATGTCGATTGGCAACAAACCCGCGATCACATTTTTTATTGTAACGGTTTACTTCAGTCTGAGATTCAGGATAAAAACCACATCATCATTGATTTGAAAGAGAAAATTAAGCTTCTTCAAAAAGGAAAGTTTGTTGACACCACAATGATAGCACCAGGAATATTTAACATAGACAAAACAGATAAGGGTAATAATGCTCAGAGTTCTAATGTCAGCTCTTCCACTTCTACAGGACTAGTTTCCCCTAAAAGCGTTAGCAGACCCAAGACAAAAAACATTAAGAAGACTAGGATCTGGCAACGTAAGAGAGGAAAACTAGAAGTGCAAGAAGTAGAAGCTCACCTAAGGAATTTGAATAAAACTCATGTTGCGTCTGATATAGATTCTAATCTGGCAAATTGTAATCAAAATCTAAATGTAACGAATGATGAACCTTTGAATGTTTTGAAAGTTAATGCATCTTGTGTGTTTTGTCGTAAAAGTATGTTATCTGGTGATCATGCAAAATGTGTAGCTAATTCTCTCTTAAATCGTCACAAAAAACGTAGGACAGACATTCCTTAGGCCCACTACTGCTTCTAAGTCTACCTTAGGAAAACCGCCAACTACCGTTTCGAATGATGTTGTAGTTACACCCATGGAAGAAAAGAACAAATCTAGGAACAAGCCAAAAGCTAGTGAATTTACCAAAAATAAAGCAAAAACTAGTTGGAACTGGCAACGTTGGTTACAATACAAACCAAATTTTAAATGGATTCCTAAATTGTTAAATACTTGTGCTTCTAACCAACAGGAACCCACCATTTTTTTGGGTTCCACCTTACATCTGTTCCATCCTCGTCGTCTTCTTGTGATGTAGGTGGTTCAGATTGTTCTCCGGATTGTTGATAGCGGTTGCACCCGACACATGACAGGCAATCTCAAACTGTTAGTCAACTTTGTTTCAAAGTTTATCGGAACTGTCAGATTCGGGAATGATCAATACGCTTTAATCATGGGTTACGGAGACTACGTGAATGGGAATATTGAAATTAGCAGAGTCTACTATGTTGAAGGCTTGGGTCACAACCTCTTTTCAGTCGGTCAATTTTGTGATGGGGATTTAGAAGTAGCATTTAGAGAGAAAACTTGTTTTGTTCGTGATCTACATGGAAATGATCTCATGTCAGGCAAGCGTGGCACTAACCTCTACACAATCTCAATGACTGACATGATTGCTTCATCTCCGATTTGCCTTCTATCCAAAGCTGAAATGACTAAATCTTGGTTATGGCACAAACGTCTTTCTCACTTGAACTTCAAAACGATGACTGAACTCGCTCGTCACAAATTGGTTGATGGCTTTCCAAGATTCCGTTATGCCAAAGATCACTTATGTCCAGCCTGTGAACAAGGCAAAAGTACCCGTGCTCATTTCCCTTCAAAACCTGAACACAGTACTAAACATGTTTTACACCTGCTACATATGGATTTGTGTGGTCCGATGCGTGTTCAAAGTATCAATGGTAAACGCTACATTTTAGTAATTGTTGATGATTACTCCCGTTGGACTTGGGTTTATTTTCTTCGAAGTAAAGATCAAGCTCCTCAAATGATCATCACCTTTCTCACAAAAATACAAGTTCAGTTGCGTAACACGGTTAGAATTGTTAGAACTGACAATGGCACAGAATTTAAGAATCAGACTCTGAGGTCGTATTTTGAGATAGTGGGAATTGAACATCAAACATCTATTCCAAGAACACCCGAACAGAATGGAGTTGTCAAAAGACGCAACAGAACGTTAGTGGAAGCTGCAAGAACGATGTTAAGCAATGCTCAATTACCGGACTACTTATGGGCGGAAGCTGTTTCAACTGCATGTTACACTCAAAACCGTTGTATGATCACAAAACGCCATCACAAAACCCCTTATCAGATTGTTTACAAAAGGAAACCAAACATCAATTACTTTCATGTATTTGGAGCTCTATGTTATCCAGTTAATGATCGTGATGATCTTGGTAAACTTAAAGCAAAGGCTGACATTGGAATATTTGTTGGATACTGTGAAAATTCAAAAGGCTTTCGGATATGAAATCGTCGTACAAGAGAAATTCAAGAGACTATTCATGCTAATTTCGATGAACTCACTCAAATGGCTTCGGAACAAATCAGTTTCGGACCCGCGCTTAATGTTATGGCTTCTAAGCACATCAACTTAGGACCCGCAATGAACCGTTTTAAAGATACTTTAGCAATGGCTTCTGAGCAAAACAGCTTAGGACCCGAATCCAACCGTCTAAACTTTTCGGAATCTTCGGCTGAACCATTGTCACTTTCCCGTAAAGAAGTAGAAATCTTGTTTGCTCCATTGTTTGATGATACGATTGTTAACCGTTCCTCTAAGGTCTCACCAAATTCCGCTGCACATCTTGATCACCATCAAGTACCTGATTCCCCTCAACAAACAACAACTACTGTTGGTAGAGACGGTCCTCCAATTGTATCTCCAACAACTACAGAACAAACCGGGTCCAACTCACAACAATCAGCTGGAGACTCCATCCCTAAATCAGTTCCTCAAACAGCAGAGCATGACCCAGAACCGTTCTTTAACCCATTTGCACCGGCTCCACTTGTCCCTGACATTGCTGAGTCGTCTACACGCAATCTGGATCCTGCTCACTTATGCGATAGTTATCAACTTCACCCTTCCACACACAAATGGACTAGAGATCACCCCTTATTTCAAATTATTGGCCATCCAGATGCACCAATTATGACAAGACAACGACTTCACATAGACGGTGAAACTTGCATATACGCACTCGCAGTATGTGAAACCGTGCCAAAGAACGTCAAAGAAGCTATGACTTATGACAACTGGATTGAATCTATGCAAGAGGAATTTGAATCTTTTCAAAGATTGGAAGTCTGGGAAATGGTTGAAAACAATATTTTTAAGTAACAACAATGAAGGCCATATTTCTTACTCATCGAGATGCGTATGATAAAAGGTTAAATGACACGACATTTAGATATGGTTACAAGGTTTTCAAAAACATCGAGTTTCATCACTAACACTTAACGTACAATATTTCACGACTAGTTTTGCGAAGCCATTTGGTCATATTTTCAAGTTATGAAAAGTGTCATCTTATGACGAAAACATTATATTTACCGATAAAACACCAAACGAGGATCGTGGAGTACTGTTTCATCATATTTACATGAAAAGTGTTTATTAACTTCACGAACGTCAAATATGTATTTTTCAACGACAAATGTTATTTTCAAATTTCACAAGTGGTATCATTAACATACGTATTTGCATGTGTAGCATCATTTCATTGCTTATATTAGATCAAATCATTCATATTAGGTTGCGGTTAGAGATCGTGCCTCATTTCACTGTATCAACTTTTGTCATCATAGCTATCGCACCAGGTGGGTTCATGTCCCCTATTTTAACTTGTTTTATTAATGCTTTGGGGAAGATACATGCTCAACTACTTGCTTTTACTTTTACAAGTACCCTCAATTATTGCTGATGAGGCGAAAAATGAACCACTTTTAGGGGGTCATTTAAGCCCGGAATTGAATTTATTTGATCAAATATTGCCCTAAATCGTTCCTTTTGTGATTTTAGGTACTTTGGGAGAGAAATCTGGAAAAGGAAGCAATTCGGACGTTTTTGGAGCATAAAAGTGGAGAAAACGCCAAAGTCTTAATTTTCCTTGCTGGGAACAGTAGGTGACGGCGTCAAGAAGGAAATTCTGATGGCGTCAAGAGTAATTTCCATGACGACCCAGTACAGAATTGAAGGCGTCACAAGGTAGGGCGTCAAGAGTAAAATACGTGACGGCCTGGAAAATGCTATAACGTGACGGCGTCAAAAGTAGATCAAGGCAGTCCGAGAAGTATTTTGGCGGCGAGATGACGGCGTCACCAATTTTGTCTTGACGCCGTCAGCCTCAATTTCCTATATATAGTTTTCTAATTTTCATTCATAAAAAAGAGAAGTTTTGGAGAAACCCTAAGGCCGAACTTAGTACAAATTTTACAGGTTTTTCAAGGGTTCTCAGCCCTTGAACCCTTTCATGTGTAATTAAGATATGTATTCTTTTAATTCAATCAATATGTCTATGTGTTGGTTGTCTATATCTTGTTCTTATCTTAATTCCATCATGCTAGGCTAGATCTATCTTGTGTTTTCTTGGATCTAATGAAACCTAGATGTTAATTATGTGTTGATTACTTGTTTATGGTTGTATTGGATGAATGATTTCGATGTTAGGCTTAAGAAAACTGGCAGATCTCCAAATGGTAACATGCTTGAACGTCTTAGGAAACATGAACTGACGTGCACTAGGTTTTATTGGTTGAATTTAATGCATGAGTAAATTCTAATGATCCCATGTTAGGAGCTTCTTAATCGGCTCGACATAGGAGTGAAGTAGGCACTCATAGGATTGGGGAATTAAGTGCGCCACCCCATGAATGGTATTAAGGAATACAATCCGTCATCCACGCAACTATAACAAGTAATTAACGTGTAAAAGATATCTAGGGAGTAGTGAAATCTAAGTAAACACAATTTCTCCACTTATTGCTCACAACCTTAGTTTAATTTAGTTTACTTTCATTTTTAGTATTTTATTTTGATTGCATCTTTAGTATTGGGTTAGTTGACTAGCAACTAATTCCGCCCAAATCCTTCAAACCCCGAGATTTTGACTTGCTTTTCATAAAATATAAAAAGACAAAAATAATCATCCCTCATCTTTAGAACTAGTATTTAGGTTTTCTAATCCTAGCGACACTATTCCTAGCTGAAAGATCAATCCCCCGGTACTTGTCACTATACTATACTACAACGATCAGGTACACTGCCTGGTGGGGGTTGTAAGCTTCTCAAGATCCCTTGAGAGGTAAAGCCTGGTGCGATTCCCACGTATCAAGTTTTTGGCGCCGCAGCCTGGGGAATAGTTATTGTCTAGGTTAGAATCTCTTTTTATTAGGTCTACTTGCTAGATTCCTTTCTAGTAAGATTTTATTTTTATTTTTAGGATTTCTTTAGTCTATCTTATTTCTTTGTGTTTTTGTTCGTAACTCTTTACCACCCGACATCATGGACGATGGGAACATCTTTAAACCCGTCATCCCACCACAACAAAACCCACCACTAGAACCTCTTTGGCCCCGAACCTTGGGAGAGTATTCCCGACCTAGCCACCAAGGCTACCGAAACACCATTGAGCTCACCGGAGCCAATGTGACCCCCTTGCGATCTGAAACCATCCGGTTGGTGCAAAGCGGATGTGCATTCCATGGACTTCGTTCCGAAGATCCAAACCAACATCTTAAGGACTTCCTTAAAATCGTAGATTCCATAGACCTAGATGTTGCAACTAGAGAGACAACCCGATTACGCCTATTCCAATTCTCTCTACGGGATCAAGCTAGTCAATGGCTTGAGCGTTTACCTGCGGGATCCATCACCACATGGGATGATCTCACCACTCGTTTCCTTGCTCAATTTTTCCCACCGGGGAGAACTACTAAGCTTAGAAATGACATCTTGATGTTCCAACAACGTCAAAATGAATCTCTTTATGAAGCATGGACTCGTTTCAAGGACTTACTCCAAAAAGTCCCTCATCATGGCATAGATCTTTGGCTCCAAGTCCAAATCTTTTATGACCATATCGATCTCTCCACGAGGCGAGCCATTGACCAATCGGCCGGTGGTAAGCTACGTGATCTAAGTGCGGAACAATCATGGGAACTCATAGAAGATCTTGCTCTCTATGACAACGAAAGTTGGAATGATCCCCGTGATTTGAACAAAACGGTCAAGGCAATATCTTTGACTTCGAACAATTCTAGCACTCCCGACCGTAGGATCATGGAACTTGAAGGTCGAGTCAAGTCTCTCATGAAATCTTACGAAGCTCAATAACCTTCAAGCCAAGTAAGCAGAATCGCTTCTACATGCAAATTATGTAATGGCCCTCATGAGACTCATAACTGCATGGAGCTTCCAAAACGTGCCTATAACGAATTCATGTCGTCACACATGGGTCGAGGTCCTCGAACTTCTGGCGAGGCCTATGAGGCATGGAAGGATAAACCTAATTTCAGAGGGTACCAAATGCGGAGCGTATCCTTCAATGACTCCTCACCACTCACTTGGTCCGAGCATTTTCCATCACAAGGCGTTCCTAGGCAAAGCTGTGAAGATGCTCTAAAAAAATTCATTCTATCTCAAGAATTACAGCTATCTACGCTCGAGGCTAAATTTAGACAACAGCAGGCTGATGTGAATAACAAGATTTGTAATCTGTTAACTGCTATCAAAGAGCATGTTATTAATAAACCCATTCACGTTGATGAGGTTAAGTCTGTTACCGTCATGAGTCCACCAACCTCCCCTGTGAAAATAAAAAGTCCTAGTAAGTTATTCAAACATCTATCACCAAAAGGAAAAGAACCTGTCAACCCCCTAGGACCAATCCATTTTGTAAGCACCATCACCACGATATCTGCTTCTACACCCAACCCAACCCAACAACAAACTAACAAAATTGGTCCTACAGCTAAAGATGAGACCTCAAGGGTGGACCACGATTTGGCCAGAAGCCCTACCAACTCATCCGAGCAATGCGTCGCGCAAGTATCTAGCGAATCGGATGAAGGGAAAAAGAGATCGGAAGAACATACGAGAAATCCAACTATTTTGGGCAAATCTATTCTAGAGGAGCCTGAGAGAAAAATGGAGAATGTTACCAGTGGGAATAGCGATGGGATTAATGTAAGTAACCCTAAAGTTTTTAAGATTTCCTGCACCATTGAGGGAAAGCTCTTAACCGATAGTCATATAGATCCTAGCTTCCCAGACAACATAATACCCCTTTCCCTATACCAAGAAGCCTTCCCAGAACGCATTGTGTGCGAGAGAGTCAATAAAGCAAGGGTAATAAAAAATTTATCAATTATGATTGGAGAACTTGTTTACAATATCGACCTCACCGTGGTCGATAACGTGGACCCTCTCACCAATCAAACGTTAACCAACCTTGTTCTTGGGAAACCATTTATCAATGAATCGGGAGTGATCCTTGATGAGAAGGATGGTAGTGCATTATTCACCAATGGTGTTAAGAAGGTAATTTTTCGTAGGGGTAATGAGGAGGTGTACGAGTATCGTCCTTCCCTTGAGGGGAATCTATATGGATCAAAGGATGGAGAGTCGGGGAAGATAAGACGGCGTGATCCGAATAATCTCAAAATTCCCTGCATGATCGGTCATAAGTACTTCGATAACATCTACATTAACGTATTCCTACCGAAGAATCTTATGTCCCTATTCCATTATAACAATATCTGCAGATGGGGAATGGTTTACAAGGGAGAGAAAGTGGGTGGTAAGGATCATGAAATCCAGGTGTTTGTAGGAAATATGGCATTCACTATGGAATTTACGATTGTGGACAATATCGAAGACTATGTCGACCCTAGATTATCACAAGTCATTTTTGGGGCGCCCTTTTGTGAGATCACTAATCTGATAATTGATGACCGGAACGGAATCATGACCTTCGTTGATGGAATTAGGAGGGTTTCATACCAAACGCCATACAAGAGAAGAGACCTTAAGGAAATTGATTGTGACTGGCTTGATAAGATAAGTTCCCAACTTTTTTTGTGTGATGAAGATGTTCGGAGAGGGTGTAAGAACACTTCTGATTTATCATGTGGATTCTTTAAGGATGTTAGTAAGCTTGGTTCTAAGTATCGAAAAGATATCTTCGAGTTCGAAGACCCGAAGTACTTACACTATGAAAGCGATACTAGTTTAGAAGACGACCTAGAGAGTGAAACCAACGATGAGGTCACGTAGTAACCCATGACCTTGAGTCTAGCTACAAGACTCGTAAATAAAGAAAAGCGCTTCTTGTGAGGCAACCCATGTTTTGTGTGATTTTTATTTTTGTTTGTTTGTTATTTGCTTCCGTATGCATGCTTTATTTTTATTGTTGGTAGATCATGTTTCTAAACTAAAAAGTGGAAATACTTTACTTTGTTGTTTTGGTTTAGTCT
Organism: Artemisia argyi; assembly: GCA_030686995.1. Taxonomy (NCBI): domain Eukaryota; kingdom Viridiplantae; phylum Streptophyta; class Magnoliopsida; order Asterales; family Asteraceae; genus Artemisia; species Artemisia argyi. Next base: position 6,982,534 of record CM060685.1, read on the forward strand.
TAACTCCACCTAAAAGTATTTTTGCAAAAGATAAGTGTAAGGGGAAACCCCAAATATGTTTTTAAGAAACAAACCGATCATGATTCTCCACAATATTAAGTGAACATGTATATTCGTATTTGTTAGAGTCAAATGCTTGTATTGAGTCATAATGAAGTTTTGCAGGATTTTCCAGGAAGTAGGACCAAGTTTTTCCAGAAATTTTCCGAAAACTTAACATACGAATTTCTGCAGGTCACTTCTGACGGCGTCACGAGTTTACTCTTGACGGCGTCACGTGTAAAAATATGGAAATTTTACCGGTTTTGTTTTTCTAACGGAGTCTTATGGTTTTTGTGAATTATTAAGTTTTATAATCTCCAGGAAATCTGCAAACTTCATTCCACAAGCATTATATCTTATTTTGTTTTCTAGGATTTAGTAACTTATATAGGTTGCCGCCGATTTTATGCGAGGTTGTCTTGTCTATTTTCTCAGGATTCACAGGTTATGTATGACAAGAAGATGATTTATATTCTGGAAGGGAAGCTTTGATTGTTCATTTTCTTGGAGGAAGACTTAACCTGGCCACCTTATTATCCATACCGAGCGAATCAGGGGAGTATTTGATTTCATTCTTTTTACTTTCTCACTTTTACATTCTTTACTTGAACATTGGGGACAATGTTCATCTTAAGTATAAGGGGAGGGTCAAATGATGATACCTTACATATGCACATTCGCTTGAGTTTGTTTTGTTTAATAGTAGATGTGTAATAAAACTATGAGAAATACTTGTTAGTGCAATTTTAGCGCCAAATTTAAATTTTTTTACAACACTTAGGAGTGAAACTTTAGCCATAGCAAGCGTCTCATGGATAGGAGATTGTATGACTAGCACATAACCGTATATTCAGAAAAATTTTCCACCCAAATATGTAAGGTTCGCCTTTAGATTTGATAGGAAAAGCATTTACTATTAGTGCTTATGAGTGTACCGGTAGCATTTAGATTCTAGAACTTGCGTTAGTGATGCATCCCGAGACCGCTAGTGAGACTACATTCGTGTAGTAGGATTTACTACATGATAAGAGGCATTAGGATCACCCTTGTGTTAAACCCGTATTATAATTACTTTACCATTTAAGTCATATTACTTGGCTAGTTAAGTCAACTAATTTTTCCCACACCCTTAGCGTTGTACTCATTTTTAGTACACGAAACCCCTAGTACACCCCTCCGAGCCTATCTTTTCGTTTCTAACTTTAAGCATTTTACTTAAAGGAAGAATTTGTTACACCCCACTTAAATGTACACCCAAATCGCCTTAGCTTTCCGTGTATGCGCTCATCTTTAGTGCATTATTGTTATTTGTTAAACCCTAAGTTAACTATCTAATTGATTACATGGTTGCTAAGTCGAGTCATATCATTGTACATATTGTTTTGGGACGATTGGGACTCATGGGTAAAGTACTTATTTTGTGGAGTAATGGGGAAGAACATCATTTATTACCCCCGTATGTGCGTTAATCTTAAAAGTACTCCAAGTGTTTTGATTTTCTTAATTCGAGTCATTAGATTAGTTTATTGTAAAGTATGTAAAGATTCAAGTGTAAGGGGAATTTATATTCCCTATGATGTATTATTTTGGATGGTAGGGTAAGAGTGTATGTAAAAAAAAAAAAAAAAAAAAAAAAAAAAAAAAAAAAAAACGGACTACCATCCTTTTTAATTCTATGTTCATTTTATGTTTTTGTTATTTTTCATTTATTAGCTTAAGTCGAGTCTAGTCTTGGCTTAGCAACGCCATATTGTACATGTAATTAACCAAGATTGTTAACTCGCCACCAGTAAAAACTTCCTTTATCCAACAAAACCGTGTATTTCATATCCCTACACCTAACGTTACAACCCTTTAAAAAGACCTCTTTGATAGTTTATCCTAGGTGCTTACGCCATGTGGTGGAGGTTTGATCCTTTCCCAAGCCTATGGTAATCTATTTTGCTATGACAGGTAGTGAGAGATATCTTCCGTTTCCATATTGTAATTTTTACTTTATTACACCCGAGAGATGTGAGTATCTAAACACTATTTGTGAGGTGCTAGTGTATGACCTCCGTGCTTGTCTATTGGTCTTTAGTGGAACGATTATTTGTTGTAATTACTTTTATATTAGTGTTAAATGACCCCCAACTTGTATTTTGATTAGAATAAAAGCGCATTTGCTTGAGGACAAGCAAATCTCAAATGTAAAGGGTATATGATGAGGCGAAAAATGAACCACTTTTAGGGGGTCATTTAAGCCCGGAATTGAATTTATTTGATCAAATATGGCCCTAAATCGTTCCTTTTGTGATTTTAGGTACTTTAGGAGAGAAATCTGGAAAAGGAAGCAATTCGGACGTTTTTGGAGCATAAAAGTGAAGAAAACGCCAAAGTCTTAATTTTCCTTGCTGGGAACAGTAGGTGACGGCGTCAAGAAAGAAATTCTGACGGCGTCAAGAGTAATTTCCATGACGACCCAGTACAGAATTGAAGGCGTCACAAGGTAGGGCGTCAAGAGTAAAATACGTGACGGCCTGGAAAATGCTATAACGTGACGGCGTCAAAAGTAGATCAAGGCAGTCCGAGAAGTATTTTGGCGGCGAGATGACGGCGTCACCAATTTTGTCTTGACGCCGTCAGCCTCAATTTCCTATATATAGTTTTCTAATTTTCATTCATAAAAAAGAGAAGTTTTGGAGAAACCCTAAGGCCGAACTTAGTACAAATTTTACAGGTTTTTCAAGGGTTCTCAGCCCTTGATCCCTTTCATGTGTAATTGAGATAAGTATTCTTTTAATTCAATCAATATGTCTATGTGTTGGTTGTCTATATCTTGTTCTTATCTTAATTCCATCATGCTAGACTAGATCTATCTTGTGTTTGCTTGGATCTAATGAAACCTAGATGTTAATTATGTGTTGATTACTTGTTTATGGTTGTATTTGATGAATGATTTTGATGTTAGGCTTAAGAAAATTGGCAGATCTCCAAATGGTAACATGCTTGAACGTCTTAGGAAACATGAACTAACGTGCACTAGGTTTTATTGGTTGTATTTAATGCATGAGTAAATTCTAATGATCCCATGTTAGGAGCTTCTTAATCGGCTCGACATAGGAGTGAAGTAGGCACTCATAGGATTGGAGAATTAAGTGCGCCACCCCATGAATGGTATTAAGGAATACAATCCGTCATCCACGCAACTATAACAAGTAATTAACGTGTAAAAGATATCTAGGGAGTAGTGAAATCTAAGTAAACACAATTTCTCCACTTATTGCTCACAACCTTAGTTTAATTTAGTTTACTTTCATTTTTAGTATTTTATTTTGATTGCATCTTTAGTATTGGGTTAGTTGACTAGCAACTAATTCCGCCCAAATCCTTCAAACCCCGAGATTTTTACTTGCTTTTCATAAAATATAAAAAGACAAAAATAATCATCCCTCATCTTTAGAACTAGTATTTAGGTTTTCTAATCCTAGCGACACTATTCCTAGCTGAACGATCAATCCCCCGGTACTTGTCACTATACTATACTACAACGATCAGGTACACTGCCTGGTGGGGGTTGTAAGCTTCTCAAGATCCCTTGAGAGGTAAAGCCTGGTGCGATTCCCACGTATCAATTACTGTGAGTTTTCATAGCCCCTACCTGTATACGTTTTGAATCGTTTTTGGGGGAGAATACATGCTCGTTTTCATCTAAATATATACTTGATTTAATTGATTATGCTACATGTTTAGTCAAACGTTTATTTTCTCCAATTATGAATTTGTTACTCATTTGAATGTATTGTATATTCATTTGTACCACACTTAATCCTTTTTACCTTTGGACCCGAGCATTTTAAACGATTATGCATGCTTAACCGAATAAACAGGCTCTACCACTATGTACATACATGACTGAATGAACGGGTCACATAACCGAATGTACGGGTAATATGACCGAATAAACGGATCACTTGACAGAATGAATTGGTCACATAACCGAATGAATTGGTCGCGTAACCGAATGTACCGGTCGAACTAAATTTATTTTAAATCTGGGTCCACATATTACTTTTGTTTTTATAAATCAAACCATATTTGGAAGTGGGTTGTAAATACACAGGATACAAGTCTTTTATGGGCGGGGCTTGGAACTGGGTGGATTTACAATGCCTTTGCGGGAAAATCTTCATTCAAATGCATTTCATTTTACACTAAACTCTATGAACTCACCAACCTCGTGTTGAAGCTTTAGCATGTATTTTCAGGTATTAAGCAATGGCACGCTACTGGAGGATTTTGGAAGGGCATGACATGGTCATAGAAGACTCTGATATTCATTGGGGGACCGTTTTAACTATTTTAAGGGCCTAATTCCGCACTACTTTTAACAATGTAAATTCAACACTTTTGTTAAACGATCTTATTCTAAATGAATGAGATGAAAACCGTTGTTTGCACTTGTGTTGTGTGGAGTTTGTTAGACTCCATGGATCGTTTTGAGCACTAGGGTTAAACAATAACAATGATTAATAACATGATACGCAGCGGAATAAACAAACATCATTATTATTGAAACAAGGTTTCTTCGTCATCATTTCTAACAACTAATCTAGGCGTCTACAATAAGACTACGCCTAGACACACACACTTTAATTTAGACGTCTACATTGAACTTGTGCACACAAATAATCAATCCCTGTATCTCTTTATATACTAGAGATACTAGGGTTACAAAGAATATTTCTAAATAAAAAAAAGATACGTAGTAATCTTTTTCTTGCATATGAAGTTTTATCCTTTGTCTTCTTTAGTCCTTCATCTTTCATGTATTTTGTCATATCAACTCAAATATAAATCCCAACAATCTTCCCCTAGTTGATATTGAAAAAACCAATAAGCATGAACTTCCCCTGAAGTTAATATGTCATGAAACATGTGACTTCCCCTTACACCATGCTATATCACCAAGGCTCTACAAGTTGCAATCTTCTATGTAAATATTCTTCCCCTTTTTGTCATCATCAATTAGGGGACAAAAGTAAGCAACCTTGATATTCATAACCACAAACCAGTATCATACATTAATCCAGTCTTCCAATGTCTTGAATTTCCCTCCATGAACGAACACCAAAATGCTTTCTTTTATAAATGAACTCAAGACAGAAAAATCCCAAATCTTCAGTAGAAATACCAACGAGCAGCTATAAAAACCTTCACCTTAATGTAGCATATAAATGGTTAATCATTTTAACAATAAGCTTCCCCTGAAACCCATATATTAACCATTTGTTGAATCTGCAATTCTGTAAGCTTTGTGTAATGATGAAGAAAACTAATCATTACCAATTTGATGCTGAAGTAGAATAAACCAACCTTGTGTCTCATCTCTTGTAATAAAACTGACTTCGAACGTATTCTTAACGTATTGGGAGATCGCAATCCCTTGACAATAATCACTGAACACAATAATGTAACTCCTTCAAGTGATTGTCAATTCGTAGTCACCTGAACGAACGAACAAGTTACCTCCTGCAAAAAGGTATGATAAAACATAACCTTGAAAAATTCCACTTCATCGTCAAATAAGCAACAAATACTCCTCTTCGCCAATAAATAATAAATGCGAGCCATTGAACCATTAAGAACAAAATAACCAAACTCCTTGTGTGTGTGAACCAATAACCTTCCGTGTGTGTAAAACAATCTTCATCCAAGTTGCTCATTACTTGACATAGACAAGTAGTACAAAGTATATGTTCTAGAAGCAGAAAAATAAACATAGCAGTAGAATCTCGAACCTATAACCAGCAGCAGTTTTATACCCGAGAAGTAGAAACTATCAAACGCAACAGTAGCATAAAAATTCTCAGCAGCAGAATAGTAGTATTAAGCGGCAGAAAAATTAAGCATAGCAGCAATTTGCTAAAGCTAGCAGCAGAATGAATTTTCAAACAACATAAACCAGTACCAATTCTCGACAAACCAATAAAACTATCAGCAGTAGCACTTCGTAAAACAAAAATAAATAATTACCTTCACCTCACCACTTGATTCGTGATATGATAATATACACAACCGACCCATTATAATGAAAATTTATGTACGAGGTTGTTTATTAATTCCAGCCCCACACACCACGAATCATCATGATTACTTTACCAGATCCCACGTTATACTCCGTATAAAATAAGATCCAATTCAGTACGAGGTTTATTCAAAGACAAAGTTAAATCTCTCCACATCCAAAAGATATTGACCACCGACCCATGATCCAAATTTAATGATTCACTGATCCATGTAATCATAATTCGAGATGTATTCATGATTCATTATCCAAAGTAATATCCCTAATTAAGAACAAAAACAGTACGAGGTTGTTAATGGAATCAACCCCTTGAGCACCGTCCCATTATCTAACTTCGACCAATGAGATTTGACCAGTACAAGGATAATTAATGTGAATCAATTAGATCAATACCCATAATGTAATATGTATATCCTTTAAAAAAATAATACGATGAATAAGAATAATCCCTTAAAATTCAGATCGTACCTTCTTCTTTTCTTTACAAATTCGACCATGAAAACCTTGATAAACCCTAGATAACGAGCTAACCTGTCTCTGATGCCAATTGTGGAGTTTGTTAGACTCCATGGATCGTTTTGAGCACTAGGGTTAAACAATAACAATGATTAATAACATGATACGCAGCGGAATAAACAAACATCATTATTATTGAAACAAGGTTTCTTCGTCATCATCTCTAACAACTAATCTAGGCGTCTACAATAAGACTACGCCTAGACACACACACTTTAATTTAGACGTCTACATTGAACTTGTGCACTCAAATAATCAATCCCTGTATCTCTTTATATACTAGAGATACTAGGGTTACAAAGAATATTTCTAAATAAAAAAAAAGATACGTAGTAATCTTTTTCTTGCATATGAAGTTTTATCCTTTGTCTTCTTTAGTCCTTCATCTTTCATGTATTTTGTCATATCAACTCAAATATAAATCCCAACATGTTGTGATACCAATTGAGTTGCGCCCTAGCAACATATAAGCTTCCGCTGGACCCGATTTTGGGGGTGTGGCAGATTGGTATCAGAGCCTTGGCTATAGAGAACTGGGTGTTTTTAAAACCTAGACAATAGCTACTTTCACGAAAACTTAACCCTATGACCGCCACGTGCCTGCCTGCTAAGCTGATGCCTCTTTTGTGGTTTGTTGCTGACATACGTGATGAGATTGTATCTCATTATCAGATATATTATACTCACTTATTCTCCTTTATTACTATAATTGTCTTCCATATAAGCATGCTCACGTATAGTTTATGTCACCGCGTCATGCCTTTTCCTTACGTAATTTCATCATTTGACCTCGAGTTTGGTCACTTGCCTTAGTCTTTCAGAACGTCTTTTCATATGTGAAGGACATAGTATTAGTATAACTGAACTGAGTATTTTAAAATTCATGGAACCTCGGTGGAATGTAGACTAGGCATCTACATTCGACCCGGGACAGTGGGACATAGGCTGACCACCTATGTCTGACTCAGAAATGAATTTTGCAATATTGGGAATAGTTATAATAAAATTATGTCTGGGTTGCATTTCTACTTGATTTTTAAAGGTTTCATTCATGTGTTCGTACTCAAACGTTGCAAGAACATTCACACCTTCATCACCTCGTGAACCACTGCCTAGAAGCACGCCAACTAATCATGACGACTTCAATCTTTCATTCAATGACAATCCACTCTCGAACACCTACTTCTAGGAAACGTCTTATTTACGTTTCACTCTTTTTCTCTTGTTTTGAAGAGTTATGCCTCAAAAGAAAGCTACTTCAACTATGACACCAGCTGCTATTCGGAAACTTGTTGCGGATAGTATAGAGGCAGCACTAGTAGTTGAAATGGAGGTAGTAGCTGCACGGGCTGCTGAAGCCGCATCTCGGGCAGGAACAACAGAAGCTACAGGACTAGTTGCTAATGGTACTAATGGTCGTAAATGTACATACTAGGACTTCAAGCGTGGTGATCCCATAAAATTCAAAGGTACTGAAGGAGCCACTGCTATGATCCGTTGGTTTGAACATACAGAATCTGTGTTTCATCTATGCAACTGTCTAGAGGAAAACAAATTGAAGTTCGCTGCTAGTACATTTATTGATGAAGCTATGTCGTGGTGGAATTCGTATGCCAAACCTATGGGAATGGAAAATGCTCACAAGCTTACGTGGGATGAATTCAAGAAGTTGCTGACTAAGAAGTTCTGTCCACGCACTGAAATAAAGAAGTTGGAAACAGAGTTTTATGAACTAGTGACAGAAGGTAATGATATCGAGGCATATCTCAGAAGATTTCAAGAGTTGGCTGTGCTATGTCCGACATTGGTTCCCGATAAAGAAAAGCTGCTAGAAAATTTCATCGATGGACTACCTCACAGCATCCGCGGAGATGTGATTTCCTTTAACCCACAAACACTGGACGAGGCTATCAGGATGTCTCAGAAGCTTATGGCTCAGGTGATAAAGAAGGGAACCACTACCAACAACAACAACAGCAACCACGACAACAAAAGGAAAAGGGATGACAACAAAGGAAACAATCAAGTTCGGCCGCCACCCAAACAACATGAAGTGGTTAGGGCCTACGTTGCGGAACCAAATGAAAAGAAAGGATATGCAGGTACTTTACCCAAGTGCAACAAGTGTCAGTTTCATCATAAAGGACCTTGCCCCACTCAATGTGGGAACTGCCAAAAGGTCAGACAAAAAGCCAAGGATTGCAAGGCTCCCACCCTCGTAATGCATCAGAAAGTCACGGTAACCAGCCAGGAGTGTGGAGTAATTGGACACTTCAAGAGTGAATGCCCATAGTTGAGAAACTAGAATGGAGGAAGAGTTCTTTGAAGTGCGAAGCTCGTCAAGACAACAACAACAATGTCAATGTTTAAAAAGAGAACTCTTGCCTTAAAAATAAACCAAAACCTAAGCACTCTATTGTTGTATTTCCTTTGTATTTCACTATACGTGCTATCGTATAAGTTTCATGTATTATTACAAATTCCTATCAAATGAATATTCTATCCTTTATCACCGCTATGCGACGCAAAAAACCACGTCTTTTCACCGAGTACAATCCAGATACTAACACCAGCAAACAATTATGCATGCTTAACCGAATGAACCGGCTCTACCACTATGTACATACATGACCGAATGAACGGGTCACATAACCGAATGTACGGGTAATATGACCGAATAAACGGGTCACATGACAGAATGAATTGGTCACATAACCGAATGAATTGGTCACGTAACCAAATGTACTGGTTGAATTAAATTTATTTTAAATCTTGGTCCACATATTACTTTTGTTTTCATAAATTGAACCATATTTGGCAGTGGGTTGTAAATACACAGGATACAAGTTTTGTATGGGTGGGGCTTGGAACTGGGTGGATTTACAATGCCTTTGCGGGAAAATCTTCATTCAAATGCATTTCATTTTACACTAAACTCTATGAACTCACCAACCTCGTGTTGACACTTTAGCATGTATTTTCAGGTATTAAGCAATGGCACGCTACTGGAGGCTTTTGGCAGGGTATGACATGGTCATAGAAGACTCTGATATTCATTGGGGGACCGTTTTAACTATTTTAAGGGCCTAATTCTGCACTACTTTTAACAATGTAAATTCAACACTTTTGTTAAACGATTTTATTCTAAATGAATGAGATGAAAACCGTTCTTTGCACTTGTGTTGTGATACCAATTGAGTTGCACCCCAGCGACATGTAAGCTTCCGCTGGACCCGATTTTGGGGGTGTGACAGATTTAGGTGATTTCACCCTCTGATCCTAAATGAATATAACCCCCATATATTACGGTAATAAATACAATATGAGAATTATAAAAATTATAATCCCATTAGTTGTTTACCATTAGTTGTTTGCCATTAGCTGTTTGCCTACAGAACCACTCCAATTGATCACAATAAATATTTATATCAATTATAAAAGCCCCTTTAATATGTGACAATCGTTCCAATTAGACAACTAGAAGTCAACCGTTCTTGGGACGACCTCGATTTTACAATTCCCACACTACACACGACCGGGTACACTGCCCGTTAGTGCATTAGGTGGACCATAGGTAGACGAGAAATTATAAATGTAAAACATGGTCAGTAAAACCTGCATCAATGGTGTCCACTATTTTCAATAAATCCTTGATATGTTGGATTGGATCTTCAGTTTTCAATCCGTGAAACTTGCATACACTTTGGACAAGCCAAACATCGTTGGCACGCAAGACCCCATTTGTGTGTTCATTTGGAAATAGCATTGGAGAAGCCACGAGGGGTGGGAGAAGAGTAATCCTTGAGGCACTTAGGGGTAGGATTCTCAGGAATTTCCGTATCGTGATTGGATTGGGGGCAAGGGGGTGTGGGATGATGATCGGACTCTTCCTCAGAAAGAGCTTCATCAAAGTTGATGGTGGTGCCAAATGGTTCGGATGTTGAGAGGGGATGTCTAAGCCTACACATTTCCCTTTCAGGTGCTGCGTATGGTGGAAAAAGGTTTTTTTTTTTTTTATAGAACTACGACTCCGAGTGATCCTAAGATTAGTGAGATCTTCGTTCACCATGATGGACAAGGAAGATTTGAACAAGGAATTAGGCAGAAAAGATAGACTAAAGAAGACCTATAAAAAAATAAAAAAATAAATAAAGATCTCATAAGAAATGAATCTAGTGAGTAGACCTAATTAAAATAAAATTCAACCTAAACAATAACTATTCCCCAGCAGCGGCGCCAAAAACTTTGATGCGTGGATTGCAGTCTACACAAAAGTTTTACTTCTCATGGGATCTTGAGAAACTTGCAATCCCCACCAGGCAGTGTACCTGACCGATGTAGTGTAGTGAGTTGGCAAGTACCAGGGGATTGATCATTCTCCACAGGGAATAGTGTTCGTTAGGATTGAAACTAATCTAACTAGGTCTAGAGGTGAGGGATGATTCTTTTTGTATTTTTATATTTTATGGAAAGCAAGTAAAATATCTCGGGTATTGGAAGAGTGGGCGGAATTAGTTGCTAGTCAACTAACCCAAATAACTGCTTAAACAAATAAAATAAATAACGGAAAATAAATTTGTGAAGACTTCTAATATGGAGAAAAGTGTGTTTACTTAGATTTCACTACTCCCTAATTATCTTTAATTGATTAATTGGTTTGTCACAATTGCATGGGTGAAGGGTTGCATTCCTTAATACCATTCGTGGGGCCGTGTATGATCTTCCCCAACTCTATAAGCATCTATCTCTTCCTATGACGACACGTTTAGTATCCTATCATGGCCTCATTAATAGTTACTTATGCATTTAATACAACCATTAAAACCGTAGTACACATCTGATTACATTTCTTAAGACGTTCAAGCAAGTTACCAAATAGGAGATTAGCCAGTTTTCTTACATCTAACGCTAAAATCAATCACCCACAACAGTTAATGACAAACCAACAACCAACAATCAATAACTAGGTTTCATTAGATCTAAGCAAACACAAACAAACCTAGGCTAGCATGTTAAAAGAAAAAAAAAGAATACGATCTAATCAAACAACACATAGACATATTGAATGATTAAAGGATAACCTATCTTCAATTGAACATGGAAGAAAAGAGGGTTTGGAACCCTAAAATAGCTGCAAAACTCGACTAGGGTTTATACCCTAAAGTTCCCCACTAAAAGTCCTCCCTAATGAATGAAAAATCGAAAACTATATATAGATTTACATAGGTGACGGCGTCCCCTTTTAATGGTTGATGCCGCCATCTCTCCGCGGCTAGGGTTTCTTGTTGTCCAATCCAACTTCTTGACGCCATCCCCTTATAAGTCTTCTGGGCCGTCACGCTTTGGAGTAATACGTGACGGCCTACTTCTTGTATAACGTGACGCCGTCACGTGTTAAGCCTCAATTTATCTTCTGGCGCATCAAGTTTAAATGTAATATCCACCTCTTGTCTCATCAAGTGACGCCGTCCCTTTGAAATTCTTGACGCCGTCAGGTACAATTTCCAGCTTGGATTCTTGACTTTGTCGTTTTCTTCAGTTTTTGCTAAAAAAAGGTCCAAAATGATTCCTTTTTCAGAATTCTCCTCAAAAGCACCTAAATTGACAAAAGAAACAATTTAAGGTAATAATTGATCATATTATCACGACTTAGGGCTTAAATAACCCCTTAAAAGCGTAACAAATTTCTCTTTATCAAATATACTATTCACACACGGAAGCTTTATATGATTTTTCGACTATACCCTTGGTTTTAATAAATAAATTGTTTACCATATGCCCTCTCCCTCAAAATCGTTCAGGAGGTGATACGCACACCACAAATATACATATGTTGTGTTATACTATGTGCATTACAAACGTGATTTTGTGGTGTACACATCACTTGTTGTGGGCACATCACCTCCTAAATTTTTCGACCATTTTCTTTTCCATGTCCCTAGGCAACACCACTTGTGAAAACCTATTGTCAGATTGTGCTACACATCAAGAGTAACCCGACCGGTATGTTTCCATAAAAATTAACTCTAGTTGAAATTAAACATCACTTGACCGGCCAGTTAACCACCGTTATTGTCAGTCACCCGACAAACGCTTGTCCTGAGATCGGTCAGGTATGTCAGCACTAGCAAATATTCACTATATCATATTGCCCTTGTATCCAAGTATTTAGTAAGCGAGAAGTTATCCCAACCTCCTTTATTTTTTTTGTTTTTTTTATTTTTTTTATAATTTTTTCTGTGTTATAAAATTGTGAAACAGAAAGTGCGGAAAAAATATAACGTTTTAATATGTCAAAAGTATTAAACCGTTAAAAAGTACGGAACAGAAACATATAAAAAAAATTGAGTTGTATTTTAAACAGGGAGACAAAAGGGGGTGAGGATTGTTGAAAAGTGCAAAACATGTAAGGTAGGGCGTTTGTATAACATAACTCATTTAGTAATTTATGTTATATGAAACATTGATAGTAAAAATAAATAAATAAAAATAAAAAATAAATAAATAAAATTATGATGTATGTTGATATGAAATCATTCATGACGTATTATTTGAGAACTACTATATACACCGAGAAGTTTATACGTCGATAACTGTTCTAATTCATTTGCTCGTAAATTGCGACAAGACAGTCATAGCTAGGCTTAGCTGCTCTATAACTTCTTATTTTTCTCTATTATTTTATATGTTTAATTATATTCACAAATTTTTTTCCATGTTTTACAACAACAACAACAACAACATACCCAATCCCGCCAAGGCGAGGTATGGGGAGGTAGAAATGTAGACAGGTCCTACCCCTACCCCAGGCAAAACCTGGGAGTAGAGAGACTGCTTCAAGGGAGACCTCCGGCACGTGCACCAGTGCGAGTGAAAGAGAAACTAAAAAGAAGCAAGTAGCAAAAGAGCAACAAGTAAAAGCAGATAGAAGCAAGCAAGCAACCAGAAAGGGGCCTAGTACAAAAGACAAACATATAAAACATACAAACAAACATGCACCAAGACAACAAACAAACAACAAACAAGGGTACTTTTCCCATATTTATTTTTTGGGTTGTGTTATACCAACGGGGTCTAACCCCCCCCCCCCCCCCCCCCCCACCCACCCCCTGTAACAACTCGCAAATTTCGGGTCCCCATATAATCCTTCTGATGAACTCGTATCTACGATTCGTAAGTAATTGTAATGGTCTAGGATATCTCACGCGAGATTTGGCACAAAAATAAGTAAGAATGTAAATATTAAGCTAATCGGGCGATGAGAATAAAGTTATACGTATTGATAGTCAAACTTTAAGGAAAAACAATTCTGAGATTAATGGTAATACTTTCGGATGCTCGGGAAATATTTATAAAACAATTATTGAGCCTCGTTCACGCTTCGTTAAAAATATGAGAGAAATGATACTTTCAGTCCCTTAGGGCGCGCTAGGGTTTGTTACAAGTCCACACATACACTATATATACCCTTTGATAATCACTTTAGGGTTGGGTTCTCTTTTTCACTTCATACAAGCCGCCACCCTCTCTCTATTTTCTGGCCAGATTTCCGGCCAGTGGAGCCGCCACCGCCGGTCACACCATCCCACCGCCACCACTACTATCATCTCGACCTCATTTCCTTCACCTTGGTGTACTCCACGCGCTCAATAACACCACCAAACACACCCTTTGACGCTGTTTCAGTTGCAAATCAACACCAAGACCACCATCTCTCTTGTTTTTTTCTTGTTCATCTGAAGACCAAGGAAGGAAGATCCACCCATTTATGGTCGTTTATGCCACGGTGGGAATCCAAAACCCACGGGTTTTGAGGGTTTACTGATAATAGCGAAATAATAATAATGAAAATGAGCAAATAACTGTGTTGGTATAATTGTATCATTCTTGTTGTCATGTTGGTCGTGAAACAAAGGCACACCGTGAGCTTTTGCTTACGGCCATGAGTAAAATGGTCCTTGTTATTGTCGTATTTTTCCTCTTGGTCACGATAATGAGCACGCCGTGAGTTTTAAACTCACGACCATAATATTTAGGGTCGTTAGGTTTGTAGCCTTGAGTCGTGGTTATGGGTTTTGGGTGTCAAGTATGGATTTGGTAATTTTGGGTGAAGCCGAGGGTTAGGACAGGATTTAGATTTGGCTTGGTTTTGGCGACTTTTGATATTGTTTTCATCAGATTGTTGATGTTGTTGTCACCAGGTTCTTCTTGTTGTGGTCTTGTGATTGTGGTTATTCTTTCCGTTGTTATTGTTATTGTTGTCGTTGAGGTTGTTGTTTGGCCAAGAGGTAGAGCCGAGACCATTAGGGTCTCGGCAAGGGGTTGATTATTGGATTGTTGTTGTTATTAATGAGGTTGTAGTGACAGAAATTTAGATGAGAGAGTTAGGATAGTCGATGTGCCGTAGACGGCCGCCACTTATTGAAGTTGTTGTTATTGATGGCGAAGGGAAATAGATGACGGAGATAGGTTAGCTAACGTGCCATAGGATTCGGCCCTTATTTGTTGAAGTATTGACTGCGGCTAATGAATATTGTGGTCATTATTGATATACGTGTGGTTGTTTAGAGTCAAGTTGAGCGTCATCGGGACTTTGTAGTCTCGTGTGGCCTCGACAAGCCAAAAGAGACTATTATTTAGACTTTGGACTATTAAGATGACTTGTTTACCCGATGATAAAGAGAACTCGAAACACGAGATAACTCGTAAAAAGATTAAATATTAACTAACAATAAAAATTGTTACTTAATATTTATAAATTTACAATGATTATTAAATGACGATGAATGCGTCATATAATATTTTCGAGTTAATAAGAAATATTAAATGGCGTCAAAACGTTAGTTAATATTTCTAAATTAAGACGAAAATGTTAAATAATGATAAAACGTTATTTGATACTTAACGTGAATAATAAAAGAACCGATAGCTAAATTTAAATACGGACGAGTTATTAAATGTTTCAAGGTCACGTTTATTAAGATATACCATTTGTAGGAATGTCGAGGTTTATCTTAGATTGATGCTAGGTTTCGGATTGACTTTGACCATTGGTTGACTTAGTAGTGACTTAAGTGTAATTACTTCGGGTGATCTACGTAGTTTGACCCAGTCATCTCATGTTAAGTTTTGTCTCGTTTCTGGTCAATATCGTTTGTTATTCGTCTCTTGGCATGAGTTCACGTGAGTCTATGTCGTGTCCTCACTATACACACAATGATACCAAACACTAACAAATGGATAACGAGAGTTTTGGAGATATAAGAATGGGTATTACTCGGAGTAGTTAGCTTATGAAGAATCATGTGCTTGCGAACTAGACGTCAAGACGAGTTTCTGTATTGGATTTCGCCGTTTTTGTACCATTGTACTCGTCGTACCTTTCTTCTGGATGTCGTTATGAATAGCTAGATGCCAGTCGTGTCAGTTGTGATATCTGCTTTGCTGTAGCCCAGGTGAGTTCATAGCCCCTACCTTTTTACTGGTTTTACAACTGTTTTGGGGGAGAATCCATGCTCGTTCTTTTTAACTAAACTTAATGCTTTTCAAATGTTTATCATTTTGTGATCTACTGCTTTTATGATTTGGACAATTTGTGCGTTTGATTGCAATATGTGCCTTATTATGTAAATTTCAATTTGTGTGACTTGGGCTGAATGTGCGTAACTGTTTAGTAATGCATTCTCAGTACATCCTTTGGGAATTGGCTCCCAGTACATCTTTTGGGAATTGGCTCCTAGTACATCCTTTGGGAATTGGCTCCCAGTACACTATTTGGTAAGTGGCACCCAGCCTGTGTGTGGATCATTTATGCATGTTTGATGTCTGAGAATTGGCTGTTGTTAGTTGTTATGTGCTTACACTTGTACATCCTGCTCACTATTGTCCTTTGATACATTTTTCACAAACTCTATGGACTCACCAGCGTAAGCTGACCGTTTTAGTATGTATTTTCAGGTTTAAGGCGTTAGCTCTCTATTTGAAGGCGCTTGGCAAGGGGCATTGGTCATAGGTGACTTTGATATATATTTGGGACCGCTTTATTTATTTTATGGGCCTATTTCCGCACTTCTTTTATAAAATGTAAACTTAATGTTTTTGTATTGAAACTCTTCTTCCAAATAATTGAAATGAAAACTGTTCTTTGTACTTATGTTATGATACCAATTTGGTAGCACCCCAATGACATGTATGTTTCCGCTGGCTCCCAGTACATCCTTTGGGAATTGGCTCCCAGTACACTATTTGGTAAGTGGCACCCAGCCTGTGTGTGGATCATTTATGCATGTTTGATGTCTGAGAATTGGCTGTTGTTAGTTGTTATGTGCTTACACTTGTACATCCTGCTCACTATTGTCCTTTGATACATTTTTCACAAACTCTATGGACTCACCAGCGTAAGCTGACCGTTTTAGTATGTATTTTCAGGTTTAAGGCGTTAGCTCACTATTTGAAGGCGCTTGGCAAGGGGCATTGGTCATAGGTGACTTTGATATATATTTGGGACCACTTTATTTATTTTATGGGCCTATTTCCGCACTTCTTTTATAAAATGTAAACTTAATGTTTTTGTATTGAAACTCTTCTTCCAAATAATTGAAATGAAAACTGTTCTTTGTACTTATGTTATGATACCAATTTGGTAGCACCCCAATGACATGTATGTTTCCGCTGGCTCCCAGTACATCCTTTGGGAATTGGCTCCCAGTACACTATTTGGTAAGTGGCACCCAGCCTGTGTGTGGATCATTTATGCATGTTTGATGTCTGAGAATTGGCTGTTGTTAGTTGTTATGTGCTTACACTTGTACATCCTGCTCACTATTGTCCTTTGATACATTTTTCACAAACTCTATGGACTCACCAGCGTAAGCTGACCGTTTTAGTATGTATTTTCAGGTTTAAGGCGTTAGCTCACTATTTGAAGCGCTTGGCAAGGGGCATTGGTCATAGGTGACTTTGATATATATTTGGGCCGCTTTATTTATTTTATGGGCCTATTTACGCACTTCTTTTATAAAATGTAAACTTAATGTTTTTGTATTGAAACTCTTCTTCCAAATAATTGAAATGAAAACTGTTCTTTGTACTTATGTTATGATACCAATTTGGTAGCACCCCAATGACATGTATGTTTCCGCTGGACCCAATATTTGGGCAAACCCTCCCTAAAAATGGGATGGGTTATAATGACCCTCTTTATTTGGTTAGATTAACCATCTCTAATATGTACGGTGTCATTTTTTTTAGTTTTATTTTTGGCTTTTGTCCTTTTTTGCCTTTTTTTTTGTATATATTATTTTGTTTGTATAATGTTTAGTAGAGTAATAACGTCTAATGTGTTTTTATTTAATTAACAACAACAACAATAACACGTTAAATATTACCACATTAAATAACTACAACAACTATTATTATTCAATTAAACAACAACGTTAACACATTATTTAAAAACAACAACATCAACGACATATGAAGATTATTCATTTTATTTAAAAAATCATGGAGCCTTGCACCCGACTGACAAGCGTGATCCTCAGGATTCCTTGCCAATTCTAACTCCATCTCTAGCGTCTTTATTCTTGTCATCAATAGCTTGTTTTGACACTCAAGCTGGTCAATCTTATTATATTTCGCAACACAGTTTGAGCACTGCGTTGAAAAAGAGGCTTGATTAAAGTATCTCATTTGAAATTCATCTTTCCACATGAAGTATCGACACCCATAGTTATCTGTACCTGGTTGTTACATGTTAAGAAAATTAT
Source organism: Artemisia argyi (assembly GCA_030686995.1). NCBI lineage: Eukaryota > Viridiplantae > Streptophyta > Magnoliopsida > Asterales > Asteraceae > Artemisia > Artemisia argyi. The sequence goes on from CM060685.1 coordinate 7,000,924, forward strand.
AAGAAATGTATTTTTAACAAAAAAATTATTTACATATTTACATAACTAAGCAAACGTATGATTATTTACCACTGAATATGGACATGCATCATATAGTTGCCCAAGAGTAGCTTTTTTCCAGGATGTCCGTTCTATAATGAATCCTCTCTCACATCGACACAAGAAAGGATTTTTGCGTTCCACCTGACCAAATAATTTGCATAATAATTTAAAACATCAATCAATAATGTTATTACTAATTTAAACAAATTAATTTTCTACAATAATAAAAAAAAAAAAACATTCGAATTACATAAATAAACATTTGAGTTCAAAGGTTTCTCAAACAACATACTCTATAACATAAATCAATAATCATTTACAATGTTTTGTTGGTATAATTATTTACAATATCAATCAGTAATCATTCATTATGTTTTGTCGGTATCTCTATTATTTACAACATAAATCAGTAATCATTTACAATGTTTTATCGATATAATTATTTACAACTAGTTTAGTCGATCGGAATATAATGTTTCCAATTGGGATGCATCTTGGGCTCTGTGCCTCCTCCATTGTGGGTGGAGATGCGGAAGTGGAGAATATCTGTCTAGCGTCAGACAAATGTAGTGACCACATTCGTCTGGCCCTACACGGGGTATCACAAGGGGGTCAGTTCTTTGTGAGAAGTCTGGACCAGAAACAAGCGGAAAACACGTATTCCAACCGCGCCGGGATATGAATACAACAAGTCGGTTAATCCATGATGCAATAACCAACCCCGTGTCTGACATAATCATATAGCGATCTAACGGTGCAGCTCCATTTGCGAACCAGTTTAATGAATAGCGAATTCCGTTAAAGCCAGCTTGCGACCACATACTTATGTAAACCTCCATATGTAAACCTCCATTTGTGGTATTGTGATTGAGAGTTGCTTTGTTTGCGATACTGATTGAGAGTTGCTTTGTTGTGATACTGCTTCTTTGTGGTATGGTGATTGAGAGTTGCATTGTGGTTAGTAACTTGGGATTGTGATATGTTTTATAATCCAGAAAAGTGCAGTTTAGGAATCTTGGCTTGTGAGGAACTCGTACCTTTGAGAATCTTGGCTTGTGAGGAACTCGTATCTTTGAGAATCTTGCACTTTTAAGGTGTTTCATGTGTAACATGTTTTTTTAGTGTTACATGCTTGTGATGCTTGTGATACTTGTGGGAACTGCTTTTGTGGATTCTGTAATGGGGAGGGTTCAAAATTCTTATGGAATCTGCACTTGGACAACCCTTGTTGAATCTGCACTTTGGACAATGGTTTTAACTTTGTGTTTCACTTTTGGTTTTAAGGCGATGACGAATGGTTTTCTAAAAACCGAATGGATGGCAAAGTGATACTTTTGATCACTTTCGCAACCTTCAAATCTGAGCCTTACTAAAAATCTACATTTGTTTCGATTACGTTTTCAAATCTGAGCCTATAAGGCGATGACGAAATCTGCACTTTGTGTAAATCTGCACTTTGTGGAATCTGCACTTTGTGGTTTTAACTTTGTGTTTCACTTTTGGTTTTAACTTTGTGTTTTATGAAATCTGCACTTGGACTATCACTTGGACAAAAAAACTTGACAAAAGTTGGACAAAAAATCTTTGACAAAACATGAACAAAAAAAATGAAAACAGCAAAAGACAAAAACTGGAAAAAAAGGACAAAAGCTGAAAAAAAAAAAAAAAAAAAAAAAAAAAAAAAAAAAAAACTCACACTATGGAGGGTTTGGCAGTTGCTGCAGACTATGGGGGTAGACCCCGTTCTTATAACACAACCCTTATGTAATTATTTTAGGGTTGTGTTAACCGAACCCTCCCAACTTGGGAGAGGCTGTCCTTTTTGTCCCATTGTCCCCCTTTGTCCCTCCATTATTTACATTGTAGCATAGTTTTTTTTTTCAGTTTCTGTTCCGTATTTCTGACAGTTTTAAACATTTGATATATTAAACTTTATATTTTCTGTTCTAAACTTTCAGGTTTATAGTTTTTTGACATACACAAAATTATAAAAATAAAAATAAAATAAAATAAAATAAATTAAAAAATAAAAAATATGAGGGGAGGGTCCGGATAAAAAACTAGAGGGTCAATATATCATGGGCCTTATTTTGGTGTATTTAGAACACCCCGTTTATAAACGTGATTGAAAACATAGTAGCAGCAAAAGTTAAGCCCGACTCTTTCGAATGACACACCTGATTGATTGAGGGATATAATTGATGAGCATTTTGATTAATTTAATATTCTGTATACGTAATATAGACACAAGTTGCAAGTATGTCAATTTTTATCATCATTTCGACGTATGATACAATATAAATATGTATATATTTTATATGGGTAAAGCTAAGGATAAAGAACATATTTGCTCAAATAAACACATCTACATAACATACTATCTAAAGTGTCAAAGTTACGTACCATACTTTCAAATATTATTCAATCTAGCTAATAAGACCGGTTTCCAGCAGGTTTACAGGTTATCCAAGATTAAAAGTTACACCGTTAGTCCCAAAACTGGAAAAAATTTGCGCATTTGATCCTATTTAGTTAACGGTCGTTAAAATATATTTTTAAAAACTTTAAAAAAAAATTCTTAAAATCTAGATAAAGAGTGTTTTTTTTTTTTTTTTTTTTTTTTTTTTTTTTTTTTTTTTTTTTTTTTTTAATTTAAATTCTTTCAAAAAGAAGAAAAAAAAATTGATAAACTTTTTTATACATTTTTCTAAGTTTTTTTTTTTAATTAAAATTTTGAATATTAAAAATATATTTATAAAAAATTTATCCGGATTAAAAAAAAATGATAAATTTTTTTATACAATTAAAAAAAATTCAATTAAAATTTTCAAGATTTAAAAAACATATATATAAAAATTTTATCCAGATTAAAATAATATATATATATATATATATATATATATATATATATATATATATATATATATATATATAAACTTTTTTATACATTTTTTTAATTAAAACTTTGGATGTTAAAAATATATATTTATAAAAAAATTATCTAGATTAAAAAAAACGATAAACTTTTTTATACATTTAAAAAAAATTCAATTAAAATTTTCAAGATTTAAAAAACATATATATAAAATTTTTATCCAGATTAAAAAAAAAAATCGATAAACTGTTTTATACATTTTTTTAAGTTTTTTTTAATTAAAATTTTGAATATTAAAAATATATATTTATAAAAAATTTATCTGGATTAAAAAACGATAAACTTTTTTATACATTTAAAAAAAATTCAATTAAAATTTTCAAGATTTAAAAAACATATATATAAAATTTTTATCCAGATTAAAAAAAAACGATAAACTATTTTTATTTTATTTTTGGAAAAATTTAAATTAAAAAAAAACACTTTATCTAGATTTTAAGAAATTTTTTTAAAAGTTTTCTAAAAAATATTTTAACGACCGTTAACTAAATACGATCAAATGCGCTAATTTTTTCCAGTTTTGGGACTAACGGTGTAACTTTTAATCTTGGGTAACCTGTAAATCTGCTGGTAACATGTCATATTAGCTAGATTGAATAATATTTGAAAATATGTTACGTAACTTTGACACTTTTGAAAGTATATTACGTAGATGTGTTTATTTGAACAAATATGTTGCATATCCTTAGTTTTACCCCTATTTTAAATTATACGTTTTTACATCCATCGTAGTATTTTGGTTCAGCATTTATAGGTAAAGTTATTTGTTTCGATACAAAAATGAGGAAAGATCATTTATATATAAAAAGATTCTTACATACTAAGAAATAAATTTTAGTCATTTATTTTGTTGTTCTAAAAAAATGAAGGTAAATTAACTAATGTTTTACTTAAAAATACCATTATGTCCAAATTTTATAATTTAAATATGTCATGAACTGTTAATCGTTAGATAAAATAAATTATAATATCGCGGTGAACATTTTATTATCATTCAATAGACGGGAACCTTCATATACCTTTGACGAATTATTTTTCTTTTTGTTTTTGTATATTTTTCTTTTAATGTTGAAATTCAAATGACATATCACATGTGATTTAACACTAATATGTAGTTATGTTAATTTTAATAAATATTTAAAGAAATGTTATTAGGAGACCTAAAAATGTGCTTAAATTTATGCCTAAACATGTTTAACATCATCCTGTTGTCTGCAGCCAAAAGAACAATTTTTTCACAAACCAACAGTATCATGCCACATAAGTTTAGGCATATATTTAAGTCTCCCTATCATTTTTCATGTTTAAATATTGGAGTTGGGTACAACTGAGTCGAGCTTTCATCAAGTAGCTCGATCTTTAATTCATATCAAGCTATTTCGAGTCGACTTTATCGAACTATAATCCCGCCCATATAGTAAGATCGAAAAGATTAAGGAGTCGAACTTGAACTTTTAAAGACTCAACTAGAGTTACATTCCTGTTAGATAAGTTGAGCAACATACATTATAAAATCATGCAATGCTTGTTCAATTATTTTATTGGGTAAACTGCAAATTCTATCCCTAATGTTTCCCGAAAACACAAGGAATACCCCGAGAGAAAATTTGTTGCAAAACAGCCACCAAGAGCCATTGTTTGCTAACGAGCGTTAGCGCTCTCGTTGGTCAAGGTCAAAAGGCATGTGAAATGACTATATACCCTCGTCTTCTTCCCCATTTTTTTCTAATTGGAAGGTCCCCCCACATCACAAACACAATCACCACCACCACCACCACCACCCTTTACCACCACACAACCAACACCACCACCCTCTAGCGACCACCACCATCCTCTACCACCACACAAATGTTCTCCAGTTTTTTTTGCCATTTTTATGACCATCACACTTGAGCTGAAAATATACACGTCTGTTGTTGAGTTTAGGCAACCTTCACAATCATTTGATTCTTACATTCATAATCATTCTTTATTTGAGAATCGAATATTTATTTGTTCTAGTATAAATGAATATAGCCCATAAATCAAGAAATCAAATTGGAATATGTTCAGTTTGTGTACATAAAGCAATCTAGTGGACTGCTGGAGATTGGATGCTCATGAAAGTGTATAGATTACTCTTTTGTTAAAAAAAATTCTCCATACGTTTTTGGGAAACATTAGAGATAGAATTCGCAATTTACCCTATTTTATTTTATCTATCTAAATACACATTTTATGTAAACTAATTAAACTAATTTAAAAATATAATTTAATACTTTTGAGTATATAAATCAAATGATACACACTTCAAAATAAATTCATCTTTAAACAAAAAAAGAAGAAGTAAACTATTGCTTGGTGTAGGGGTGAGCAAATGGGTCGAGAACTGAACAATAATCGACCCACCCTGAAACGCATTTTAGAACAGCGGTCCGGTTTTTGGTTCTTAGATATTGCAAATTTCGATTCTCTGTCTGATTCAGAACCGCGGGTATCAGTTCTAGAACCAAAGAACCGCATGACTTTTCAAATATATAGGATGTTTAGGTTTTTAAGTTCACAATTACATATTTATGCTTTCATGCTGGTTGAAACTTTACCGCTTAACTTGAGCTAGCGGTTGACAAAGTCATAAATAATAATGATGTAATGAAAATGAACAAATTGATGATAGTTATCCTTGAAAAGTAGTGAAAACTTTGATGATTGTATTTTAAAAACTTTAAATGATGATAAATAATTGGTAGTGAGATGGGACTATGGTTTCTTTGTTTAAGGATTGTTTGTTTTTTCATGTCTCATAGACATCGTTTTTTCAAAGATTGCGTTGCCCATTTATAAACAATAATTAACGTAGCTCTAATATTATGCTATATATACTTTAATCATTCAATATTCTTTATGGTTTAGACATAAATTAGTGCAAACACATATAAAATATTGAATTTTGGGCGGTTTTTAATAATTTGCGGTTCCAATCGAGTAGAGCTGAAATACCGAAACCGGAGCTGAGAACCGAACTGAAACCGAAACATGTTCTTCAATCCGGTTAGTTTCTAAAATATGAGTTTTTTCGGTTCTTGGTTCTTTTGGTTTCATGCTGTTCGAGAACCAAGTTCACCCCTAGTTTGGTGGCCATTTATCTTAATAAATATAAAATTAGTTATGAAATGGTGAACTGGACTCTCGAGGGTTAGATTCTTTAGAAGATATAAATATTAAATATAATATAATATTAAGTACTTCAATAATGCAAGTTGTAGGTATAAAAATGAGTGAAGTCAGTTTTTTCAAGTTTTGTCAAACGTCAATTTTGCCTTTAGCAGGACCCCTCAAACAAAACTTTAATGCAAAGTGGCCGACACATTCATCTGTCACTGGATCTTCCGGAGAACTCTTGACGTCGAAAGGTGATGATAACAAACTTGGAGTTAGTTTATCCTGCCACTTAGTGATTGCCTGAGTAATTAAATATTTGTAACTGAACTGAATTTGTCAAAAATCGAATCGAACTGAATTTGTCAAAATCGAACTCTACCAAATTAAATATTCAATTTTCGGTTTAGATATAGTTTTGGAAATCTATATCGAAAACCGAATTTATGTAAATACATATTTGTTTTATATGTTTATATACATAAAAAGACTATCAAATTTTATCTAAATCAAAAGCTCGATTTTCGGTTTTACTAAAAAGAATTTAACAAATTAATCAAACAGTTTGATAACCAAACCGATGAACACCTCTCCTGTAACATTAAAACTCGTGGACCAATAATAGAGATGGGCCAAATGTTAAATGGACAATAAAGTGTTAGCAGGTGAGCATGTGCCGACTCATCATTGGAGTACGTGATGTGGTAGGGTAATAGTAACAAATAATTTTAACGACGACCTTGACTTCATACTGTCTAAGAATCCTTAAAAATTTAACTGAGTAACACTAGCTAATATATATAGCCACTTTTCATAGCAATTCCATCATATCAACATGTCAAAAATGAAAAGTTTTCAAGTAACAGCCTTGACTTTAAGCATGCTTATGATCATTAGCATGGTGAAAGGCAGGTGGCTAGATCTCGAAACATATTCAACATCAATGATATATGTTGGTGTTCATAACATCTCTAATGAGAATCCTCTAAATCTACGTTTAGAAATTTCAAACTCGTCAACGTTGCATGCTGAAAAGAGGTGTAAGTCCCTATACGGGTTCTTTCCATGTGCAGACATGATGCCAGAAGGCGTGTTCTTGATGTTCATGTATATGTATTTGATGATGTTGGGGGAGGAATGGATACAAAAAGGAAGTGAGGCTTTGTTCTTATGGATTGGCAATAAGGCACTTGGTGCAAGTGTTTTTCGGGTGCTTATGGCTTTACCAAAAATCGCCCTAGTCCTAGGTATGGCTCTCAGTTTTATATCGCGTTAGTTCCATACTATATACACATATATGAAGATCTCTCTGTTTATATGTATAAAATGAAGATGGCCACAATGTTAAACAAACTAGATGCATGAAATATGGCATAATGAGGAGGATCAAGATCATAGAATTATGTATTCTAACAATGCATTTGCTTTGATAGAACCTTGATTAAAAAAATGAACATAGATCATGATAAAAAAAAAATAAATAAATAACATAAATTTTTTTGAACATAGAACTTAGATAAATGATGATGAGAGTTTTACACTATTTTAGTGTAAATATAGATAGTGACTTTGCATTATTTATTATTATTATTATTATTATTATTATTATTTAAATTTGTAGATATTTTTAATATTTAAAATTTTGTAAACAACTGATAATATTGTTATGGGTTTAAGTAAAAAAAAAAAATAAAATAAAATAAAATAAAAAATAAAAATTCTGTCTAATTATGTGAACTATCATAAGTATCATTAAATGCAACGAACTTTCATGAAGAATTTCGATATGCAAATTTTGAGGTGTTGTCATATATGAAAAACTAACACGTGTCACTATTTTTAACGTGACAACACACAAAATGTGCATATTGAAACGCTTTATGAAAGTTTGTTGCATTTAATGATATGTTATATAGTTCACGTATCAAGATGGTACTACTATTTACACCAAAGAATTAAAAATAATAGACTTATAGACCTACATTGTAAATTATATATATACAAAATGATAAGAGGTTACTGTAGCAATCACTGTAGTTGCTACAGTGGACGCTACAATATTTTTTTTTTTCAGTATTAACGGTCGTTAGTTATTTAACGGCTGTTAACTAACGACCGTTATCTTTAATATTTTTTCAAAAAATTTGTACGCACTTTAACCTTCATCTCAGCGGTTCATTGCAAATTTAGTCCTCACATAATTTACATAAATGGTCCTTCATTTTATACATCAATTGCAGAGTCAGTCCTAGGTAACTAACTTCACATTAAGTATCTAACGGCAAAAAAAAATGCTTTTAACGCAATTACCATAACCCAAAGCCGTTAAATATTTGCAACCACAAACAAAACTTAACCGACACCCAATAACTGCTTACAAAAATATATAAACTATTTCTCTCTTTTTTTACAACCAACGCACGACACCAAACTACTATCTAAAAACACCCGCCGCATCGCGTGGGTTACTAAACTCGTTGTTATACTAGGATATACGTATTTTGTAGCATTAATTACGTACAGTAATACAATCAAGTGGACCAAAGTAGGTTGTAACATTAATTACAGTAATAATCAAGTGGACCAAAATAGTTTGTAATTTTTCTGTATTATGTAAATATTTTTTTGAGCAAGGTATTATGTAAATTGAGATACTCGTATTTTACCTTTATATTTTACTGTTAGTTTACCTTTACATTATCACAAGGTTTTTATAACGTTTTAACTTTTGCATTTTTGATTTTCAAAACTAAGTTAACATATCAAATACTAATTAAAAACCAAAAGTCGTAAGATATTTAGTTGTTTTTCTATGGTCTACTTTTTTTTCTGACATGTTTATATTTAAATAGAAACGCTCGGTATTCATAATTTGTATTTTATTTATATGGTTTGACAAAAAATTCAAATGGTTTATTTTGCAACTCACATTTGATTGAGAAAATTTAGGCAAAAAATTACACTTGATAATTATGAAATACCATAGATTGGTTCTCGAGGGCCTCTCGTCATTAATATGTTTTCTAAGTAATTATTGTTTACCTTTTTAATTTTGTATCTTCCTTTTACTTGTCTAATGTGATTAAAACATATTTTTGCATTTCCTAACACAAACAAAAATTATAATAATTCCAGTTAGATGGTTACGAAATAAGAAAACGAATTAAATATCTTTATTAACAAAATTAATGTATCATAGAAGAATAATACTCCCTCCGTCCCAATATTATTGTCCACCTTTCCTTTTTTGTTTGTCCCAAAATAATTGTCCATGCCTAAATATAGAAATGAAAATAGTATAAGTTTACCTTACTATCCTTGATCAAATTTATTATTTACAAAGTTAAATGAAATCATTAATTAATAGTCAAAGGGCAAAGCTGTCATTTTATTAAAAAGTAAGAAAGAGAAAACTGTAATAAATGCATTTTTCTTAAACTGTGTGTTTTTTGTCGGGAGACAATTATTTTAGGACGGAGGGAGTAGTTGAAAAAAAATAGAAAATACTTTATTATGAATTGGGGTCCCACTTTAGTTATTACATTAAGGGCCCGTTTGGTTTGCGGGATGATTTGAATTTGGGTTTGAATTTGGATTTGAGTTTAGGATTTGAGTTAATTATTATAAAACATAAAGAGAGAAAAAATTATAAATTATTAAAATAATTATTTTATAAGAATGATATAATAAAAATAGGAGAGAGACACAGACAAAAAAAAATGGACCCACTAAATTCACAAAACCAATAAGGGTATATTTTTGAAGAAAGAAAATTTTGGGTATTGAGACCCAATTATTTGGAGTACCTTTTGAACCAAACATGGGTTTTAATATTTGAAATTCCAAACCCATGTCAAATGACCCAAACAAACAGGCCTTAAATATTACTATAATTATTTGTGTGCAGTACAATACGGAGTATAAAAAAGAATAAATCAGCAAGGTTTAAAAAGGTTATTGGTTGTGTAATCAAGTCAATGATTGAGTAATTATTTTGTTGTATTTAGACACTCCTTTAAAAAATTTGTTGCTATTTGTCTAATGTATAATTATGTTTGAAAATTGAAATCAATCTATACTACTTTATAACGTATTTGGCAATGTTGCAAAAATCGTGAATCGGTAGTCGGGCGGTCGACCACCCTGCAGCCTGTAATCGGTCAAGGCGGTGATTAATCGGTTTGGCATTTCCTACATGTTTTGGGAATTTCTGGAGAGCAAACTAAAGATCTTAACTGATTCCAAGCCTTCTATGTTTACAAACCTCAATAAAAGGCTTGAATTTTGATTATGAGGCCCATTGTACGTTATAAGCGAAATAAACGATCCCCAAATTAAGTAAAATGCCTAAATTTCTATTTTTTTTAAATTGACCGATTCGGCTGATTTTTGGCTGATTCGGCTGGTTTTTGGCCGATTCGGCCGATTTTTGACCGATTCGGCCGATTTTTGACCCATTTTTTCTGATTTTTTTTGCCTAGGCCGATTTTTTCACCGATTTTCGAAAATCGACAAGGTGCATCACCGATTAGCGATTAATCGGCCGATTTTTGCAACATTGGTATTTGGAGACTTCCTAAAATGGAAGACTTAAAATTTTAAACAACACACTTACTAATAATGGAAAATGAAATTACATCTAAAAAATTAAGTGTCATAAATTTATAGACTTGTAACAAACTTTCAATAAATACCTAATAAATATTATTTTTAAAACACCCTTAAAATGTGTTATTATACATATTTTACAAACTAATAAAACATATAAAGCTTCATACAATTTATATGAAAACAAATTGATGGTACATATGGTTTTAAAAATGGGACCGGATAGAACCAACGGGTTCAACCGGTTTAATCGGGAATCGAAGTCACCACCGGTTCGGTACCAATAAAAGCCATCCGAAAACGAATATGAGATGACCGTCGAACTAGGTAAAAACGGATTAATCGGGCTGGACCGAGATCATTTTCTTCTTGTTTTCTCAGGTTAATCAGTTCGTCATTGTTATTTTGTTGGTATGTGGACTTTAATCATAAGGTACTCGCCGCCACAATGCGCGAGTACCTTGCTAGTAATTTTTAACTTATACTCTCTAGTGATAACTTTACTCTCTAATAAACTAATTTTTCAACTTCCAAATTTACATCTTTTTTTTCTTTATTTGGCAGTCACTGGGGTCCTCTCTTCGGCCTCGGATGCCCAAAACCAAGTGGTTTTAGCGGTGAGTATGTATGCAGGATCGACTGTCCTCACTCTCACACTTATATGGGGAATTCGCATAATATTATGTAGACATATGCTTGAAAAGGGATCATCACTTGAATCTGATGATCAATTGGACTCATCGATAAAATGCTTGCCGTCTCTTAAACACAAACTTTCATTTCTGACTGGTTAGATCATTTCCTTAATCTATAGAATTTGTGAGGTCAAGTAGGATAACTTAGAAAACAATTTACGTATACGCGTACAATCATTTATTTGTATAATGCTATATAAACACATGACATATAGTTCCAAAACATTTTACACCCTTTTAAAACTCCTCTTACTGTAGATACGGGCATTAATATTGACAAGGAGACCGGATATATAGCTGTAATTATGCTTCTTTCGTTGATCCCTTTTGCCTTTGTGTTACTACTACATTTTGTGAAGAATCGAGCTATGACTTTGTTCGCACTCATAGTATCAGGCGTGTCAATACTTCTATATTTTGGTTTTCAGGTATCTAGCTACTACTAATGGCTAACATGTGATTTCTGAACTAAATTTTAAATGCTAAACAAAGGAATCAAATTACTTGGGAAATGTACCTTCTGCATGTAGGTTGGACATCCATGGATTCGGGTCAGGAGTTTGGCATACTTGAAGCAAGAAAACTTACGCACACGTTTTATCTATCATCTCCAAAGGCTTGCAGAAGAAGATCTCGTTGACGAGCAAGGGAACCCAAAATTTACCTGCTTCAAAAGGTATTACAATGTCCTTTTTGTATATAAAATACCAAGATAAACTTATCAGAAAACAGTTTTGAGGTCAGCAGCCTAATGGCATACCTTAAATTTTCTAGAATTTTTGATAAAGCCGACAAGGATGGAGATGGGTGCATATCACATGAGGAACTGGAGCATCTGGTCGGGGAAGTATTCGATTTGGAAAAAGATAATATTTCCAAGGAGTATGCTAAAGCGGAGATTTTGATACACTTCGATAGAGACAAAAATAGAAAGATCAGCTGGGAAGAGTTCAAACAAGGATGCACCAATTGGCTAAAAAAATTGGAGAATGAGGCAAATAGTTCTGGATCTACTTTTAAGAATATCCAGAATCAGGCAAGTTACGCTTATTCAATGATAATTTAGTCATTCATTGGCAACTCAAACTTTTCTCAGATTTTTAATACTTGATCTGCAGGTTAAGATAATACTAATAAACAAGTAACGTTCAAATCTTACGATAATTGAGCAAATCATGCCAAGGATCTTGAAACAAGTCCTTGAAAAGCAGAGACTAGTGAAAGCAGATGGTGAACCTGACAGAGAAAAGATAGAAGGGTAATATTCTTGACCCGTAACGTATTCTAGTTTTAACAATATTTCATGATTCGCTTACTTTGCCTATCTAGGTTATTTTCACAATACGACAAAGATAATAACAATGAAATACATAGAGATGAGTTAAAACAATTCATCGAGACTCTTCATTTTGGAATAGCATTAGACCATGGTAAAGTCTTGGACGAATTAGTGAAGGACTTTGATGGTGATAAGAATCAAAAGGTAGAGAAAAAAGAATTTGTAGATGGATTCATCAAATGGATTAAGAAAGCGATTGATCATGATAAACGCATTAAAGATACAAAAAGGCCATTGAAAAGTTTGAAGAGGTAATTTACTAACAATAGTTCATATATTGGTTTATCTTCTTCTTTTCTTTTTTTTTTTTTTTTTTTTTTTTTTTGAATGTATATTGGTTTATCTTTTTGTTACTGATGCACTGATACTTTCTGCAAATTTTCAGGATAGCTGGGGGGAAATTGACACACTCTTGAAACGGGAGAAACCTAAAGCAACCATCGTGTATGCTATATTTGGAATAGCGATCACAGTCACAATTACATCTCCCTTCATAACAAGTGTCAAACAATTCTCAACAGCGGCTCACATACCTTTTCTCTTCACTTCATTTGTTATGGTCCCGATTGCTCTGAATGCCAAAAAGGTAATCGATGCACTTCTCGATGCTCAACCCCATGTTCGAAAGAACGCTTCTTTGGCATTTTCTGAGGTTTGCACACTTTCACTAATGCATCATTTACTTTATGTTTAACAGTTACGGAGTAATATATATCTTGATCAAATGAAAATAATATTTCAAAAGTAAGATTTTATCAACCGATAACTTCATCACTATATATGATATATGATGTAAACTAACAACATGATTTCGTTTATCTAATGCAGATCTACAATGGATTGGTGATGAATAACCTTCTTGGGTTGCTAACGTTGCTTGCTATCGTATATATAAAGGGACTGTCATGGACGTTGGTGTATTTGCGATCAAACGTGACACCTATCCTATTTGGGCGTCCAACTCAGCGATACTACTATATCCGGTCTCCGTATACATTTATTGTGTTCTGCCAAATGCTAGCTAATTAGCTAATTGAACGATGTCAAAGTGGTATAGGTAAGAACTGGAATGACTATGGATGTGATCAAATGTATCTTTATTGTTGTTTAGATTGATGAATATGGGTTGGGTATCAAATTACTACATACTACCGGACCACCACATATGAAATCTTGCTATATTTTGTTTTTGGGTCCTCACTATTAGCCGATAAATATGGCCCAAACACGATTATGGGTTTGGGTCCATTATGGTTTCATGTATATAGTTTTGCTAATAATACAATAGACCTACGAGGGGTTTATCATTTCCATTTTTTTTTTGGTAAAACGTCTTTCACCCAGTAGATATATTACACCAAAAATGATGAAGCACAAAGGATGTGGATGAGTCTCACATCTTAGCCCGAATAGGGCTAAACCACATGTGCATCAAACCAACTCTAAGAAAGATAAACTACTAGCTACATGAAAACTAGAAGATATGTTTATGACATGCCATAAACATAAACAAATAACTACTTCTTTTTGCGACCATGCACCTTGAAGTCTTTCGTAGAACCACCCTTAACCTTTGAGCTTGATGAATTCAAGTGATTTGCAATATCATTGTAATCCTCATACACTTCATTGTCACTATCCGTTTCCACATCCACAAACGGATCACCAACCTTGTTCGTATCTGTATCCACTTCCACTTGAATCTTGCTTGAACTCGAAGCCTTATCATTCACATTTATTTCTTCAAAAATAGTAGCGAAATCATTGGATAAAACATCATACTTGTTAGATGTATTGACCAAATTATTGGAAGTCGAACCCATAGTCTCTTTGCCCTTTTTAGACACATTCGACTCCACCTTAGCATTTACATTTTTAGACTTAGTATTTCCACTCATTGAAGTAGCCACATTAGAAGGATTAGAGTACTCTTTGGGGATATATTGAACTTGGAGCCGATAGGAATACCCGTTTGACCACCTCCTTATGAATAAGCAAGCAATAAGCAGCACATACAATAAGCGGATGTCTATGGCATGAACTAACATTACCTTCTGCTTGTCATATGTGGGGGGAGAGAGAGAGAGAGAGAGAGAGAGAGAGAGAGAGAGAGAGAGAGAGAGAGAGAGAGAGAGAGAGAGAGAGAGAAAACCCTAAACTCTAAGCCTTATCATTCAAATTTGTTTCTTCAAAAACAGTATCGAAATCATTGGATAAAACATCATACTTGTTAGATGTATTAACCAAATTATTGGAAGTCGAACCAATAGTCTCCTTGCCCTTTTTAGACACATTCGACTCCACCTTGGCGTTTACATTTTTAGACTTAGTATTGCCACTCTTTAAAGTAGCCACATTAGAAGGACTAAAGTACTCTTTGGGGATATATTGAACCATGGAACCAACACGAATACCTGTTCTACCACCTCCTTATGAATAAGCAGCACATACAATAAGCAGATGTCTATAGCATGAATTAACATTACCTTCTCCTTATCATATGAAAAAAAAAAATGACCTCGATAAATATGAAAACCCCAAATCGTAGATTGTAAAATTAAAAAGAAACAAACATGAAACCTAGATCCGTTAAACAAACAGCATAAATGACTTTACTTTGCATTCCCCAACTCTAAACCTCCACACCAAATAGCCCCTAAAAGTATTTTGCGCAACTGAAAATGATAAAGGGAGCCTTGAAGTTGTCATCATATAACCGCAACTGTAAAGATGACACATGTATCATGCATGACACTAGGGATGAGAATGGGTATCGGAAATATCAAATATGGTACGGTACCGGAACCGTACCTGTACCGGTTCTGTTTACCCGGTATGGTACCGGTACCATGAAACTCTCACAAAAATTATTCGGTAACCCTAAAAAGCGGTACGGTAGCAAGACGGGAAATCCCACTTATGTACCAGATGTCGAATTGTCATATTTTTGAACTAATTTGTCAATCAAAACACCCCTATTGGTTGTCTCGGGCACTCTTATGGTTTGGAAAAATATCCTCATAAACGTGCAAAAATAATTAACATGAATTTGAAGTTTAACAACTTGCTATGATTCAATACAGTAACTATATGGAGACATTAGTGTAATTGTAGAAGGCACTAACAACAGCACTAAAGTGCCAAAATTAACATGTCAATATATGTGTTACGTTACCAACCTAAGTGAGCTTCTCATATAAAAACGATTTAATTGAGTGAATTAACCTATCGTATTTGGTTGTGGTGTGGGAATCATCCATTCATTTTTGAAGAAACTATAAATTGCAAGAATGATAAAACAAACTATAAATAATATATGACGTTATCGAACCAATAAGGTTTCTATATAACATTGAAATATATTCATAACGAGGATTTATAGATCAAACACAATATGTTTTTTTTTAATGAAAACTTGTTCTCGAACTGTTATGGTACCGTTTTAACCGAATCCAGTTCCAGAACCAGTACCAGTACCAGTACCAGGCATAATCTAGGTTTCTGGAACGGTACCGTCATTTTTGTCCGGGAAAAAACTGGTGCCACCAAAACGATGCCGGTTCGGTACCATTTTGGTACCGTGCTCATCTATAACACAAACAAAAACCCAAAATGCATGCTTAAAAAGAGCAAACGGTTGTTCGACTGATCACAGGAAAAGTGTGCATACCAAGACCAAAATCTTAGATGCATTGTCGGTTCCAGGTTATTTAAACTATTGAAAGTGTCTTACGGCTCTAAATGATTTATAGTTTTCTGATTCTCATGTGAGCTACCAACGATTAAAATGATAAACACAGGGTAGACGATAACCATCAACATCAAAATGGCATGCATAACAAGTTCTATAATATGTCCACAAAAGTTTACAAACATGCAAACTCTATTGGATCGTAAACTTGATTTAGTCCAATAAAGATTGGACTATCCATAAAGGATCGTAAACTTGATTTAGTCCAATAAAGATTGGACTATCCATAAAAGCCCAAGCCCGTGATCAAGAAGCTTCTAGAATGACGAAGAATGGTATAGAAGCTTCTGGAAAGTCGTAAAGCTTCTAGAATGACGAAGAATGGGATGGAAGCTTCAATAAAGTCATAGAAAGGTACGGAAGCTTCTAGAATGTTGTAGTAGATGATATCTACTAGAAGTATGTAGCAAATGTGATAGAAATATCTAGTGGTACTTATCTAAAATTAGATAAGGATGATGATGTAATAAGAATTATCTAGATTATGTTAGAATATCCATGGAAGTATCTCGGTTCTAGAATCTTTCATGGAGTAGTATAAATAGATGTTAGTGTAATGCATTTGTAATGTACCAAATGAATCAAAGTTAAGGAATAAAAGTTCCATTGTGAAAGCTCTCTAAGTTTTCCTCTCTTCGTAGGCCTAAATGGCCCTCGTGTTTCCAACAAAGTGGTAACAGAGCTAGAAGATCGAGATGTCAAGTGCAATGAACTTGTTCCAATTTCCTCGTCTTACCAAAGATAACTATGGTAGTTGGTGCATTCGAATGAAGGCGTTACTCGGTTCACATGATGTGTGGGAGATAGTCTAAAAATGTGTTGAGAAAGTTGATGATGAAAGTTCGTTGAATGCCGCCCAAAGGGTGGAGTTGCAAAAGACAAGAAAGAAGGATCAAAGTGCTCTTACACTCATCTATCAATGTCTTGATGATGCGATGTTTGAGAAAGTTGCAAATGCAACCACTTCTAAGGAAGCGTGGGAGATCCTTCAAAATGCTTTCAAAGGAATTGACAAGGTGAAAAAGGTACGCCTTCAAACTCTTAGAGGAGAGTTCGAAAAGCTCCAAATGGAGGAATCCGAAACCATTTCAGATTATTTCACTCGTGTCTTGACCATTTCAAATGAAATGAAGAGA
This sequence comes from Artemisia argyi, assembly GCA_030686995.1. NCBI lineage: Eukaryota > Viridiplantae > Streptophyta > Magnoliopsida > Asterales > Asteraceae > Artemisia > Artemisia argyi. Next base: position 7,018,568 of record CM060685.1, read on the forward strand.
AATGATGAAAGCTTGAGTGACACAAGGGTGATAGAAAAGATTCTTCGCTCTTTGCCACCAAGCTTTGATTACATTGTCGTGGCCATAGAGGAGTCAAAAGACATAGACTCTATGACCATTGATCAACTCATGGGATCTTTACAAGCCCATGAAGAGAAGTTGAAGAAAAGAAGGGGGAAAGAACCCTTAGAGCAAGCCTTATACTCAAAGGTCTCTTTCAAAGAAAGAGAAAATAGCTTTCTAAACGGAAAGGATCAAGGATGAGGACGCGGTACTTTTCAAGGTCGTGGTGGTTTCCAAGGCCGAGGATGAGGAAGAGGAAGAGAAGATGCCAACAAAGAAGATGAAAACCAAAGGTTTTCATATCAAAGAGGTCGTGGGAGAGGCTTTCAATCTCAAAGAGGAGGTAAGCCCCATATACAATGTTACAATTGTGGCAAATATGGTCATTATACCAATGAGTGTAGTAGCTCAAGACAAGTTGAAGAAAAAGCCAATCTTGTGGAGGTAGAAGACAAAGATGAGCTTACATTGCTAATAGCAAGTCATGACGAACAAGAAGAGAGGATAGAGCCATGGCATATAGATTCCGCTGCAAGTAACCATATGACGGGTGAAGAAGACTTGTTCGTGGAGATGGAGGAAAGTAAAGGTAATGTCACCTTTGGAGACGAATCAAAGGCACCGGTGAAAGGAAAAGGTAAGATACTTATCCGAGCTAAAGACGGAAGTCACAAATATATTTCGGACGTATACAATGTGCCCAATCTTAAAAATAACATTTTAAGTGTGGGACAACTTCTAGAGAAAAACTACGATATTCATTTCAAAGATCGTAGTGCTACAATAAGAAATCCCGAAGGAAAGCTCATAGCTAAAGTCCCTATGACTAAAAACTGAATGTTCCTTCTAAACATTCAACATGATGAAGCTAAGTGCTTAAAGAGTTGTTTGAAGGATCATTCGTGGCTTTGGCATATGAGGTACGGGCACTTAAACTTTGGTGACTTAAAGTTATTATCCTCAAAGGGAATGGTGAAAGGGTTAGATCAAATTGATCATCCCAATCAAGTGTGTGAAGGATGTCTTCTTGGGAAGCACGCTAGAAGTTCGTTCCCGAAAGAAGCGACATCAAGAGCTAAGGAGCCTCTACAACTAATTCACACGGATTTGTGCGGTCCCATTACTCCACTCTCTCATGGTAAGAATCTTTACTTCATGCTTTTTATTGATGACTTTTCAAGAAAAACTTGGGTATATTTTCTAAAAGAAAAATCCCAAGCTTTTGAAGCCTTTAAGACATTTAAAGCTATGGTAGAAAAGGAGAAAGGTTTAAAAATTAAATCCATGAGATCCGATAGAGGTGGAGAATTTTTATCAAAAGAATTTAACTAATTTTGTGAGGATAATGGGATCCGAAGATTTCTAACGGCTCCTTACTCCCCACAACAAAAGGGGGTGGTGGAGAGAAAGAATAGAATCATTCTCAATATGGTCCGAAGCATGTTGAAAAGTAAAAAGATGCCAAAGGAGTTTTGGGCCGAGGCGGTTGATTGTGCAGTATATCTATTGAACCAGTGTCCGTCAAAGAGTTTAGATAATAAGACTCCACAAGAAGCATGGAATGGGATGAAGCCTAAAGTCTCTCACCTAAGGGTATTTGGAAGCATAGCATATGTCCATGTTCTGAGCCAAAGGCGATCCAAGCTTGATGATAGAAGTGAGAAGCATGTATTCGTTGGCTATGACAAGCAGTCAAAAGGTTATAAGCTCTATAATCCAATCACAAGGAAGGTGGTAATGAGTAGAGACGTGGATTTCGATGAAGAAGAAGCATGGGATTGGAGCATTAAGGAAAATGAAAGGTATGACTTTATTCCTATAAATGACGAAGAAGAAACGGGTGAATCAAATGAAGAAGCCCAACAACCTCAATGTCTAACTCCAACCCAAGACTCACCTTCAAGTTCAAGTGAAGGAGAACCAAAGGCAAGAAGTTTGCAGGAGCTCTACGAGGTAACTGACGAAATACCCCTTCTTTGTTTATACGCTGCTTATGAACCTTTAGTTTTTGAGGAGGCTATGAAAAGTAAGAAATGGAGACAAGCCATGGACGAGGAGATAAATTCAATGGAAAAGAATGATACATGGGAGTTGAGGACCCATTCGAAAGGCCAAAAGGCTATTGGAGTTAATCGGGTATACAAGGCCAAGAAAAACACCAAAGGCGGAGTGGATAACTACAAGGCAAGGCTTGTGGCTAAAGGGTACAAAAAGAAGCATGGTACAGACTATGAAGAGGAAGGATGTAAGAATGATACGTGCGAGGTCCGAAAACCAAGTTGCAGATATCCTCACCAAGCCACTCAACGAGAAAGATTTCTCAAGACTAAGGATAATGCTTGGAGTCGGAAAATCAAGTTTAAAGGGGGGTGTTGTATCGTAAACTTGATTTAGTCCAATAAAGATTGGACTATCCATAAAAGCCCAAGCCCGTGATCAAGAAGCTTCTAGAATGACGAAGAATGGTATGGAAGCTTCTAGAAAGTCGTACAGCTTCTAGAATGACGAAGAATTGGATGGAAGCTTCAATAAAGTTGTAGAAAGGTACGGAAGCTTCTAGAATGTTGTAGTAGATGATATCTACTAGAAGTATGTAGCAAATGTGATAGAAATATCTAGTGGTAGTTATCTAAAATTAGATAAGGATGATGATGTAATAAGAATTATCTAGATTATGTTAGAATATCCATGTAAGTATCTCGGTTCTAAAATCTTCCATGGAGTAGTATAAATAGATGTTAGTGTAATGCATTTGTAATCTACCAAATGAAGCAAAGTTAAGGAATAAAAGTTCCATTGTGAAAGCTCTCTAAGTATTCCTCTCTTCGTAAGCCTAAATGGCCCTCGTGTTTCCAACAAACTCACGGTACGTTCCAAATTCAAGAAAAGCACATCAGCACTACATGAAACAGACATCTAAAATAGATTTGAGACTCTACGCATAAAAAATGCAACAGAACCTTAAACTTCAACTTATTATTCCAATTTTTCAAAGCTTCACTTTTCTATCATAGATCCAGCTGAATGGCATCATTGGGCCTTCTTTTGCCCTACCTACAGCCCTCTCCTCGAGCCTTCTGATTCTCGGTGGCAACCCACAAACATACTCTTGGGCCTTGCATCCTTCACTAGATAGCCCGGTTAAGTCTGCCACATTCCACCGACCCACCAGAAATTCTAGAATATTTGCATAGTCTTTGGCGGTATAGACACTGAGTCTTTGTGGAACAGCTGAGAAATGTTCAAAGAAGTTGTCATCACGCCCATCATACATCAAGTGTGTAGGCATTGAGATCTTTTTCCTCATCATGTCAGCAAAAGCAAGAACCGTGCCGTCAGGGTCAATTTCAAATAGTTTTTTGACAATTTTGGTGTAGGCAGTTTCGTGCCTTTTCTCATCGGCTGCAATTATACCACAGATTTGGGCCAGTTTTAGGTTACCGTGTTCCTTTGCATGACGAGCAGTGTTTCCATGGGATACGAAAGTTGCACGTTCTTAAAAGGAAGTGTAGATGAAACCAAGGTAGGGACAATTTTCAGTTCGAGGATCCTGAAAAGGAAAAGGTGCATGAGATAAAATATCAATATCTATGTTTTATCTCAAATGGGTCAAAGTGTCAAACAGGTTAAGCTAAAAGATTTAACTAAAAAATTAGGGGTCAAATGAGTCGTTGAAAGTGACGCGACAAATAATTCTAATGCATAGGACTTTCTAAATCGCGTTACAAGTATATCTCACTATTACTGAAACAATCTAGGAATATAGTATTTTTCTTATATATAACGCTTAACTTTATATATCATGGGTTTTTGTGGTCCATTGGGTGAAGCTTATTAAGTTAAGCGAGCCTAGGTGAGAGTAGTACCGGGTTGGGTGACCAACCGGGAAGTCCTCACTTGGGGACCACAAGCTCTAATGATATCAACCAGCTACCTTAGAAGCCTGGGCCCAACCATGTGATGTCTTGATCCAAATAAAGGACGCGAGTTCGATTCCGTTCCGCAGCATGGTTGGGTATTGGGTGGAGGTATTTCACAGGCATCAAACCTTTGCTGGGTAGGGTTGATGGGTACCATTATGGTACACAGGGTTGAGGTGTCCCTGCCAATCTACACTTTTTGATCCAAATGCTTAACTTTATATGAAGGCAAAAAGCGCTAGTTTTGACTTTTGATATGACCCATCTTGCCATACCTATTAATCCTATTATATCAAGGCAGTGACCAATTCAAGACAAGGAGAAAGAAAGAGCTAGCTTTCTTATTTATGATGAAAGCCGATACAAACAAGACAACATAACTAAATATATGAAAGATAACATGAAAAACAGTGGCAAATTCAACCCGTTTGATTTTAAAATGGATCGAATTGAGATGTATGTTAGATCAAATGGATCCAATCAAACTATTACTTGAATAAGGTTTTTAATGCATACCATTATTACAACCTACTTATCCCCTTTTATTCAGTGTGTTCAATTATTACTATAAGATATTAGAGATGGCCGAAATGGTCAATAAAATGTTAGCAGGTCAGCATTGGCCGACTTGTCTCATTGTGTACTAGAATTGACCCATTTCACAACCAACCCAAGTTGCCACCTGCAGAAAAAATGACATATTAAGACAAAAGTTCAAGATGGGTTGACACTTACCATTCCTGACCCAATGAGATACTGAGTTGTCTTCTGAATCTGCCTCATGTCAACCTGCCCACAAAGGTAGAGATAGGTGTAATACCCCCAAAATTTGGTACAGCGGAAGACTCAACAAGCTTTCGGGGTGCTACGGGGATTGGTATCCAACACAAGACATAAAAGAACGAGATAAAGTAAACATAAGAAAATACAACCACGTGGGGTTTTAAAGTTTACATTTATCCCAAATTCATCCAAAGTCAGGCCCAAAAGAAATAAATATAGGTCCACAATTATTTATTAGAGTTTTAGAAAATAGATCCATAACCAGGTGCCATAGCCAAGCCTCCAATCCAAGCATCCAAGGGCATCACTTAATTACCTGAGAAAACGCGCTAAAAGTCAGCTTTCACTGGTGAGATCATAGGTTTAAATTCATAACTAAATAGAGTGGACATACACGCAAAACGCTTGCTAGCTAGACTTGGCCTCAATCATCCAACCAAAACAAGCCAACCAAATCTAACCAACCCTATAGGTGCACGCTATAGCTCGAAACAATACAATCAATAGCTTACCTAGCTCATTTCTAGGCCTTGCTTTATAACCAATCCAATAGCTTACCTAGTTCGGGACTAGGCCTTGCTCAACAACCGATCAATAGCTTACCTAGTTCGGGACTAGGCCTCGCTCTATAACCAAATCAATAGCTCACCTAGTTCAGGACTAGGTCTCGCTCTATATCCTACCTAGTTCTATAAGCATAGTAAGTTTTTAAAATAAACAAAGCGATAATAGTCCACATAAAACAATTTGCATGTTTCTCACCTCAAATATTGAAAAGAAAGTTCAAGAGTAAAAGTGGGGCTATGACTCACCTCAAGTCCAGCAATCAACAAAAGAAATCGATAGATGAAAGACGTAATGCAACTCAAATAACGGCAACTACAGACTCGGCACTTCCTAACAATATAAACTCGTTCAGAAATCATTTCCTCAAAAATCAAATATTCCCAATCCCGAACGTATTCCATTTTACTTTCCAAAAATCCATTTCTCGTATTATCCTCGTATTAGTTTGGAGTTTGACGTTTGGTATCCATGCGGGTGGAGGGTCGGCACAACTCAAACCAAGAAGCCACAACGAAAAGAATAATAAACAATCTAGAGGTCTAATATTAGCCCAATATATTATTTAAATAAATCATCGAAGTTTATCAAATCCGTCGATTTGGTAATCCCCCTATTTATTTACGTAATATATCACTCTAAGATTATACCCAAACCTAAATCACATAGCACAAAGAATACTATATGGTAAGTATTGTAGTCCAATAAATTCCCTATATATATCGTCAAATTTGCCAAATTCGTCAATTTAGCCAACTCCACGAGATATTTAGTAATTCATTATTCCAATACACGTACCACAACCTATGGGCGTCGTAGGATATGATGCCCATTTATATATTCATTTTATATAGCTAAATAGACCCTATTTAACCCGTCGATTAAATAAGTTACGTAGTTATAGAAAATGGATATATTAATCGTTACATATCCGTGACCAACACGAAAGTCACATACAAATAATATAGTCTTCTTGGACTCAAGTGACCACAACCCCGTATAACTCGATAGCTTTCCTCGTTTATTACAAGACAAATTTGGTTTAATAATTACCCAACGTAATAAATTTCGTCATTATTTATATTTATTTATTTATGGTAACGCTCCCGACATTTATTACACTATTCATATAGTATAATAATTATCGTCACGTTATATATATATATATATATATATATATATATATATATATATATATATATATATATATATATATATATATATATATATTCATTTATGGTAACGCTCCTGACATTTATTACACTATTCATATAGTATAATAATTATCGTCACGTTATATATATATATATATATATATATATATATATATATATATATATATATATATATATATATATATATATATATATACATACGTTTTTCACGTCTATATACTTATATAAATGGTTATATTACCAATAATATTATTACGAGTTTTATTATTAACATTTGATTATAATTATTTATCGAGTTATATGAGTTCGTCACATGTCCGAGTCATCACTCTCGGCTCATTGTCCAAGTCCAAAAAATAAAATAATCAAGTCATCAACAAGCAATCCAACTCCGTCCAATCAATCCCAAATCACGTGCTACAACAGTAGGGTCCGACTACGGCACCCGACTAACCTATCTCCGTCAATCTAGTTCGACCGTCTCACAATCGGTCCCCATATTTGCCATTCGACAACAACTCCTCAATCATCACATTAAATCCATTGTCGAGACCACAATGGTCTCGACTCAACCAAAGTATTCGGCCAAATCAAAGTATCACAACAATACCAAAAATAATATGATCCATAACAAGAAAAACATTAAGATACACTAGTTTCGGGTTGGTTTACCAAGCCAAACCCGAGCCATGTAACTCACTTGGGTCTCGGCTAAACACATGAGTCGTAAAGAATCGAAACCAAGACCATGAGGTCTCGTTATACGCTCAAGTGAGCAACCAAAAATCTGCCAAGGGACCCCTTGGGTCGCGACATACAACCAACAACAACAAGGGTCAAAATACAAATCAAATCGAGTCTAAATCATACTCCATAGCATCGACACCTCGCTAATCAAGAACACAAGATCAAAAATCATGAAAATGACGAGCCACAAGGCTCGTACCCTCATCAAGCCATGAGCCTAGGCTCACGGTTCCATCGACCCTCACGGTGAGGCATTAACCCGGATACCAAACCGTCAAAACATTTTCAAAACTTCATTTCCCATTTATAAAATTTCAAACCCAACAAAAACAACCCGTGTAGACACGGATTTAAGCATGAATCAAGGCACATGATATGAATATCGTGGCCACTCACCTTCCAATCGGCTTCAAAACGTGTTTTCACTAAAAACCCAACAAGATTAAATGAAAATGGTGGTATTTAAGTGGTTGTGGTGATTCGTACGTGGTGATAAAATAGGTTTTAAGGCGCGTGCTTTATGTCAAAAGATAGATCGGAACGAGGTGGTGATGATGGTGGTGTTATTTTGTTTAGGAGAGGAGCGGTGGCGGCTGTGGTGGTGTTTTAGGGTGGCGGTGGTGTTGTATTTCAAGAGAGAGAGAGAGAGATGAATATGGTGAGGGTGTTGGTGTGTTTGTGTGTCCAGGTTATCACAAGGACGATTTTTGTATTACTCTAAAAATAATAATAATAATAATAATAATAATAATAATAATAATAATAATAATAATAATAATAATAATAATAATAATAATAATAATAATAGTGGTAAAGTGGGTGAGGTAACTAGGTGTAGAATACACGGACCAAACCCGAAACTCATTTAAAGTAAAACGACTCTCCCGAACCGAGCTCATTCCAAATATCCAAAACCTCGCGATACGTTTCAGAAATATAAAATAACCGAACCAAACATTGAAAATATATAAAATTTGTTAGGTTATCCTAGTTCCGGAGTCAATGTAGTGCCAAATAAATATCTCAAAAATAAATCATCACGAATATACCAAACCAAACCAATAATTAACAATCAACTTCCATAAATAACACAAAGTTTAAAGATCACATTCCAACGTTTACAATCTCATCACGAATAAACTTTTCAAATCTTCCAAAAATCATTAATTTTAAAGTAATGCGGGTTTGTAAATTTTTTCCCTAAATTGCCAGTTATCACATCCTCCCAGCCTCAGAAGAAACCCGTCCCGGGTTTCACTCGGAACAAACCATCTACGAAGTAAAAAGCTTCGGATATCTTTTTTGAAACTCATCCTCACGTTCCCACGTAAATTCCGGTCCATGCTGCGAATTCCAACGAACTTTGATGAGTGGAATACGACTTCGTTTGAGTCGTTTAATCTCTCGATCCAATATCTCAATCGGCTCTTCCACAAAGTTCAAACTCTCATCCACACGAATATCCTTGATCGGTATAACCGGCGTTTCATCCGAAAGACACTTCTTCAAATTACTAACATGAAACACATCGTGAACTTTACTCAGTTCCTGTGGTAGTTTCAACCTATAAGCCACGGGCCCAATTCTTTCCAAAATGAGAAATGGTCCAATGTAGCGGGGGTTGAGTTTCCCACGTTTCCCGAAATGTATCACACCTTTCCAAGGCGAGACTTTCAGCATCACTTTGTCTCCAACCTGGAACTCTAGGGGTTTACGTCTCTGATCGGCGTAACTTTTCTGCCTATCTCTAGCTGCTTGTAATCGATCACGAATCTGAGTACTTTCTCAGTAGTCTCCAAGATAAGTTCAGGGCCTGTGAGTTGGCTATCTCCAACTTCCGCCCAACCAATAGGCGAACGACATTTTCGACCATATAAAGCTTCAAATGGTGCAGCTTTAAGACTTGTGTGGTAGCTATTATTATAGGAGAACTCCGCAAGGGGTAGATATTTCTCCCAGCCTTTACCAAAGTCTATGATGCATGCACAAAGCATATCCTCCAAAGTCTGAATAGTCCTATCACTTTGACCATCGGTTTGGGGATGATATGCAGTACTCATATCAAGTTTCGTCCCCAAAGCGGTTTGAAGTGATCGCCACAACGCTGGCGTAAAGCGGCTGTCGCGATCAGAAATAATCGATATTGGTACTCCATGACGAGAAACAATTTCTTCCACATACGACCTCGCAAGTTTGTCGACACTATCATCTTCACTAATCGCCAGGAAATGAGCAGACATAGTCAAACGAACCACAATCACCCAGATAGCGTCACAACCTCTTGCTGTCTTTGGTAATTTGGTAATAATGTCCATGGTAAACCGCTCCCATTTCCAAACCGGGAGTTCTGGCTGCGTCAATAATCCTGACGGTCTTTGATGTTCGGCCTTAACCTTAGAGCATGTCAAACACTTACTAACGTACAATGCTATATCTGCCTTCATATTTGGCCACCAATATAACTTCTTCAAATCCTGGTACATCTTGTCAGACTAAGGATGAATAGAGTACCTTGACTTATGCGACTCATGCATAATCAACTCTCGAATTCCTCCATACAATGGTACCCAACTTCGGTCTCCAAAACACAATATTCCATCAGCACGCTTAACAAATCCTTTCTCATTTCGGCCATTCCAAATATGTTCTAAGCAGGTCGGTTTTCTGCTTTCAACGCTTCCGTTTGAGCTTCTAATATTTGAGACGGTAACGGCGATACGATGGTCATTCCCAATGACCTAACTCGTAACGGCGGGATTCTCTCCTTTCGACTAAGAGCATCAGCAACGACGTTTGCTTTACCAGGATGGTAACGGATTTCACAATCATAATCGCTTAGTAACTCAATCCAACGTCGTTGTCTCATGTTGAGCTCTTTTTGATTCAAGATGTGTTGTAGACTTTTGTGGTCAGTGAATACAACACACTGCTGAGAACATATTTGGGTGGTGTAGTTCTTCTCGTGCTTCTTGAGCTGTCGGGAAGCATAAGCTATCACTTTCTCTCGTTGCATTAACACAGCTCCCAAACCTTTATGAGAAGCGTCACAATAGACGACGAAGTCCTCATTACCCTCAGGTAATGCTAAGATAGGAGCACTACACAACATCTCCTTAAGTAATTGAAATCCTTCCTCTTCCTTATCTCCCCATTCGTATTTAACACTCTTTTGAATCAATTTGGTCAACGGTTTTGCTATCTTCGAAAATCCCTCAATGAATCTTCGGTAATAACCGACTAAACCCAAAAATTGACGAACTTCCGTTGGGGTCGTCGGTGCAGCCCAATCTTTAATCGCTTCAATCTTAGCAGGATCTACATGAACTCCTTGTCTATCAATCACATGACCCAAAAATTGTACCGTCAGAATCCAAAATTCACATTTAGAAAACTTGGCATACAGTTTCTCCTTCCTGAGCAATTCTAAGATAAGCCTTAGATGCTCCTCATGCTCCTTTTCACTCTTCGAATAGATTAGAATATCGTCGATGAACACAATCACAAACTTGTCTAAATAAGGCTTACACACTCGATTCATGAGATCCATGAATACTGCTGGTGCGTTAGTCAACCCAAACGGCATCACATGGAACTCATAATGCCTGTAACGGGTTCTGAAAGCCGTTTTCGGAATATCTTCCTCACGAACTCTAAGCTGATGATATCCCGATCTCAAATGATCTTCGAATACACACTCGATCCTTGAAGCTGATCGAACAAGTCGTCGATCCTCGGTAACGGGTATCTATTCTTCACCATTAACTTGTTCAACTCTCGATAATCAATACACATACAAAACGATCCATCCTTCTTCTTCACAAATAAGACCGGGGCTCCCCAAGGTGAAGTACTTGGTCTTATAAATCCTTTTTCGGCTAACTCCACTAATTTTTTCGACAACTCTTCCAATTTAGTGGGCGCAAGTCGATAAGGTGCTCGTGCCACGGGTGCAACACCAGGTATCAACTCAATCTGAAACTCCACTTGTCTCGTAGGCGGGATTCCCGGCAAATCATCGAGAAATACATCAGGAAAATCACGAACTATAGACACATCTCCAATGCATCTTTCCTTCTTCTCCTTCCCTCCTTTCTCAGAGATTTGAGCTAAGAAAAGGCAACATCCTTTTTCCATTAGCTTCGGTAATTTAGTGCAAGATATGACCGCTAGTCTAGGTGAGCCTCTCAATTCTTTTCGATCTCCTGGTATATTTAGGATCTCCTTGTCGTAAGGCACACGCATGATCTTCTCATCGTAAAGTATATGAGCATGATACTTCGACAACCAATCCATACCAATAATGACATTGAAACTTCCTAACGTGACGGGTAGAAGATCTATGTTGAAAGGACGATTCAGGAAATTTAACATGCAACCACGAATGATAGTCCTAATCCTTTCTATGTTCCCATTAGCTAACTCTACATCATAACCAATTCCTAAGGCCATCAGGGGTTTCTCTAGTAAGGGTGCAAAAGTAGTGGACACAAAACTCTTATCGGTACCAGTATCAAATAGTATGGAAGCATAACGATTATTGAGAAGGAACGTACCAGTAACGACGTTCGAATCTTCTCCTCTCTCGTTCCCAAGTGCATACACTCTCCCATGAGCAGCTCCTGCTTCCACACGTTGGTCCCCATTGTCTTGTCATCCACGGTTTCCTCCAGCTCCACGGTTTCCATGATTGTACCCATTACCACCCGATCCTTGATTTCCTCGATTCCACGATTCCCTACACTCATTCCTATAGTGTCCCTTCTTTCCACATCCATAACAAGTAACGTTTGCCTTACTCATAGCTTCAGGAGTAGCTTGAACCATAGCAAGTGGTCGAGCCCTACAATCCCTAGATGTATGTCCTTTCCTTGAGCAGTTCTGACATATTACCTTACACCATCCCGAATGATTCTGGTAGCAACGACCACACTTGGGTGTATCACCATTTTGGTTCCTCTTATCTCCATCTCCAATAGCATAAGCCTTAGCAACAGCTTGTCGCTTGTTTCGGTGATCCTTACCCTTAGAGTGATGGTCTCTCTTTCTCTTCCCATTCTTATCCTTATCAGCTCCTTCCAATTCCAACGAATCCATTAATTGTTGAATGATTATGATGGCCTCATGGATATTTGCAGGTCTAGCAGCAATCACATCATTCCTTGTAGCCACAGGCAACCCATCGGTATACTGCTCAATCTTTTGAGCTTAGTCCTAACCATATCTGGGTAAAGCAAGGCTAACTTCTGGTAACGACGATTGTAAGTCGCCATATCAGTACCCTTCACCTTGTGATTCCAGAACTCAATCTCCAACTTCTTAACCTCATTCCTTGGGCAGTAAGTCTGAATCAGCAAAGTCTTAAATTACTCCCAAGTCATAGCATAAGCCACATCACTCCCAACTGAATTTCGGTAATTGTTCCACCAAGTCAAAGCTTCATCCTTGAAAGTAAAAGAAGCAAACTTTACCTTCGCATTCTCCGCACAGTTTCTGACATCGAACACTGACTCAGTCTTCTCTATCCACCTGACCAAGTAGACCACTCCTTCAGTCCCACCAAACTCAATACGTCCACAAATTCGAAACTCCTTGTAGTTACATCCATTAGCACGAACAGGTGGAAATGTTCTAGCAGAATTGTTGGAATGATTTGACTCAGCTAGTAGCTCAGCAACTCGTTGCTCCACAAGTTGATTGATCATTGCTTGATCCACAATAGGTACATTAGGTGGAACATGATCATTGTCTCCCTGAACCTCAACATTTTGATTCCTGTTGTTGTGATTAGTAGCGTCCAGGTTATCAGGAGTAGGGGTTTCAACATTTCGAGTAGGACGGCGACCAGGGGTAGTCACTGCAGGACAAGTTCTGGTGGCTCTAACAGGGTTTCGTCGTGGGGCCATTGATCTGAAACATCATATGATTGGTGCTAAACCGTCAGATATTATTGACCAAGGTCAATAAGTCAAAAACAGCTCAGTTCCAATTCTCCGTGGATAGTATAGTGTTTCCCCGGGTCGTTATGTCCCAGCGAGATTGCAATGGTGCTTTTGAAAATGTTTTAGGAATGAGTGGCACTGAGGAAAGTAGCCAAAGATGATTGAGAAATGATTATGCTACTGATTGCTTGGTATTTGAACAATTTGGAATAATATTAACAATAACAGATATACAGATATAATTACACAAATGCAACTTGGAATTCAGATTACAGACAGAGAAAAGTGGGATTTAACAATTTACAACTACAGGGGGTGCAATTGAAACTTTTTCAAACTTAAAATAAAAAGAGAATTTAAAATGAAAATGAAATTATTAAAATGATTATTTTAATATTTAAATACTAATTAATTAATTAAAACTATTTAAAAAGTAATTTAATTCTAATTTAAATTAAACTAAAAATGACAAAGGCTACAAATTAAACTAAAAACTTGCAAAAATATTTTCTAAACCTCTAAATGAACTTGAAGAAAGTATAAAAATTAAAAAAATGTTTGTCTTTTTGTGCGTTTTCTTTTAATTAAGTACTAATTATATTAATTAAACTGTTTAAAATAATTTAAATTATTAAAAATACTAAAATGTCTTAGAAAATTATAGAAAATTTTATAAAACTAACTAACCATCACAGAAATCCTAAAAAATTATAAAACGTTCCTAAAAATTATATTTAGACTATTTTACTAATTATTTACTTATTAATTAATTAATACCTAATTTTACTAAATTAACTAAGAAAATTAGAAAATGAACAATAGAATTTAAGAAACTATTTTCTAAAAGTCTTAAATGATTTATGAAACCTAGGAAAAATATAAAAACCTACTGTTGTTAATTAAAATTTAAGAAAACTATTTAATTACTAATATTACCTAATTAATTAATTAAACTATTTTTAATTCTAGTAATTATCAAACTAAAAGAGAAAAATCTAAGAAAATTATTGAAAATAATTTAAGGTGACAGGAAATTAAGAAAATTATAAAAATGATGGATTACTTATTATAAGCTAAAAAGAAAATTTAAAAAGATAAAATCTATTAAATAGAAGCTATTTCTAATTTTAAATTTGATTTTTTGTTGGTTTTTCTCTTTGGCAGATGAAAATAAGAACTTTTTACAAAGACACTTTTTGAATAGCTTAAAAATAAGCTATGTGCACCCCCTTTTTCCAAACAGTGGAATAATAAGCTTATTAGGACTTATTGCAATGTTGAAAAAGCTAGGAAATGTCAAACTAAGTATACACAGATGATTATAAACTTGAAATAAGCAAAATAGAACAAAGAAGCACTCTGGAAAAGCTATTTGTGAGCAAATTAGCACTTAAGTAGCTATAAGGCTGAAACAGGCCAAACCCAAGGGTTTTGGACCTCTGTGGGGTCCACAAATAAGCTCAGGGGTCCGAAGCAAGATTTGAAACTTAAAAAGGGACAGGGTGGCTACAAAATAAACCAATAAGCTAGACATATGGCTTATTAATAACCACTGGGTGATGCTTGGAAGTTGGGGTCACACACTGAGTCACTCAGTGTAGGCTCAGGAAATGGTCACACTTAATGGGGCTTGCAGCCCTATCAAATAAGCTCAAAATGGTAAAATAAGCCCTGAACCTTATCAATGGGCTTATTGGATTTCCAAAAAGCCAAGATACAGGGTGTGAGGTCCACTATATTGTTCACTAAGCAACTTGGAAAATAGGTGAAAAACCTGTGCACAGGGCATAAGCTTGCCCTGCAGGTCAAAAGAAGCTTTTGCACAAGCTTATAAAAAAATCTTAAAAATAAGCTGAATATGGGATCTTGTAGACTAGGTGACAATCTTGAATTTCTGAAAAGATCAAAGTCTAAAACTAAACACAAAAATCACAAAAATTCTACCAAGATTAGGATTTCTGAAACAAAGGCACTTTTGACTTTTTGAAATGGTAAGCTTAAGTTGACTTTAATGAACTTTGATCCTAATCTACTGATTGAAAATGATTAATTAAGCTAATGTAAGACTAATTTAAGCTACACCACTCATAAGTGAATGGAAATGGGGAATAAGCCACACTAAATCTAACACAGAGGATTTTACCCAAAAAAAAATCTAACACAGAGGGTTATATAGGCCTATTGATGTTTGAATTTGACTTTTTTCTAAATAAGTCCTGGTTATTATTGTTATTCTGAGATGATATGGTCCTAAGTGACTTGTGTAAACAAAGAACAACAACACTTATTCACTAGAACTCCCAAGATCACACTGATCCAAACACACCTTTAATTTGACTGTTTTGTGATTTATGAAACAAGAGGGTGTTAAGGCTTATGACACTGGTCTAAATTGATTTATTATGATATAATAAGCAGGAATAAGCACTTAAACACATGAAAGAACAACAATAGACCAAGTTTACTAACTATACTAATTAAGACAGTGAAATTGAGAATCTAAGTAAACAACAATTTAAGTGAACAAGCTACTGAATTAAAGCAATATTATGTCTAATTAACACTAAATAAACATGAATAAGCCAAAGAAGCAACAATATAAGCAGTGCTATAGTGATAATTAAGAAATGAGTTTCAAAGGCTTACAATGTGCATTCCTGCTAACACCATGAACCAAGGACCTCAAAACCAATCCTATAGGTCTTCCACAAGACCACTAACCCAGGGCCATTCACTATTCACCCTGCTCCAGCATTCATCTTCATAAACCTGCAACTTTGACTTATGTTGACTTTTTTGTGTTTTTGAATTTTTTATAACTAAGCAATGTTTTAAGGTTTCTAAAAGCTTATTTAAGCTTTCTGGGAGCTTAAGTGAGCCTAAGAGTCCATAAGTTCTACTAATAACAACAATACAGAAGATTAAGAAATTTGAAATAAAGGTAAAAATTGAACAACTGAGATATTGATTCAAACTTGATTTTTATTGATGAAAGACCTTAATGGTACACTAAAAGTACAAATTACACTATTTTGAAGCTGAATTACACAAATAGAATTTGAAAACTACTTAAACGACTTAAAAATTACTAAATTAAGCTAACACCATCTCTTCTTGTTCTTCTCTTCTATTTATAGGCACCAATTAGGGCTTCTCAAAGCTTTCTTTGCAATTCCCAACCAATCTCGACCCTTGAATCTCTCTGAATCCATCCTGACCCTCCACGTAATTTTTGGCGGGAAAATTTGGGGTGAGTGAAATAAAAAAATATTGCAACAGGGGGGGGGGTGGCATTTATTGGGGTTGTTTTGTTAGGTGCAATTGGGGGTTTGGGCGGTGGATTAGACAGGGATGGTGGTGATATGATGGGCAAGTGGTGTGGGGGAGGGAAGGAGAGGAAGGGGGGGATGGTTGTTTGACTGGTTTGACCACAGGGTCAAACTTTGACCCTGCGTTGTGATATCAAAAAGGGGGGTTTGTGTGGGCTTTTGGTTAATTGGGCCAGGAGAAAAGGGAGTGGGATGGGTATGTTTTAGTTTGGATTGGATTTGGTTTTTGGTAATAAAATTAAGGGTCCGGTTTGGTTGTGTAGTATCACAAGGATCAATTTTGTAATTTCTGCATACTTGGGGGTTGGATTTGTAATTTTCCCTAAGTGTTTCACAAGGGTATTTTCTGCCAAGTGATGAATAGTACATGGACCTTAGATGATTTTTCCATTATTAAATTTCCAAGGACTATTTCTGTCAACTTTCCAAACTTCAGGGACCAAATCTGTAATTTCACCAAACTTTGCAACCAAGGACCATTCCTACCATAAATGAGAAGTACAAGGACAAAATTTGTTTTTCTCAAAGTTTTAATATCCCAAGGACCATTTTTGTCAATTTTCAAAGTTCAGGGACTAAACTTGCAATTTTGTGAAACTTTGCACCAAAGGACTAAATATGTCATTTTGTGATTTAAAAGGACCTTTGGTGACTTTTCAAGTTTTTAGAATAACCAGGGACTAGATTTGACAACTTTTGAAAGATGAGGGACTGAAACTGCCAATTGTGCGAACTTTGTTCATTTTTCATCTGTTTTTAATTATTTTGCATCTGAAACATATAAAACACATTCCTGGGATATTTTCATTATTTTGATGCAATTTTGAGTGTTTTTAGATGTTTTGGCAGCTCAGAATAGGTCAAAATGATGAGTATTTACACACTCATCAATCCCCCACACTAAAACATTGCTAGTCCCTAGCAATTTTCTTGAGAAAAACTTAATGGATTTGAAACTCTTTACCAAAAGCCATCACTTCTGGAGTAGCCAAATGTATCAGTTCAAGTAAGAACTATGGTCCACCTGATAACCATGTGATTTTGAGCAAACCACCAGCTTTCAACGGATTTGATTTGTCTTTACCAAAAGCCGTTTGCTTCTGGACTAGCCAACTCTTGATGGACAAAGTCAACATCTTGGTGAGCTGATTACCAATTATGGTTTTTCCACTGCCTTTACTACAAGCCATAATCTTGCGGGCTAGCCAACTCATTCACTTTTTTGGATATGGCGAGTTGATATACAATACAATTTTGGGCAAATTGCAAGGCATCAACGGATTTAAGATATCTTTACCGAGAGCCGTTTGCTCCTTGATTAGCTAATCCTTTTGTCGTTTAGACATGGCGGACTGATAACCTCAAAATTTTTGAAATAAAGTGAAAAAATTTTTGAAAAATTTGGGCCAAAATGGGGGTACTTAGAAAGTATTTTGTTATAAAATTCGCTAGAATCCCCCCCCTCCACACTTAGAATTGAATATTGTCCTCAATATTCAAAGTCCCGGCTATTATGCCGACTCTTTGAACGGAAAAAGGCAATATTCTTAGCTAACTGTGGAAATATCGTTTTGATTTTCACTTTATTTATATGTACATAATTTTTTTTTCCTGAAACTTATATACATATTTACTTTGCAAAAGGTGGGGGACGGCCACTCCCCCACACTAGAGTGTTAGAAAGTAGAAAGAATTCAGAGATATGGGTGAAAACCCATATTTTGCTAATTTTTATTCACCGAGTCACTAGCTTGACTCGATCCCCGAATTCATTGGTCCATGGGGAAAGTTTGGAGATCCGGGACAACCATGGATGGTATGTCCTCTCTAAAATAGTGATTCAAACGATGACCATTCACTTTGAATTTGGGACCTTCGGGTTGAGATAACTCAACAGTCCCGTATGGATATACTTTTGCAACAGTGAATGGTCCAGTCCATCGGGTTTTTAAATTCCCCGAGAAGATCTTTAACCTTGAATTGAAAAGAAGGACTCTGTCACCGACGTTGAAAACGCGGTTCTTAATTTTGGAGTCGTGGATCTTCTTTGTCTTTTCTTTGTAGATCAAAGAGTTCTCATAGGCTTGATCACGAAGTTCGTTTAATTCATTGAGTTGAATCTTACGGTGATCACCCGCTTTATGAAGGTCGTAGTTTGCATGTTTCAAGGCCCAATAGGCTTTGTGCTCGAGCTCGATCGGTAAATGACACGCCTTCCCGTATACAAGCTTGTAAGGAGTACACCCGATAGGTGTTTTGCAAGCTGTACGGAAGGCCCAGAGTGCATCATTTAGTTTGTCCGATCAGGAAGCACGGTTTTCACCTACGGTCCTCTCAAGAATCCATTTAATACCACGGTTTGAAACCTCCACCTGCCCACTTGTTTGTGGGTGATACGCGGTAGAAAGACGGTGAGTAACACCGTACTTAAGCATGACTTTTGCGAATTGATCATTGCAAAAGTGTGTACCGCGATCACTAATGATGGAACGGGGAGTTCCAAATCGAGCAAAGAGGGATTTCAAGAATTTCACAACAACTCGGGCATCGTTGGTGGGTAAGGCTTTTGACTCAACCCATTTTGACAAGTAGTCAACAGCCACGAGAATGTATTTGTTTCCACGAGAAGATGGGAATGGCATTTTGTGGCATTTCGTTCTTCTGTGAAATATTCCCGTGACGCTGACAAGCGTCACAAGCTTTGACTAACTCGTGGGCATCCTTATAAATTGTGGGCCAATAGAAACCGGAGTCAAACACCTTTTTGGCGGTGTAGTTAGGACTATGGTGGCCCCCGGTGGGTCCAGCATGCCTGTCCGTAAACACATCGCCTGATGACTTGATCGGCACAGATTTTGAACAAATAGGGGTCGTCCCAGAAGTAATGTTTAACGTCTTTGAAAAATTTGTTTTTCTGTTGGGACGACATCCCCTTCACGATGAAGTTACCCGCATGGTAATTTGCAAAGTCGGCAAAC
Source organism: Artemisia argyi (assembly GCA_030686995.1). Classification (NCBI taxonomy): domain Eukaryota; kingdom Viridiplantae; phylum Streptophyta; class Magnoliopsida; order Asterales; family Asteraceae; genus Artemisia; species Artemisia argyi. Next base: position 7,038,066 of record CM060685.1, read on the forward strand.
CATGGGCTAGTAGAGTCACCACGAAAAGAAACCGCATTGAGTGTCTCGAGAGGAAATGTTTCATTTATTTCCTATTTCTCGGACACATCCTGGTGAGGGTTTTCTAATCGTGAGAGATGTTCAGCAGCAAGGTTCTCAGCCCCTTTTTTATCACGGATAATGATATCAAATTCTTGGAGGAGGAGAACCCAACGGAGTAGCCTCGGCTTTGCATCTTGTTTTGCAAATAGGTATTTCAAAGCCGAGTGATCCGTATACACTACGCATTTGGTCAGTATCAAGTATGGCCGGAATTTTTCAAAGGCATACACCATAGCTAATATTTCTTTTTCAGTGGTGGTGTAATGACTCTGAGCCTCGGTCATAGTTTTGCTTGCGTAGTGTATAGGCTGAAAGTATTTTGCTTTTCGTTGCCCCAAGACCGCACCTATGGCAAAATCACTAGCATCGCACATAAGCTCAAAAGGTAGGTCCCAATCGGGGGCAACAAGAATCGGTGCCTCAGTAAGCTTTTTCTTTAATGTTTCAAAAGCTTCGATGCACTCAGGAGAGAAGATGAAAGGAGCATCCTTCTCGAGGAGATGGGTCATAGGCCGGGCGATTTTAAAGAAATCTTGGATAAACCTACGATAGAAGCCGGCATGACCCAAAAAGCTCCTAACACCTTTAACGGTGGTGGGATGAGGTAATTTAGTGATGACATCAATTTTGGCTTTGTCAACCTCAATCCCGTTTTTTGAAATTCTATGGCCGAGGACAATACCCTCTTTAACCATAAAATGGCTCTTCACCCAGTTGAGACTTAAATTCGTTTCTTTACAACGTTTAAGAATCTGTTCCAAGTGGGAGAGACAAGACTGGAATGAATCCCCGATGACTGAAAAGTCATCCATAAATACCTCCATAGTTTTCCCGATCATGTCGGAAAATATTGACATCATGCACCTTTGGAACGTGCCTGGTGCATTACATAAGCCGAAAGGCATACGTCTGTAAGCAAAAGTTCCGTAGGGGCATGTGAAGGTAGTTTTTTCTTGATCCTGTGGATCAATGGGGATTTGGAAGTAACCCGAGAAACCATCGAGGAAACAGTAGTATTCATTCCCCGCTAGTCTTTCGAGCATCTGGTCCATAAAAGGTAGTGGAAAATGGTCTTTACGGGTGGCTTCATTCAACATACGATAGTCGCCAACCCGTGACCAAACGAGTTAGAATCAACTCGTTTTCCTTGTTGGTGACAACGGTTATGCCACCCTTTTTAGGAACGCAATAAATTGGGCTAACCCAAGGACTGTCAGATATAGGGTAAATCAATCCCGCATCAAGAAATTTTAGAACTTCTTGTTTGATAACTTCGTGGATTTTGGGATTTACCCTTCTCTGTTGTTGCACTGCTGGCTTAAAGTCATCCTCCATTAAGATTTTATGTGTACAAAAGTTAGGGCTAACACCCTTGATGTCGGAGAGTTTCCAAGTAATTGCTTGCTTGTGTAACTTAAGAACCTTTAGGAGTGCAGCCTTTTCCTCATCTTTTAAGTCTTTAGCAATAATGACGGGTAATTTATCATCACCCTCCAAAAGTGCATATTCTAGATGAGGAGGCAAGTCCTTGAGCTCAACCTCGGGAAATTCTTTTGATTTTTCAATAGACTTAATTTCCTCTTTATGAAGTTGTTTTGGAGATGGAGAGGGTGAAGGATCGTCATTTAACAATCTTTCAAGAAGAATATCCGCCTCCGGGTCAAGATAGTTTTCATCAATCTCATGAGAGATTGGGCTATCCTGAGCAAGAAAAGCCTCGACCTCTTCCAGAAGGAAGTCTGATTGATGTTAAACCGTCAACTTATATTGACCAAGGTATGGTCAACTAGGTCAAACAGCCTAGAGTCAATGCTCCGCGGAATATAGTGTTTTCCCTGGGTCGTTATGTCCCGACGAGGTGTGATGGTTATAAAACGGGAAAGGGTTTGAGATTGATTAAACTAAGGAATATACGAAGAAATAGCTTAAATAAGCTATATGAATAAGACCGTGAAATCAGAAAAACCAGAAACGATTTAAACCTAAAACATATACGTTTACATTTAAATAAAACGTAAACGTACAAAATAAAAAGTGAAAAGTGAAATCTGGAAACCCACAGGGGGTGAAAATGATTTTTTTACAAACTTAAAATAAAAAGAAAATTTAAAAAGAAAATGAAATTATTAAAATGATTATTTTAATATTTAAATACTATTTAATTAATTAAAACTATTTAAAAAGTAAATTAAACCTAATTTAAATAAACTAAAAATGATAAACACTACAAATTAAACTAAAAACTTGCAAAAATAATTTCTAAAATTTAAAATGAACTTGAAGAAAGTATAAAAATTAAAAATAAATATTTTTGTCTTTTTATGGATTTTCTAGTAATTAATTACTAATTAATTATTAATTACCTAATTAAAATATTTTAAATTAAGAAAAATAGAAAATGAACAGTAAAAATTATAAGAAAATTCCTAAATTTTTTTTATAACATATAAAAGCTAGGAAAAATATAAAAAATAGGTCTTACTTAATAAAAATTAATTATGCTATTTAAAACTTAATTATTAATTAATTACTAATAAAACTAAGATTAATTCTAATAAATACTAAATGATAAAATAAAAATCTGAGAAAATTACTATAATTACTTTAATATAAGAGGAATTTAAGAAAAATATAAAAAAGCTAAGTACTTAACAAAAATTTAAAAATGAAAATTAAAATTTAAATAAAATTAAATAGAAACTATCACTTAAAATTACTTTGTTTTTTCTGGATTTTCTTTTTGGAAAACTATTTTACAACTAAAAACAAGAAACTTTAATAAAAACAACTTTGGTGGAACTTAAAATTAAGCAATTTACAAGCTTATTGGAGTGACAGTTGACTTTGGTCAACCGTCAAGAGCAAAAGCTGATGTGGGCAGCTAGAGGGGCCCACAAAGGTAAAATAAGCTACAAATAAGTTATAAGGACCAAAATAAGTTGGAAGGAACAAGTTTAGACCTCAGGATAAGCCAAATAAGCTGAATAAGCAACCCAAAAAGGAACTCAGGTCTGTGAAAAGGGATAAGGTTCAAGGGCAATGCAGCCCTAGCAAATGGGTTACAAACCTCAAACTAAACCTTGGAACCTGAAGATGAGCTTATTGGCTTCTCAAAAAGCCAATAGGCTCATTGTGGGGCCCACTATGTAGGCCCGTGGGTGCATTGAAAGTAAGGGAGTTGGGCTGAGTATCTGTGTGCAGGGCATCTCATTGCCCTGCAAGTGACTTTGGACCAATGTGGGGCCCAAATGAAAAATTGCAAAAATATAAGGGTGCTGGGAAATCAAAGCTGAGCTGGTAGACAACAAATATAAACAAGTTTCACTATCTAAATCAACACACAAAAATCAAAACAAATCCTTGAAATATAGGAAAAATCTGAAAATGCACATTTGACTTTTGAAGAAAAACTTAGATCTTTGACTAAACTGAGATTATATCTACTCTACTTGATTATTTAAGATGTTTTAACTTGAAATGAGGCTAATGCAAGCTAACTAAACAAAATCTAAGCTTGAAAATTGACTATGCTACTCTAAATTAACAACAGTTAGAACAGTTAAGGAGATTTCTTGATGAGTTTGACTTTCTGTGTTATGAGATGCAATTTCTTGGTTCACTCAGCTAAGTTATGCCCTAATGAGCCTAGATGTGCAAAGAAACAAGCCAATTTACCAATGGGACAGTTGTAACTAAGCAGAACCAAACACCCCTTTATATTGAAACTATTTTTGATTCACAAGTGATTTAGGTTAAATGAACTCATATTCTTACTACCTACTGATTAACAAGCTATAACTACACCTAATAAGCAAGATTGAGTATAAATAAACCTAAGACAAGCATTGATACAGTAAGTAGCAAAAATTTAGGAAATTGCTTACAATTGGCTAAATGATCAGAACATGCAACCAAGACCTCAAAACATAACCTATAGCTTACCAATAAGCTTTAAAACCCAGGTCAATTCACATCATCCCTGCTCCATGCTTCATTCTTTCTAAAAACTGATTTTCTATTTTTTATTTTTTTATTTGTATTTTTAAGATTTTAAGTATAACTAAGTTTTGAACTTTTAAAGCTTATAAAAGCTTAAAAGTAAGTTAAGCTAACTTCAAATTATCAGTAAACAAGAGCTTTTGACAGTGTAAAAGCTAAAATGAGATTTTTGAGTAAAATTACTACCAACTGAATATGAATGAAAATACTTAAATTGATTGCTTGAAAAGTTGTACAATACACTGAGATAACTTAAAAAAGTACTGGAAAGCTTTAAATTACAAGAGAAATGATCAAAATTACTAAACGACCAAAACTAAACTATATTACACTACTTCTACCCTAAATTACTGCTTCATCTTCATTTCTTTTGCACCTTTATAGACCCTGGGAGGTTGGCTTGACTTTCCCACTCATTTCTGACCCTTGGATGGGTTTCAAGTGATCTCAGCCATTCAAACACCTTTTGGCCGGAAAAATTGGATTGGGCAGTTGGGGGTTTGGTTTGGTGTATTAAATGAGGAGGGGGAAGGTTGGGTAACATTTATTGAAGTTGGTGGAGTTGGTGAGACTTTGGGAGGAGGGGGGAGCAGGATTATGTGACAACTGGCAAATTAGGGAGTTATTTTGAAAACCCGCATTACATTAAAGTTCGTTTATAAATTTTATTTGGAATTTTATTCGTAACGAACTTGAAAAACCAATATTTTGGTTGATTATATCTAAAACTTTTATGGAATCGAATTTGGTTTATCGATATGATGAGAAATTATTTCGAGATTTTATTTGGCACTACGTTGACTCCGGCACTAGAATAACCTAACTAAAAATTTATGTCTTGAGTCTACGGATTCGACTATATGTTTATTTATTTTGAACGTCTCATGAGATATTAAATATTTTGGAACAAACTCGGTACGAGAAAGAGTTGGAGTATTTTATAAAGATACGGGTTTTGGTCCGTGTATTTTACACCTAGCCACCTTACCCTAAAGATAATAATACATTCATCTTTATTATTATTATTATTATTATTATTATTATTATTATTATTATTATTATTATTATTATTATTATTATTATTATTATTATTATTATTATTATTATTATTATTATTATTTGTATTATTATTATTATTATTGTTATAAGTAAAGAAAGAAATTAAAAGAGTATAACTACAAAAAAAAAAAATCGTCTTTGTGGTTACTGCCAATCCCACACAACACAAACCTACACCATCTTCTATCTCTCTCTCTACAATCCCATAACCGCCGCCCCTTTTGGCCGGCCACCGCCGTTGCACCACCACCCTCATCACAAAACTATCCCCACCATCTTAACCACCATCTTCCGATCTATCTATTGGTGTGCACCACGCGCCTCACCAACATCCTAACCTTTGATTTTAACCACCACCGCCACCTAAACACCAATATTTCCGTCATTTCATTGTTGGGTTTTTGAAGAAAACGTTATTTGGAATCGTTTGGAGGTGAGTGGCCACGGTTTCTTTGTCGTGTGTCTCGATTTAGCTTAGATCCGTGGCTCACGGGCTATATCCTTGTTGGGTTTGACGATTAACGAATGGAAAATGTTGTTTTTGATTATATTAATGCGTTTGGTATCCGGGTTTTTGGTTTGGTCGTTTGGGTCGAGACACGACCGAGAGCCTATGCTCTCGGCTTGTGTTCTTGTTGGAGTAATCTTGGTCTTGATGATTATTTTGGCCCTTGTATCTCATTTGTGGATGTTTAGGATTGATATGATGATTTTTAGATATGTGGGATGATTGGATTTTGTTAGAAATGAAGCTGAGCGATATTTACGTGAATTGGAGTAGACAACTAGAATGTAATATTGTAAAAGTTGTCTTTTGTAAGGCCTATAAATACCTCTCAAGGCTTCACTTGAGAGGTGTGGGTGTGCAACATAATTTATCATAGTAAAAATATCTTTGTTTCATCTCACCTTCTCTCTACTTTCTCTCTCTAGAATAATGGCGTATTTTGATCAACCTCGTCCTCCTGAAGGTGTTTCTTGGGTTCTACAGATTTTCTTTTCTTTGGTTGTTTTGAGGCCTACGACCCATTTGGGTCGGTTGGTTTTTGGTTCGAGCTCTCAAGAGCTAGCCGACACCATAAAGGTCTCGGGTGGGACCCACGATTTTTGTGGTGTAATATTGACCCGGGTTTGACTTGGTAAGTCGACCCGTATGTATGGTAATTATGTTGGTTGATGTTTATATTTGTTGGGTAATGTTATTCGTTGGTCTTATTATTATTGTTTCAATGTTATACTTGAACTTGCAGTGTAAGTATATGGACTCATGGTATAATTTGGAGATGTGTTGACGAAAAGTGGTATTGGGGACCGATTGTGAGACGGTCAAATTAGATGACGGAGATAGGTTAGTCGGGTGCCGTAGTCGGACCCTATTGTTGTAGCACGTGTTTTGGGTATTGTTGGACGGAGATTGATTACTTGATTTTAACTTGGTTATATTTTTATTCTGGACTTGGACAATGAGCCGAGAGTGATGACTCGGACATGTGACCATTTCGTATGACTCGATAAATATTTATAATCAAACGCGAATAATAAAACTCGTAATAATATTATTGGTAATATAACCGTTTATATAGATATATAAACGTGAATAACGTATATATAGACATATAAATGCGTATATTAAAAATAAAAAGATCACGAGTAATATTATAACAATAACGTGAATATACATATTATGCTATGAAAGTAGCGTAATATTATTGGGAGCGTTATTAGGATTAAATATTATAAATAACGATGAAATCTTGACGTTGCATAAATATTAAATAAAATTAATATCTTTTAATAAACGAGGAAACTATCGAGTTATACGGGGTCGTGGTCACTTGAGTCCAAGTGGATTATTATTTGTGACGTTCGTGTTGTCACGGATATATGACGATTAATACATTCACTTTCGATAACTACGTAACTTATTTAATCGACGGGTTAAATAAGAGCTATTTAGTTATTTAAATTGAGTATATTAATGGGCATCGTATCCTACGACGCCCATAGGTTGTGGTATGTGTACGAGAATAATAAGTTACTAAGTATCTCGTGAGATTGCCAAATTGACGAATTTGGTAAGCTTAACGGTATAATTAGTGAATTTATTAAACTTTGATATATACCATATAGTACTTTATGTGCAATGTGTGACCTAGGATTCGGGTATAATCTTAGAATGGTATATTAAGTAAATAAATATGGGGGATTACCAAATCGACGGATTTGATAAGCTTCAATGATTTATTTAAATAATATATTGGACTAATATTAGACCTATAGATTGTTTTATCATCCTTTTTGTTGTGACTTCTTGGTTTGAGTTGTGTCGACCCACCACCCGTATGGATACCAAACGCCAAACTCCAAACTAATACGAGATTTATACGAGAAATGGATTTTCGGAAGTAAAATGGAATACGTTCGGATTTGGGAATATTCGATTTTGAGGAAATGATTTCTGAACGAGTTGGTATTGTTAGGTCATGCCGAGTCCGTAGTTGCCGTCTTTTGAGTTACTATACATCTTACCTCTACCGATTTCTTATTGCTGATTTCTGGACTTGAGGTGAGTCATAGCCCCACTTTTTACTCTTGAACTATGTTTTCAATACTTGGGGTGAGAAACGTGCAAATTATTTTATGTGGACTATTATCGCTTTTATATTCTTTCTAAAACTTGCTATGCGTATGGACTAGGATATATTGTCAGCTTTAGTCACACATTTTGTGTGTACTATTCAAGGTTGGCTTATTTGGTTATTGACGGATTGTCAGCTTTAGTCACACATTTTGTGTGTACTATTCAAGGTTGGCTTATTTGGTTATGGATGGATTGTCAGCTTTAGTCACATATATGTTGTGTGTACTATTCAAGGTTGGCTTATTTGGTTATTGGTGGATTGTCAGCTTTAGTCACATATTTGTTGTGTGTACTATTCAAGGTTGGCTTATTTGGACTGTCAGCTTTAGTCACATAGTTTCGTGTGTACTATTCAAGGTTGACTTATTTAGATACTATAGTGTGCACCTATAGGTTACTGATACTTCGGAGGTTATCCGAGTATTTATGATATTGCGGGGGTTACCCGAATATCTATGTTAGAACGGAGGGTATCTGTGTATTATGTTGGAGCGGAGGGTATCCACAGGCTTTTAGCCAATCCTTAGTCTAGCTAGCAAGCGTTTTGCGTATATATCCACTATATTGTTAGATGAATTTAAACCTATGATCTCACCAGCGAAAGCTGACTTTTAGCACGTTTTCTCAGGAAATTAAGTGATGCTCTATGGATGCTTGGATTGGAGGCTTGGCAATGGCACTGGTTATGGATCTACTTTCTAAAAATCTGATAAACTATTGTGGACCTATGTTTATTTCCATTGGGCCTTACTTTGGATAATTCTTGGGATAAATGTAAACTTTAAACCCCGTTTTGGTTGTGTTTTTCTTATGTTTACTTTATCTCGTTCTTTCATGACTTTGAATGGATACCAATCCCCGTAGCACCTCGAAAGCTTGTTGAGTCTTCCGCTGTATCAAATTTTGGAGGTGTTACAGATTGGTATCAGAGCCAAGGTTATAGAGAACTAGGTAAATAAACGCCTAAACTATAACCGAATTTTTATAGAAAATGTTCCTTGACCACTGCCCGCCAGCCCGCCAAGCCGAAGCATCTTCTATTATTTGAGGTATTATGAGATATTTGAGATGATTGTTAGATTTGGGATTCTTGAGATGATTTGAGGTTTATTGATTTAGTGATGTGATGACGTTTTGAGGAATTATATGCGTTTTGAGGAATTATATGGCTTAATTATTTTATGAATGATTTTAGTAATGCGGTATTTGAAACTCTTTACTGAGATTATATAATTGGGATTTTATGATGATTTTTGATGCGATATTTTGAGTTCGCGCTTTAGTTGTTTTGAAACACTTACACCTACCCTACGCCGTTGTCACAAATCATAGCCTCCTTTGCACGTGTTGTTGTTAAAAATTGTTATTGCTTGTACGCGTCGCCCATCGTAGATCACTATGGCCCCTGATGACCCATACGTGATGGTCATGCGTTCAGCCACTACTACTTTATCGTCCCATTGTCGCCCTAAGTCGCCGACTTTATCGCCTCGTGGTTCGCCTGCTCGGAGATGACGAGTGATGGAGTACCCCTTCGACGAGGAGTACGCGGGTGAGCAAAATGATAACCCTCAAGATGAGGAAGAGAATGATGACCCTCAGGATTAGGAAGAGATGATCCTCAGGAGGAGGATATGCCTGATGATGATGGGTCGCTAGCAAATTCAGTTCATTCTGCGAAGCCCGATTCCCCGATACATCCGTTAGAGCCGGTTTCACCTAATCATCCGTTTTTGTTTGATTCACCACCTGGTAGTCCTGTGGCGTCGGATGCACCTTCTGAGGTTTCTACTGAGCATGCAGAGTTAGGTGAGACTGGTAGGATGTGGGCTCAGATTACTGCACAGGGCAAGAGGATCTCGCGGATGTCTGACCGACTTGAGATGGTCATTGCTGAGTTTATTGTTGAGTTGTTGCGGATTTGAGGAGTCTACGCCAGCATCGTGGCTAGATCGATTTGGAATCAGGTTGTTGTACTGCTACATAAGCCAAGGAGTATTTGGTTAGGAGAGCTAGTTATTATATCTCTTTTGTCATGATAGTCGGATTGTACGTTCGTCTCGTATGGAACGATTAGTATCTATTATGCCTGTTGGTAGTATGGAACGATGTATTGATCGCTACTTATGGACGATGGTGAGCTCGTATGATATTTTACGGTTTTTGGCGTACATGGAGAATTGTGTTCCTATTTGCGTGGTTGATATTATCTTGGAATTATATTAATGGCTGTACGACGAAACCCTGTCAGAGCTACCCGAACTGGTACGGCAGCGACTACCCCTGGTCGCCGAGGACGTCGTCCTACTCGAAATGTTGAGACCCCTACTCCTGACAACCTGGACACTACCAACCGCAACAACAGGAATCAAAATGTTGATATTCAGGGAGACGATGATCATGATCCACTTAATGCACCTACTGTGGATCAAGCAATGATCAATCAACTTGTGGAGCAATGAGTTGCTGAGCTACTAGCTGAGTCAAATCATTCCAACAATTCTGCTGGAACATTTCCATATGTTCGTGCTAATGGACGTAACTACAAGGAGTTTAAAATTTGTGGACCCATTGAGTTTGGTGGTACCGAAGGAGTGGTCTACTTGGTCAGGTGGATAGAGAAGACTGAGTCAGTGTTTAATGACAGTGGTTGTGCGGAGAATGCGAAGGTAAAGTTTGCTTCTTTTACCTTCAAGGATGAAGCTTTAACTTGGTGGAACAATTACCGAAATTCGGTTGGTAGTGATGTGGCTTATGCTATGACTTGGGAGCAATTTAAGTCTTTGCTGATTCAGACTTACTGCCCAAGAAATGAGGTTAAGAAGCTGGAGATTGAGTTTTGGAATCACAAAGTGAAGGGTACTGATATGGCGACTTACAATCGCCGTTACCAGGAGTTAGCCTTGCTTTGCCCCGATATGGTTAGAACTGGGACTCAAAAGATTGAGCGGTATACCGATGGGTTGCCTGTGGCTACAAGGAATGATGTGATTGCTGCTAGACCAGCAAATATCCATGAGGCCATCACAACCACTCAACAATTAATGAATTCATTGGAATTGGAAGGAGCTGATAAGGATAAGAATGGAAAGAGAAAGAGAGACCATCACCCTAATGGTAATGATCACCGAAACAAGCGACAAGCTGTTGCTAAGCCTTATGCTATTGGGAATGGAGATAAAAGGAACCAAAATGGTGATGCACCCAAGTGTGATCGTTGCTACAAGAATCGTACAGGACAATGTACTGTGAATGGTCAGAGTTGCTCAAGGAGAGGACATGTAGCTAGGGATTGTAGAGCTCGACCCCTTGCTATGGTTCAAGCTACTCCTGAAACTATGAGTAAGGCAAATGTTACTTGGTATGGATGTGGAAAGAAGAGACACTATAGGAGTGAGTGTAGAGGATCGTGGAACCGAGGAAATCAAGGATCGGGTGGTAATGGGTACAATCATGGAAACCGTGGACGACAAGATAATGGGGACCAACGTGTGGAAGCTGGAACTGCTCATAGAAGAGTGTATGCACTTGGGAACGAGAGAGGAGAAGATCCGAACGTCGTTACTGGTACGTTCCTTCTCAATAATCGTTATGCTTCCATACTATTTGATGCTGGTGCCGATAGAAGTTTTGCGTCCACTACGTTTGCACCCTTACTAGAGAAATTCCCGATGGCCTTATGAATTGGGTATGATATAGAATTAGCAAATGGGGACATAGAAAGGATTAATACTATCATTCACGGATGTACATTAAATTTCTTGAATAACCCTTTCAACATAGATCTTCTACCCGTCACGTTAGGAAGTTTCGATGTCATCATTGGTATGGATTGGTTGTCGAAGTGTCGTGCTCAAATACTATGTGATGAGAAGATTGTGCGTGTACCTTACGGCAGGGAGGTTCTAAATATACCAGGAGATCGAAAGGAATTGAGAGGCCCATCTAGGTTAGCGGTCATATCTTGCACTAAATTGCCGAAGCTAATGGAAAAAGGAAGTTGCCTTTTCTTAGCTCAAATTTCTGAGAAAGGAGGGAAGGAGAAGAAAGAAAGGTGCATTGGAGATGTACCTATAGTTCGTAATTTTTCGGATGTGTTTCCCGATGATTTGCCGGGAATCCTGCCTACTAGACAAGTGGAGTTTCAGATTGAGTTGATACCTGGTGCTGCACCCGTGGCACGAGCGCCTTATCATTTTGCACCTACTGAACTGGAAAAGTTGTCGAAACAATTAGCGGAGTTAGCCGAAAAAGGATTTATAAGACCAAGTTCTTCGCCTTGGGGAGCCCTGGTCTTATTTGTGAAGAAGAAGGATGGATCGTTTCGCATGTGTATTGATTATCGAGAGTTGAACAAATTAACGGTGAAGAATAGATACCCGTTACCGAGGATCAACGATTTGTTCGATCAACTTCAAGGATCGAGTGTGTATACGAAGATCGATTTGAGATCGGGATATCATCAGCTTCGAGTTCGCGAGAAAGATATTCCGAAAACGGCTTTCAGAACCCGTTACGGGCACTATGAGTTTCAGGTGATGCCGTTTGGGGTGACTAACGCACCGGCGGTATTCATGGACCTCATGAATCGGGTGTGTAAGCCTTACCTAGATAGGTTCGTGATTGTGTTCATCGATGACATTCTGATTTATTCGAAGAATGAAAAGGAGCATGAGGAGCATCTAAGGCTATCTTAGAATTGCTCAGGAGGGAGAAGCTGTATGCCAAGTTCTCCAAATGTGAATTTTGGATTTCGACGGTACAATTTTTGGGTCATGCGATTGATAGTCAAGGAGTTCATGTAGACCCTGCTAAGATTGAAGCGATTAAAGATTGGGCTGCACCTACGACCCCAACAGAAATTCGTCAATTTTTGGGATTAGCCGGTTATTACCGAAGATTCATTGAAGGATTTTCGAAGATAGCAAAACAGTTGACCAAAATTGACTCAAAAGAGTGTTAAGTACGAATGGGGAGATAAGGAAGAGGAAGCATTTCAGTTACTTAAGGAGATGTTGTGTAGTGCTCCTATCTTAGCGTTACCTGAAGGTAACGAGGAATTCGTCGTCTATTGTGACGCTTCTCATAAAGGTTTGGGAGTTGTGTTAATGCAACAAGAGAAAGTGATAGCTTATGCTTCCCGACAACTCAAGAAGCACGAGAAGAACTACACCACCCATGATTTGGAGTTAGGTGCTGTGGTTTTTGCTTTAAGGATATGGAGACATTACTTGTATGGAACCAAGTGTGTAGTGTTTACTAACCACAAAAGTCTACAATACATCTTGAATCAAAAAAAAAGCTCAACATGAGACAGCGACGTTGGATTGAGTTGCTAAGCGATTTTGATTGTGAAATTCGCTACCATCCTGGTAAAGCAAGCGTCGTTGCTGATGCTCTTAGTCGAAAGGAGAGAATTCCACCGTTACGAGTTAGGTCATTAGGAATGACTATCGTATCGCCATTACCGTCTCAAATATTAGGAGTTCAAACGGAAGCGTTGAAAGCAGAAAATCTACCTGCGGAGAACATATTTGGGATGGCAGAAAATGAGAAAGGATTTGTTAAGCATTCTGATGGAGTATTGTGTTTTGGAGAGCGAAGTTGGGTACCTTTGTATGGAGGAATTCGAGAGTTGATTATGCACGAGTCGCATAAGTCAAGATACTTTATTCATCCTGGATCTGATAAGATGTACCAGGATTTGAAAAAGTTATATTGGTGGCCAAATATGAAGGCAGATATAGCGTTGTATGTTAGTAAGTGTTTGACATGTTTTAAGGTTAAAGCCGAACATCAAAGACCGTCAGGATTATTGACGCAGCTAGAACTCCCGGTTTGGAAATGGGAGCGGATCACAATGGACTTTATTACCAAATTACCTAAGACAGCTAGCGGTTGTGACGCTATCTGGGTAATTGTGGATCGATTGACTATGTCTGCTCATTTCCTGGCGATTAGTGAAGATGATAGTGTCGACAAACCTGCGAGGTCGTATGTGGAAGAAATTGTTTCTCGTCATGGAGTACCAATATCGATTATTTCTGATCGCGACAGCCGCTTTACGCCAGCGTTGTGGCAATCACTTCAAACCGCTTTGGGGACGAAACTTGATATGAGTACTGCATATCATCCCCAAACCGATGGTCAAAGTGAGAGGACTATTCAGACTTTGGAGGATATGCTTCGTGCATGCATCATAGACTTTGGTAAAGGCTGGGAGAAATATCTACCCCTTGCGGAGTTCTCCTATAATAATAGCTACCACATAAGTCTTAAAGCTGCACCATTTGAAGCTTTATATGGTCGAAAATGTCGTTCGCCTATTGATTGGGCGGAAGTTGGAGATAGCCAACTCACAGGCCCTGAACTTATCTTGGAGACTACTGAGAAAGTGACTCAGATTCGTGATCGGTTGCAAGCAGCCAGAGATAGGCAGAAAAGTTACGCCGATCAGAGACGTAAACCCTTAGAGTTCCAGGTTGGAGACAAAGCGATGCTGAAAGTCTCGCCGTGGAAGGGTGTGATACATTTCGGGAAACGTGGAAAACTCAACCCCCGCTACATTGAACCATTTCTTATTTTGGAAAGAATTGGGCCCGTGGCTTATAGGTTGGAATTACCACAGGAACTGAGTAAAGTTCACGATGTGTTTCATGTTAGTAATTTGAGGAAGTGTCTTTCTGATGATATGCCGGTTATACCGATGAAAGATATTCGTGTTGATGAGAAATTAAACTTTGTGGAAGAGTCGATTGAGATTTTGGAGCGTGAGTTTAAGCGACTCAAGCGAAGTCGCTTTCCACTCGTCAAGGTTCGTTGGAGTTCCCGACATGGACTGGAATTTATGTGGGAACGTAAGGACGAGTTCCGAAAGAGATATCCGAAGCTTTTCACTTCGTAGATGGACTGTTCCTAGAGAAACCCGGGACGGGTTTCTTCTGAGGCTGGGAGGATGTGACAACTGGCAAATTAGGGAGTTATTTTGAAAACCCGCATTACATTAAAGTTCGTTTATAAATTTTATTTGGAATTTTATTCGTAACGAACTTGAAAAACCAATATTTTGGTTGATTATATCTAAAACTTTTATGGAATCGAATTTGGTTTATCGATATGATGAGAAATTATTTCGAGATTTTATTTGGCACTACGTTGACTCCGGCACTAGAATAACCTAACTAAAAATTTATGTCTTGAATCTACGGATTCGACTATATGTTTATTTATTTTGAACGACTCGTGAGATATTAAATATTTTGGAACAAGCTCGGTACGAGAAAGAGTTGGAGTATTTTATAAAGATACGGGTTTTGGTCCGTGTATTTTACACCTAGCCACCTTACCCTAAAGATAATAATACATTCATCTTTATTATTGTTATTATTATTATTATTATTATTATTTGTATTATTATTATTATTGTTATAAGTAAAGAAAGAAATAAGAAAGAAATTAAAAGAGTATAACTACAAAAAAAAAATCGTCTTTGTGGTTACTGCCAATCCCACACAACACAAACCTACACCATCTTCTATCTCTCTCTCTACAATCCCATAACCGCCGCCCCTTTTGGCCGGCCACCGCCGTCGCATCACCACCCTCATCACAAAACTATCCCCACCATCTTAACCACCATCTTCCGATCTATCTATTGGTGTGCACCACGCGCCTCACCAACATCCTAACCTTTGATTTTAACCACCACCGCCACCTAAACACCAATATTTCCGTCATTTCATTGTTGGGTTTTTGAAGAAAACGTTATTTGGAATCGTTTGGAGGTGAGTGGCCACGGTTTCTTTGTCGTGTGTCTTGATTTAGCTTAGATCCGTGGCTCACGGGCTATAACCTTGTTGGGTTTGACGATTAACGAATGGAAAATGTTGTTTTTGATTATATTAATGCGTTTGGTATCCGGGTTTTTGGTTTGGTCGTTTGCGTCGAGAGACGACCGAGAGCCTATGCTCTCGGCTTGTGTTCTTGTTGGAGTAATCTTGGTCTTGATGATTATTTTGGCCCTTGTATCTCATTTGTGGATGTTTGGGATTGATATGATGATTTTTGGATATGTGGGATGATTGGATTTTCTTTTCTTTGGTTGTTTTGAGGCCTACGACCCATTTGGGTCGGTTGGTTTTTGGTTCGAGCTCTCAAGAGCTAGCCGAGACCATAAAGGTCTCGGGTGGGACCCACGATTTTTGTGGTGTAATATTGACCCGGGTTTGACTTGGTAAGTCGACCCGTATGTATGGTAATTATGTTGGTTGATGTTTATATTTGTTGGGTAATATTATTCGTTGGTCTTATTATTATTGTTTCAATGTTATACTTGAACTTGCAGTGTAAGTATATGGACTCATGGTATAATTTGGAGATGTGTTGACGAAAAGTGGTATTGGGGACCGATTGTGAGACGGTCAAATTAGATGACGGAGATAGGTTAGTCGGGTGCCGTAGTCGGACCCTATTGTTGTAGCACGTGTTTTGGGTATTGTTGGACGGAGATTGATTACTTGATTTTAACTTGGTTATATTTTTATTCTGGACTTGGACAATGAGCAGAGAGTGATGACTCGGACATGTGACCATTTCGTATGACTCGATAAATATTTATAATCAAACGCGAATAATAAAACTCGTAATAATATTATTGGTAATATAACCGTTTATATAGATATATAGACGTGAATAACGTATATATAGATATATAAATGCGTATATTAAAAATAAAAAGATCACGAGTAATATTATAACAATAACGTGAATATACATATTATGCTATGAAAGTAGCGTAATATTATTGGGAGCGTTATTAGGATTAAATATTATAAATAACGATGAAATCTTGACGTTGCATAAATATTAAATAAAATTAATATCTTTTAATAAACGAGGAAACTATCGAGTTATACGGGGTCGTGGTCACTTGAGTCCAAGTGGATTATTATTTGTGACGTTCGTGTTGTCACGGATATATGACGATTAATACATTCACTTTCGATAACTACGTAAATTATTTAATCGACGGGTTAAATAAGAGCTATTTAGTTATTTAAATTGAGTATATTAATGGGCATCGTATCCTACGACGCCCATAGGTTGTGGTATGTGTACGAGAATAATAAGTTACTAAGTATCACGTGAGATTGCCAAATTGACGAATTTGGTAAGCTTAACGGTATAATTAGTGAATTTATTAAACTTTGATATATACCATATAGTACTTTATGTGCAATGTGTGACCTAGGATTCGGGTATAATCTTAGAATGGTATATTAAGTAAATAAATATGGGGGATTACCAAATCGACGGATTTGATAAGCTTCAATGATTTATTTAAATAATATATTGGACTAATATTAGACCTATAGATTGTTTTATCATCCTTTTTGTTGTGACTTCTTGGTTTGAGTTGTGTCGACCCACCACCCGTATGGATACCAAACGCCAAACTCCAAACTAATACGAGATTTATACGAGAAATGGATTTTCGGAAGTAAAATGGAATACGTTCGGGTTTGGGAATATTCGATTTTGAGGAAATGATTTCTGAACGAGTTGGTATTGTTAGGTCATGCCGAGTCCGTAGTTGCCGTCTTTTGAGTTACTATACATCTTACCTCTACCGATTTCTTATTGGTGATTTCTGGACTTGAGGTGAGTCATAGCCCCACTTTTTACTCTTGAACTATGTTTTCAATACTTGGGGTGAGAAACGTGCAAATTATTTTATGTGGACTATTATCGCTTTTATATTCTTTCTAAAACTTGCTATGCGTATGGACTAGGATATATTGTCAGCTTTAGTCACACATTTTGTGTGTACTATTCAAGGTTGGCTTATTTGGTTATGGATGGATTGTCAGCTTTAGTCACATATATGTTGTGTGTACTATTCAAGGTTGGCTTATTTGGTTATTGGTGGATTGTCAGCTTTAGTCACATATTTGTTATGTGTACTATTCAAGGTTGGCTTATTTGGACTGTCAGCTTTAGTCACATAGTTTCGTGTGTACTATTCAAGGTTGACTTATTTAGATACTATAGTGTGCACCTATAGGTTACTGATACTTCGGAGGTTATCCGAGTATTTATGATATTGCGGGGGTTACCCGAATATCTATGTTAGAACAGAGGGTATCCGTGTATTATGTTGGAGCGGAGGGTATCCGCAGGCTTTTAGCCAATCCTTAGTCTAGCTAGCAAGCGTTTTGCGTATATGTCCACTATATTGTTAGATGAATTTAAACCTATGATCTCACCAGCGAAAGCTGACTTTTAGCACGTTTTCTCAGGAAATTAAGTGATGCTCTATGGATGCTTGGATTAGAGGCTTGGCAATGGCACCGGTTATGGATCTACTTTCTAAAACTCTGATAAACTATTGTGGACCTATGTTTATTTCCATTGGGCCTTACTTTGGATAATTCTTGGGATAAATGTAAACTTTAAACCCCGTTTTGGTTGTGTTTTTCTTATGTTTACTTTATCTCGTTCTTTCATGACTTTGAATGGATACCAATCCCCGTAGCACCTCGAAAGCTTGTTGAGTCTTCCGCTGTATCAAATTTTGGGGGTGTTACAGATTACATGGATTAAGGGGTGTTAATGGTGGGGAAGCAGGGAGGTTAGGGGTGAGTGGTGAGGGTTGACTGGTCAAATTGACCGTTTGACTTGGGGCTATTAAATAAAAACGAGGAGGTTTATATTTGGTGGTGGGCTGATGGTGTGTTGGGCTTTGTGGGCTGGGGTAAGATTAGGTATTGGATTGGTGGGATAAGGGTGTTGTTGGATTACAAGTTAACAAAGGGTCCGTTTGGTTGTTAGCTAAAATACCACAAGGACCTAAATTGTAATTTTCTGAAATTGAGGGGCTGCAAATGAAACTTTCCCAAGGTAACCATAAGGACCTTAATTGGCAAATTTGAATATTACAAGGACCCAAATTAATATTTTTCAAAATAAAACACTCGGGGACCAATTATGTAATTTTTGAAAGTTTAGGGGTCATTTTTGCCAATCTGTGAAAAACTTTTATCCAAGGACCAATATTGAACATTTTTGAATTTCCAAGGACTAAAAATGATTTTTCATCCAAAAATATCCCACCAGGGACCAATTCTGCCAAAATTTGAACTCCAGGGACTAAACTGCAATTTTCCAAAACTTTTCCAATTTTTCACCAAAGGACTAAATATGACAACTTATGATCTCAAAAGGACCTTTGGTGACTTTTCTTTTAAAATATGTGCTCAGGGACTATTTTTGCCAATTTTTGAAAGTTGGGGGACTGAAACTGCCAATTTTGCAAACTTTGTATGTTTTTCATTTGTTTTTACTCGTTTTGCATCTAAAACATATAAAACACAATTTTGAAATATTTTTAGTATTTTGATTCATTTCTGAGTGTTTTTGTATGTTTTGCAGTTCAGATTTGACCAGAAATGATGAGTGTTTGAGCACTCATCAAAGTCACTTCCCTCAAACGGAGTATCTTGAAGTCTGATCAAGATTGAATGTGATGGCTTCACCACCGACACGTAAAGTGATTTCTTCCTCAAAAACATCGATTAGAGCACGACCCGTTCTTAAGAATCCCCTCCCGAGAATGAGAGGAACTCTTGGGTCAACATCGAAATCAACAATCACGAAATCTACCAGAAAATGGAACTTTCCTACTTTCACGAAGATATCTTCGGCAATGCCGAGAGGATGAGATATAGTACGGTCTGCAAGCTCGAGAGTCATGTAGGTAGGAGTGAGAGAAGGAAGAGAGAGTCTCTTCCAGACTGAGTAAGGCATAAGGTTAATGCTTGCACCAAGATCGGCCAAGGCAAAGCATTCAACCATCCCAGGGAAAATGCAAGGAATGAGAAATTTCCCGGGATCTCCAAGCTTTTTCGGGAAGCTTTTTCAAGAGCACTGCTGAGCAATGATCGTTCAGTGGAGTTTTAGCCATCTCACAGAGTTTTTCCTTATTGCTTATCAGATTTTTGATTGTTGAAGCAAATTTAGGCATCAGAAGAAGAGCATCCGCGAAGCTAATATCGAAATGTAACTCTTGGAAAATTTGGTAAAATTTTTCCATCTGATGGTTAGCTCTTTCGCGGTTCTTTTGATCATTCAAACGTGAAGGATATGGAATTGACGGCTTGGGATCGTTCTTTGGAATTTCATCAGAACTTTCAGGAGGATCAAATACAACTTTTGACTTACGAGTCGGGACCGGGACAACTTGAGGGTGGACGTTGTTGGTACCTCCGTTATAAGTAGGAAGTACCGTGTCCGTGGTAACCTCAGGTTTACGTTCCGCTACCTTGGTAGGAGGAGAAGAAGAGGTAAAAGGAATCGTGGGTCCATTGTATGATACTCCACTTCGGGTAGTGATCGCTTTGACATTGCCCCTCGGGTTAGCGAGCGTGTTGCTCGGTAGTGTACCCGGGCCCGAGGGTCGATCATTTAAAGACTTCTAAAGTTCAGAGATCTTGCTGATCAATAAACGATTCGTTTCCTCTTGTGCTTTCATGAATTGCTTTAGCACTTCATCGGAGGAAGACGAGGGTTGGACAACGTTTTGATTTTAGTTAAGAAAAATTTGAACACGGTTGTTTTGAAAATTTCCTTGGTTTTGGTTGTTGTTACCCTGAAAGTTATTTCTCTGATTGAAATTACCCTGATTGTAATTCCCTTGACCTTGGTTTCTTTGAAAATTTCCTTGAAAACCTTGATTTTGATTGCCATTTTGAAAATTGTTTTGATTAAAATAAACTTGATTTTGGTTCGGGTTTTAGAAATTCGGGTTTTGACCTTGGTTAAAATCTCCTCGATTCTGATTTTGATTCGAGTTACGGTTTTGATTTTGGTTAAAACTGGGAGGTCCGAGAAAATTGTTGGAATGATAGCTTAAGAGATTACGGTCCCCTTGTGGTTGGTAAGAATTACCCCCCATGTTATAGGAACCTTGAGCAGCATAAACGTTCTCTTGAGGATAACCAGTAGTAGCTGGACACTCAGAATACAGATGTGGGCCTCCACAAGTTTCACAACTTCGGGCCACGGCTTTCACTTGTTGATTTTGAACTTGTTGATTTTGCATAGTTTGGTTCATTCTCAACACGGCCGTAGAGATATCATCCATCTTTTTAGTGAGAGCCACTATTTCAGGAGATGATGATGAAGGAATAACTGATTTACATGACTCATCCCTCTCCACAGAGGAATCCCAAAAGTTATGGTGGGCAGTCATGTTCTCAATTAGATCATAACATTCTTCGGGACGCCTTTTCATAAAGGTCCCACCAGCAGCAGCATTGAGAATGTCTCAGTGCCTCAATGTCAGACCATTATAGAAGGTATCTATGATGGTAACTTGTAACATATTGTGGTTAGGGCACCGATCAATAGCTAGCTTAGAACGTTCCCAAGCCTCGAATAGAGACTCATCGGGACGCTGCCGAAAGTTGCTGATATCATTTCGTAACTTGGTAACCATGGAAGGTGGAAAATATTTTGCTAGAAACTTGGTTACCATTTCATCAAAGGCACGAATAGAATTCTTGGGGAGTCGGTCAAACCATGCAGTGGCATGATGGGTGAGAGAATAAGGGAAGAGATATAGCCAGAGGGCATCGTCGGTGACTGATTGGCCTCAAAATGTTAGAAAATGTCAACCAAGTAATGGTCAACAAGTCAAACAGTCTAAACCAATTCTCCGTGGAGTGTAGTGTTTCCCCGGATCGTTAACGAGGCGTGAAATCTAAAATAAAATGACTTCGAGATCAGGTGATTTGAACAGAAAAAGGGTTCAAGTGATTGTACCACCGAAATATAAGTTAAAATTGCTTTGATAAGCTAGATCAACTAATACGTGAAATCAGATAAGCACAAATGTAAAGGTACTGGAAAACGCGTACGTTTAATATTTAAACGTAAACAACAAAAACGATTTTAACTATAGTAGGAATTTGTATGCCTTAGGGGCTTAAATGCAAATTAAATAAACTTAAAATATTTATTTTATAATTACTAATTTATTTAAAAGTTAATAACAAATGAAAAATGTAAAAAGATATAAAATGTACGTTTAAATTTAAGTAAACGTAAACGTACTAAACTAAATGTGAATTCTGTCAAATAAAACTCCCACAAATATGAAAATTATATTTTTGAAATCCTAAACTTATAAGAAAATTATTGAAAATTTAAAATTATTTTTATAATTATTTAATTAATTATTATTATTTAATAACTATTTTTAATTATTTAAATATTCACTAATAAATAAGAAAATGTAAAATAAGCTTAGAAAAATAAAATTAAAACTTAGAAAAATCTAAAATATTATAAAACTTATTTTAGAACTAAAATTATATTTTTCACACTATTTATTATTAATTAATTATTATTTAACTAATTATATTGATTTAAATTATTAAAAATACTAAAAAGACTTAGATAATTAAGAAGATTTTTATAAATCTAATTAACCATCACAGGAATCCTAAAAAATTATAAAAAGTTTGTTTTATGTATTTTTAAACTAATTTACTAATTATTATTCTAATTACTAATTAATTACCAATTAAACTAATTAAATTATAAAAAATAGAAAATGAACAGTAGAAATTCTAGAAAAATTCCTAAAAATGTTATTACTTAAATAAAATCTAGGAAAATTATAAAAACTATGTGTTACTTAATAAATTCTAATTTTGCTATTTAACCTTTTAATATTAATTAATAATTAATTAAACTAGTATTAATTCTAAAAAACACTAAATGACAAAATAAAAATCTGTAAAAATTTATAAAAGTACTTTAATATAAAAGAGATTTAATAAAAATATAAAAATGCAGAAGTGCTTATAAATAAGCTAAAAAGAAAATTAAAAATACTTAAAATATGAAACTTTTATAAAACAACTAATTTGGAAACCAAAAATAAGCACTGTGAGTGCTTATTAGCTTTGACAGTTGACCAAGTTTGACTAAACTAAGAAATAAGCTCAATTGAGCATATGTGGGGTCCACAAGGTAGATTCTGATTTACCTAAGTTAGTTGGACTTATTTAAGCTAGATTTGATAATATAACATCACAGAATAAGCTAATAAGCCACAATAAGCAATTGCTTATTGAGTGACTGAGACAGAAATGGGACAGATTTCAAAGGGTGATTCAGGTGGGACCCAGTGAGCTTGAGCTCAAAACCAAGCTCAAGACTTGAAGGTGGGTAGGAGGGGGTTGAAATAACCAAATTGGGGCTAGTGGGACCCACTGAGGTGGCCACAATCAACCACCAAAGTGGTGGGTGTGGTGGTGATGGTGTGTGTAGCAGGGGAGGTTTTTGGTTTACTTTGATGGCTTAAGCTTGAATAAGCTGTTAAACAAGCTTCATAAAGAAAAATAAAGTTTGAACAAGTGAAAAGGACTGGAAATGAGTAAGATGGATAAGGAATAAGCACTAGTAGTTTATGCTAAGCAAATAAGCACTTATTGTTATCCACAGTCAACCACTCACGCAACAGTCAACTTTATGGGAGGATTGAGCTTATGAAATAAGCTGGTAAGCACCAAATAAGGACTGAGGTAGCACTATGAGTTGGTGGGCTTTCCAAAAAACAAAAGCTCAGAGGGTGGGACCCATTGAAGAGCTTATGAGGAGCTTGTGAAAAAGTGTGTATGTACTGAGTATTCAGTACACACAATGAAATGGGGGAAACTAGGAGCTTATTGCAGCCCTAGAAGATAAGCCTGAAAGTTGAAAATAAGCTTTAAACTTTGAAATCTGGTTGCTTGGCTTTATGAAAAGCCAAAGCTCACAAGCTTAAGCTCAGTGATGAGCTTTTTGATAAGCTTGAAAGATTGACTCAGTACACTGATTGCTCAGTGTAATGGTTTGTTTTGTGAGACATGTTAAGCACAAAATAAGCAATTCAAGTAACAGATAAAGGCAAACAAGTACTCAAACAAGTAAACAAACACAAGGGCTTCACAAAGCCACAAGAATCTCAATGTAGCATGCAATATTGAATGATCTACAAGCTTGTTCAACTGGCTTGTCCAACTGTGCACAGGGCACTTTTGTGGAAAAGTGCTAAATAACAAGGACCAATTAAGCAGTTTAAAAAGCAAACTAAAAATTACTAAAAATACTATCAAAGAGATCAGCAACAAAATAATGAAACCCTAGAAGCACAGGTTCTAATTTCTAATATTAAACCCTACACAAAATTCTAAAGTTTATTCAAAAAACTGCAGCTAGGAAATTTGACTTTTTAAATAAGCTTACAACTTTGACTTTGATGAGTTTATGATTGATCCTGCAAGCTAGTTAAGTTGTAGAAAGCTATGATGAACCAATTTTAAGCTAAATCTACCAATCATAAGCCAAAGTAAGGATTTATGAGTTCCAAATCCCTCAAAGTTAACTATGAGGGTGTGTAAATTAGTAAATTGACTTTTTGTCAAAAGAGACCAAGGTTTTATGCCTAATTCCACTTACTTGGAACTAGAATAACATACTGCAACAATACCAAGCAACAAAAACAACTAGAACCTAAGTAAACACTCTAAACCAAACACCCCTTATATAAATTGATTTTGTGAATTCCAAAGCAAATCAATGATCTAAACCTCAAATCTATTTTCAAACTCTTTGTTAACATCAAACAAGATCTTGTGAACATAAAACAACAACAATAACAGCATATAACCAAGAATTGACAATTATGCAAATTAAATTGTTAAACTGAGATCTTTAGCAACTATGAATTCCAACAAACAAAACAACTATTTTAAACAATATTATGGCTAACCAGTACTAACACAGCCTAGAAACACAAGTCTTATCAATTGAAACCAACTAATACAGTGGATGAGTAAAATGGAACAAAGACTTACAAACTTGCAATCCAGCTAAACACCAAGAACAAGGTCCAAGTAACACTCCTATAGGTTCTCCACATAACCACTAACCCATTGCCATCCATAATGAACAATGCTCCAAGCTTGATTCATGATAAACACTGATTTTTGAATTTAACTCTATTTTTTTTTTGAATTTTTTTACCTTGAACACTAAATTGATTGATAAGTTTCTAAAAGCTTACACAAGCTTTCTGAGGAGCTTATATGAGCTTATTGAGTCTGTAATATCAACTAAGAACAAAATTAAGTAAATTGAGATTTTTGAAATTGAGAATTGCATAAACTGAATTCGTACACAAAACCTTGAAATTGATTACTAAATAGAGTTCACAATACACTTAGAACACTAGAAATTTAACTTGAAAGCTTAACATAAACTGAAACAGTAGAAATTAAAGTAGTCGACATACATTTTTAAAATTAAACTAGATATCTTGTAACACTCCATCTCCCTTCATCTTTATAGACTTTTCTAACTTCCCACATGGTTCTAAGCATTTCCCATCAACTTTTGTGGCCATTGGATCATTTCTGAGCATTATTGACCATTTGATTAGTTTTGGCGCCAAAAGTCTTTTAGTTAACTTGGGGCCGAAATTTTGCAATTAAAGAATTTTGGGATCTTGTGGAGGTGTAAAGGACAAGGAAAAGCAGTATTATTATGGGTTTAGGGCAAGTTGGGAGCAAAACAGGGGATGTGATATGGTTTGAAGGGAAAAATGGTGGGGATGCATTAAATGGAGAACTGTTGGTTTGTGTGAGGTGGAAGGGATGTGAGGGGGAAGTAGGTTAGCCAGCTGGGGGGTGAAGGTGGCACAAAACCACCTGGTTTTGGTTTTGCAGGTGTGGAGGTGGGGGATGTACAATGTTAGCGGGTTTGGGGAGGTCAAACAGGGTCAAACCCTGTTTTATATAAAAAGGGAGTGGGCTGGGGTTTGTTTGGGCCTGAGGGTTGTGGGATGGAAAGGGTGTTTGGTTTGGATTATTTTTGGTTTTGGATTTTTGGGTTTATATATTAAGGGTCCGGTTTGGTTTAAGTGGTAAAAAGCCCAAGGACTTGTTTTGTAATTTTTGTAATCTTCAAGGACTAAACCTGTAACAATTCCATAATTATCACAAGGACCAATAATGTTAAGTTAGATAAACCAAAGGACCTATTTTGCATTTTGTTACAATTTGAAACACCCGAGGACCATTTATGTAATTTTTCCAAAGTTGAGGGGTGAAATTGTAATTTCTCCATAAGTTATCAAAAGGACCAATTATGCCAATTAAGAATAGTACAAGGTTTGTTTTTAATATTTTTCCATTTTTAAAAACCTTAAGGACTATATTTGACATTTTTGAAACTTGAGGGACTAAAGTTGTCATTTTGGAATTTTTAACTTTAAAGGACTAGACTTGACAACTTATGAATCCCTAAGGACCTTAGATGATATTTAACAAGTTTTGGATTACCAGGGACTATTTTTGCCAATTTGTCAAAGTTCAGGGACTGAAACTGTAAATTATGTGAAATATGTCGTTTTTCATCTGTTTTCAATCCTTTTGCATAAAAACACAATCCAGGGATATTTTGTGTATTTTAAGGCATTCCTGTGTGTTTTCAGATGTTTTTGCAGTTTAAATGTGACAAAAATGATGAGTATTTACACACTCATCAATCCCCCACACTAAACTATTGCTAGTCCCTAGCAATCTTTTGAGAAAATTTTAATGGATTTTTATCTCTTTACCAAAAGCCATCACTTCTGGAGTAGCCAAATGTATCAGTTCAAGTAAGAACTATGGTCCACTTGATAACCATGTGATTTTGAGCAAACCACCAGCTGTCAACGAATTTGTTTTGTCTTTACCAAAAGCCGTTTGCTTCTGGACTAGCCAACTCTTGATGGACAAAGTCAACATCTTGGTGAGCTGATTACCAATTATGGATTTTCCACTGCCTTTCCCACAAGCCATAATCTTGTGGGCTAGCCAACTCATTCACTTTTTAGGATATGGCGAGTTGATTTACCATACAATTTTGGGCAAATTGCAGGCCATCAACGGTTTTGAGATATTTTTACCAAGAGCCGTTTGCTCCTGGATTAGCCAATCCTTATGTGGGTTAGACATGGTGGACTGATAACCATTTATTGCATTTCTAAGTGTGAAAAAACTTTAAATTTTGATCAAATGACGGTGCTTGATGGAACATGTGTTTGAATTCGTGAGAATCCCCCCCCCCCCCCCACACACTTAGAAATGAATATTGCCCTCAATATTCAAAGCACCGGGTGTTAAACCGACACTTAGAACGTAAGAAGGAAATATTAATAACCTTTATTTTAGGCTATTTACATGTTTTTTTTTTTTCTTTTTTTCTTTTTTTTTTTTTTTTTTTTGAAGATATATACATATATACACCATGTGGGGCATCTCCCCCACACTAGGGTGGTAGAAAAGAGAAAGAAGACAGAAATATGGGTGAAACCCCATATTGCTACTGTTTTTGATTACTGAGTCGCTAGCTTGACTCGACCTCGAATTAAATTGTCCATAAGGAAGCTACTGTTTTTGATTACCGATTCGCTAGCTTGACTCGACCCCGAATTTAATTGTCTTTGGGGAAAGTTTGGAGATCGGGGACAACCATGGATGGTATGTCCTCTCCAAATTTAGTGTTTCACACGATGCCCATTCACTTTAAAACATGGACCGTCATTTTGAGATAACTCAACGGTACCATACGGATAAACCTTAGTGATAGTGAATGGGCCAGTCCAACGGGTTTTTAGTTTACCCGAGAAGATCTTTAATCTAGAATTAAAGAGAAGGACTCGATCACCAATGTTAAAAACGCGGTTCTTTATTTTTGAGTCATGAATCCTCTTTGTTTTTTCCTTATAGATTAAAGAGTTCTCGTAAGCTTGATCACGTAGTTCGTTTAATTCATTCATTTGAACTTTTCTGTGATCACCCGCAGTTTTGAGGTCAAAGTTGGCATGTTTTAATGCCCAGTAGGCTTTGTGCTCAAGTTCCATTGGTAGATGACATGTCTTTCCGTACACAAGCTTGTAAGGTGTACACCCAATGGGTGTTTTATAAGCTGTACGAAAGGCCCATAGTGCGTCATCTAATTTATCCGACCAGGCAGCACGATTTTCACCTACAGTCCTCTCAAGTATCCTTTTGATACCACGGTTTGAAACCTCCACTTGCCCACTTGTTTGTGGGTGATACGCGGTAGAAAGACGGTGAGTTACACCATACTTTTGCATGACTTTGTCAAATTTGTCATTGCAGAAATGCGTACCACGATCACTTATGATAGCACGTGGAGTTCCAAAACGGGCAAAAAGTGATATCAGGAATTTCACTACAACTCGGGCATCATTTGTGGGTAAAGCTTTCGCTTCAACCCATTTTGATAAGTAATCAACAGCCACAAGTATGTATTTGTTTCCTCTAGATGATGGGAATGGCCCCATAAAGTCAATGCCCCAGATATCAAAGATCTCACAGACTTGAATAGCATTTTGTGGCATCTCATTTCTTTGTGAAATGTTCCCGTGACGTTGACAAGCGTCGCAGGTTTTAATGAGATCCTGGGCATCTTTATAAATTGTGGGCCAGAAGAATCCGGAATCAAACACCTTTTTGGCGGTGTAGTTGGGATTATGATGTCCCCCAGTGGTTCCAGCATGGCAAGCCTTGAGAATTTCAGTGGCTTCCTGTCCATATACACACCGTCGGCTGACTTGATCCGCACATATTTTGAATAAGTAGGGGTCATCCCAGAAGTAATGTTTGACATCCTTAAAGAATTTATTCTTCTGTTGGGTTGACATCCCTTTCACAACAAAGTTACCCGCATGGTAGTTTGCGAAGTCAGCAAACCATGGGGTAGTAGAATCTCCGCGAAAAGCAACCGCATTGAGAGTTTCGAGAGGAAATGTTTCATTTATTTCCTTTTTCTCATACACATCTTGATGAGGGTTCTCTAATCAGGACAGATGATCAGCAGCCAGGTTCTCAGCTCCTTTTTTTATCACGAATAATGATATCAAATTCCTGAAGGAGGAGAACCCAACGGAGCAATCTCGTCTTTGCATCTTGTTTTGCAAAGAGATATTTTAGAGCCGAGTGATCCGTATACACTACACATTTGTTCAAGATTAAGTATGTCCGAAACTTTTCAAAAGCATACACCACGGCTAATAATTCTTTTTCCGTAGTGGTGTAATGAGTTTGAGCTTCGTTCATAGTTTTGCTTGCGTAGTGGATAGGCTGAAAGTGTTTCGTTTTGCGTTGCCCCAAGACTGCACCGATAGCAAAATCACTTGCATCGCACATGAGCTCAAAGGGTAAATCCCAGTCGGGGGCAACAAGAATGGGTACCTCAGTAAGCTTTTACTTTAATGTTTCAAAAGCTTCGATGCACTCTGGTGAGAAGATAAAAGGAGCATCCTTCTCGAGGAGATGAGTCATAGGCCGGGAGATTTTAGAGAAATCTTGTATGAATCTACGATAGAAACCGGCATGACCCAAGAAACTCCTAATACCTTTGACGGTAGTAGGGTGAGGCAATTTAGCAATGACATCAACCTTAGCTCTGTCAACCTCAATCCCATTCTTGGAAATCTTATGGCCGAGGACAATGCCCTCTTTGACCATAAAATGACTCTTTTCCCAATTTAGACATAAATTGGTGTCTTCACACCTTTTCAACATTTTTTCTAAATTGGTGAGACATGTTTGAAATGAATCCCCAATGACCGAGAAGTCATCCATAAAGACCTCCATTGTTTTACCGATCATGTCGGTAAATATGGCCATCATGCACCTCTGGAACGTACCTGGAGCATTACATAAGCTAAAAGGCATACGTTTATAAGCAAAGGTTCCATAAGGGCATGTAAAGGTAGTCTTTTCTTGATCCGATGGATCACTGGAGATTTGAAAGTATCCTGAGAAACCATCAAGGAAACAATAGTACTCGTTCCCTGCTAATCTCTCAAGCATCTGATCTATAAAGGGCAGCCGAAAGTGGTCTTTGCGGGTGGCGTCATTTAACTTACGATAGTCAATGCAAACACGCCACCCGGTAACCAGCCGAGTTGGAATCAACTCATTTTCCTCATTAGTGACAACAGTAATGCCACCTTTTTTTGGAACGCAATGGATGGGACTAACCCATGGACTGTCAGAGATGGGGTAAATCAATCCTGCATCAAGAAGTTTGAGAACCTCTTGTTTAATGACATCATGGATCTTTGGATTCACCCGTCTTTGATGTTGCACTGCAGGCTTGAAGTCATCCTCTATTAAGATTTTGTGTGTACAAAAATCTGGGTTAATACCCTTAATATCGGAGAGCTTCCAAGCAATTGCTTGCTTGTGTGACTTCAAGACCTTTATGAGAGCAACTTTTTCCTCATCACTTAAACCTTTAGCAATAATGACGGGTAATTTATCATTATCCTCCAAAAATGCGTATTCAAGATGAGGAGGTAAGTCCTTGAGCTCGACCTCAGGAAATTCATCGTTTTTATCAACCGATTTAATTTCCTCATTATGAAGTTGTACGGGAGGGAGTGGAGGAGAATTGTCTTGATTTAGCAATTTCTCAAGGAGAAGAATATCTACCTCCAGATCAATCTCAGTGCTATCAATTCCCGATGGAACTGAATCACTTTTGAGAAAAGCCTCGACCTCTTCCAATAGGAAATCACTTCCCTCAAACGGAGTGAGAGAAGGGGAAGAGCCGAAAATGATAGGTTCAGATGATGGAGTGGAATCCCCACTCACAGAATTATGAGAATAACCAAGAAATTCTTGAGAGTACTCCTCTGAAGCAATGTCTATGATGTCAATTTGATTAACTGCTTCAGAATCATAATTTGAGGAGTACCTTGAGGTTTGATCGAGGTTAAAGGTAAAGGCTTCATTACACACACGCAAGGTGATTTCTTGCTCAAATACATCGATAAGAGCACGACCCATTCTAAGGAAACCCCTCCCAACAATGAGAGGGACCCTTTGATCAGCATCGAAATCAACAACCACAAAGTCAGCGGGGAGATGGAACTTTCCTACTTTCATAAACACGTCCTCGACAATGCCAAGAGGACGAGATATCGATCGATCTACAAGCTCTAGAGTCATGCAGGTAGGAGTAAGATCCGGAAGAGAAAGTTTCTTCCAAACTGAGTAAGGCATTAGGTTGATGCTTGTACCAAGATCGGCCAAGGCATAGCAATCAACCATTCCTGGAAATACACAAGGTATTAGAAATTTTCCAGGATCTCCCAGCTTCTCGGGAAGCTTCTTTAAAAGAACTGCTGAGCAGTTCTCATTCAAGGGAGTCTTTGCCATTTCAAACAGTTTCTCCTTGTTGCTTAACAAGTGTTTGATTGTTGATGCAAATTTAGGCATCAGAATAATAGCATCCGCAAAGCTAATGTCAAAATGCAAATCTTGGAAGATTTGAAAGAATTTATCCATCTGGTGACTAGCCTTTTCGCGGAGCTTTTGCTCATTCAAATGTGAGGGGTAAGGAATAGAGGAGGTAGAAGGTTTGGACTTAGGTGTTTCAACTGGGATATCATTTGGTTCAAAAACAACTCTAGGTTTTGGTTTGGGTTTCGGGACAACATGAGGTGGGACGTCTTGGGTACCTCCCTTATGAGTAGGAAGTACTTTGTCCTTATTTACCTCGGCTTTATTTTCCACTACCTTGGGAGAAGGAGAAGAAGTGGTAGTGGGAACAGTGGGTCCGTCATATGAAACTCCGCTCCTGGTTGTGATCGCCTTTGCATCGCCCCTCGGGTTTGTGATCGTGTTGCTCGGAAGTTTTCCAGAGCCCGAGGGTTGTTCATTTAAAGATTTCTTGATTTCAGAAATCTAGCTGACCAACAACCTGTTTGTCTCTTCTTGAGTTTTCATGAACTGCTTCAACAACTCATCAGATGATGATTGTGGAGCAGGGAGAATGGCTTGTGTTTGGTTGGGAAAATTTTGGACTCGGTTATTTTGATTATAACCTTGTTGTGGTTGAAAATTTCCCTGATTTGGATTACCATTTCCCTGAAAATGATTTCCCGGGTTGAAATTGTTTCTGTTAAAGTTTCCTTGATTGTGGAAACCTTGATTCTGTCCAGGATTGAAATTCCCTTGGTTTTGATAACCTTGGTTCATTCGAGGTTGGTTCTGGTTTCGGTTTTGCAAATTGTGGTTGAAACCGGGTGGTCCCATATGTGTGTTAGCACGGTAACTTGGTTCCATTTGAGGACGGTATTGATTACCTCCCTGATTTGTAGTACCGGCTAAGGCATTGGCTTCAAAAGGACTACCATCGATGGCAGTACAGTTGTAGTATGCATGTGGGCCACCACAAGTGACACAGACTTCCACCTTTTTTACTTCAGTATGTAAAGGGTTTTGTATGAAAGTGACTTTCTTTTGGTTTGAGATAACCAAAGCTTGAATATCGTCCGTGAGTTTGTCTATCTTAGCATCGGTGCTAGAAATACTCACGGGAGATGAAGTAGAAGGACCAGCACTCACTTGGGAGTTATATGGCTTTGTGCGTGTAGTGCGGACCTTGGATTTATTTTCAATGATCTCTAAAGCTTCTTTAGTGGTTTTGCTCAAAAAATTACCTCCCGCGGAGGCATTGAGAGAATCTTGGTCAGATTGACTCACACCATTATAGAAAGTGTCAATTTGCATTAATTCAGTGAAACCATGATGAGGACATCGACGAAGCAATTCTTTGAAACGATCCCATGCATCACCAAACGATTCATCAAACCTTTGAGTAAATTTGATGATTTCATTTTTAAGACTTGTTGTTCTGGACGGGGGAAAAAATTCGTTTACAAATTTGGTAACTAAATCCTCCCATGATGTTATTGAACGAGGAGGTTGTTTTTCCAGCTAAATCCGGGCTGCCCCCTCAAGAGAAAATGGGAATAGAAGAAGCTTGACTGCTTCGGAAGGGACGTTTTTGTATTTGATGGTAGATGTAATCTTGTTAAACCATCAAATATGAGCATGAGGATCATCCCTCTCAAAACCATAAAATTGGCTTGAGGTTACAAGACTAAGTAACCCGGTTTTGAGCTCAAAGTATTCAGCCACAATAGCTGGAACAACAATAGCGTCTCTGTAACCCTCAATGGGTGCTTGGAGAAGCTCATTCATCGGACGGTCTTTCGCCATGATAACTTTGTTTGGGGAAACAGCACGTATCTCAGATACGGCTGTTGGGGCAGAACGTCTACGGCGTCTTCGAGGAATTCTGACAAGCTCACGGAAAGGGCTTGTTGACCTAGAAGAGCGAGTGCGCATGCACTAGAGACGACTCTAAGAATCCTTAGAGTGACGAGAAATTTAAAATGGAAAAGAAAAAATCTTTTTGGATTTTTGTTTTTATAAGATAATATAGAAATATGGACAAAGATGATATATAAAAATGGTGAATTAATTCAAACTCACAGATGCTTCAAAAGTCGTAATACGCAGCACACCTCCCCGGCAGCGGCGCCAAATTTTGATTGGCTTCAAAATATCAGAAAATGTCAACCAAGTAATGGTCAACAAGTCAAACAGTCTAAACCAATTCTCGTGGAGTGTAGTGTTTCGCCGGATCGTTAAATCCTAACGAGACGTGAAATCTGAAATAAAATGACTTCGAGATCAGGTGATTTGAACAGAAAAAGGGTTCAAGTGATTGTACGACTGAAATATAAGTTAAAATAGCTTTGGTAAGCTAGATCAACTAATACGTGAAATCAGATAAGCACAAATGTAAAGGTTCTGGAAAACGCGTACGTTTAATATTTAAACGTAAACAACAAAAACGATTTTAACTATAGTAGGAATTTGTATGCCTTAGGGGCTTAAATGCAAATTAAATAAACTTAAAATATTTATTTTATAATTACTAATTTATTTAAAAGTTAATAACAAATAAAAAATGTAAAAAGATATAAAATGTACGTTTAAACTTAAGTAAACGTAAACGTACTAAACAAAATGAGAATTCTATCAAATAAAACTCCCACAAATATGAAAATTATATTTTTGGAATCCTAAACTTATAAAAAAATTATTGGAAATTTAAAATTATTTTTATAATTATTTAATTAATTATTATTATTTAATAACTATTTTTAATTATTTAAATATTCACTAATAAATAAGAAAATGTAAAATAAGCTTAGAAAAATAAAATTAAAACTTAGAAAAATCTAAAATATTATAAAACTTATTTTAGAACTAAAATTATATTTTTCACACTATTTATCTAATTATTATTAATTAATTATTATTTAACTAATTATATTGATTTAAATTATTAAAAATACTAAAAAGACTTAGATAATTAAGAAGATTTTTATAAATCTAATTAACCATCACAGGAATCCTAAAAAATTATAAAAAGTTTGTTTTATGTATTTTTAAACTAATTTACTAATTATTATTTTATTTATTAATTAATTACCAATTAAACTAATTAAATTATAAAAAATAGAAAATGAACAGTAGAAATTCTAG
The DNA here is from genome assembly GCA_030686995.1 of Artemisia argyi. Taxonomy (NCBI): domain Eukaryota; kingdom Viridiplantae; phylum Streptophyta; class Magnoliopsida; order Asterales; family Asteraceae; genus Artemisia; species Artemisia argyi. The sequence continues at coordinate 7,072,323 of CM060685.1, forward strand.
AAAAATTCCTAAAAATGTTATTACTTATATAAAAGCTAGAAAAATTATAAAAACTATGTGTTACTTAATAAATTCTAATTTTGCTATTTAATCTTTTAATATTAATTAATAATTAATTAAACTAGTATTAATTCTAAAAAACACTAAATGAGAAAATAAAAATCTGGAAAAATTTGTAAAAGTACTTTAATATAAAAGAGATTTAATAAAAATATAAAAATGCAGAAGTGCTTATAAATAAGCTAAAAAGAAAATTAAAAATACTTAAAATATGAAACTTTTATAAAACAACTAATTTGGAAACCAAAAATAAGCACTGTGAGTGCTTATTAGCTTTGACAGTTGACCAAGTTTGACTAAACTAAGAAATAAGCTCAATTGAGCATATGTGGGGTCCACAAGGTAGATTCTGATTTACCTAAGTTAGTTGGACTTATTTAAGCTAGATTTGATAATATAACATCACAGAATAAGCTAATAAGCCACAATAAGCAATTGCTTATTGAGTGACTGAGACAGAAATGGGACAGATTTCAAGGGGTGATTCAGGTGGCACCCAGTGAGCTTGAGCTCAAAACCAAGCTCAAGACTTGAAGGTGGGTAGGAGGGGGGGTTGAAAGAACCAAATTGGGGCTAATGGGACCCACTGAGGTGGCCACAATCAACCACCAAAGTGGTGGGTGTGGTGGTGGTGGTGTGTGTAGCAGGGGAGGTTTTTGGTTTACTTTGATGGCTTAAGCTTGAATAAGCTGTTAAACAAGCTTCACAAAGAAAAATAAAGTATGAACAAGTGAAAAGGACTGGAAATGAGTAAGATGGATGAGGAATAAGCACTAGTAGTTTATGCTAAGCAAATAAGCACTTATTGTTATCCACAGTCAACCACTCACTGCAACAGTCAACTTTATAGGTGGACTGAGCTTATGAAATAAGCTGGTAAGCACCAAATAAGGACTGAGGTAGCACTATGAGTTGGTGGGCTTTCCAAAAAACCAAAGCTCAGAGGGTGGGACCCATTGAAGAGCTTATGAGGAGCTTGTGAAAAAGTGTGTATGTACTGAGTATTCAGTACACACAATGAAATTGGGCAAACTAGGAGCTTATTGCAGCCCTAGAAGATAAGCCTGAAAGTTGAAAATAAGCTTTAAACTTTGAAATCTGGTTGCTTGGCTTTATGAAAAGCCAAAGCTCACAAGCTTAAGCTCAGTGATGAGCTTTTTGATAAGCTTGAAAGATTGACTCACTACACTGATTGCTCAGTGTAATGGTTTGTTTTGTGAGACATGTTAAGCACAAAATAAGCAATTCAAGTAACAGATAAAGGCAAACAAGTATTCAAACAAGTAAATAAACACAAGGGCTTCACAAAGCCACAAGAATCTCAATCTAGCATGCAATATTGAATGATCTACAAGCTTGTTCAACTGGCTTGTCCAACTGTGCACAGGGCACTTTTGTGGAAAAGTGCTAAATAACAAGGACCAATTAAGCAGTTTAAAAAGCAAACTAAAAATTACTAAAAATACTATCAAAGAGATCAGCAACAAAATAATGAAACCCTAGAAGCACAGGTTCTAATTTCTAATATTAAACCCTACACAAAATTCTATAGTTTATTCAAAAAACTGCAGCTAGGAAATTTGACTTTTTAAATAAGCTTACAACTTTGACTTTGATGAGTTTATGATTGATCCTGCAAGCTAGTTAAGTTGTAAAAAGCTATGGTGAACCAATTTTAAGCTAAATCTACCATTCATAAGCCAAAGTAAGGATTTATGAGTTCCAAATCCCTCACAGTTAACTGTGAGGGTGTGTAAATTAGTAAATTGACTTTTTGTCAAAAGAGACCAAGGTTTTATGCCTAATTCCACTTACTTGGAACTAGAATAACATACTGCAACAATACCAAGCAACAAAAACAACTAGAACCTAAGTAAACACTCTAAACCAAACACCCCTTATACAAATTGATTTTGTGAATTCCAAAGCAAATCAATGATCTGAACCTCAAATCTGTTTTCAAACTCTTTGTTAACATCAAACAAGATCTTGTGAACATAAAACAACAACAATAACAGCATATAACCAAGAATTGACAATTATGCAAATTAAATTGTTAAACTGAGATCTTTAGCAACTATGAATTCCAACAAACAAGACAACTATTTCAAGCAATATTATGGCTAACCAGTACTAACACAGCCTAGAAACACAAGTCTTATCAATTGAAACCAACTAATACAGTGGATGAGTAAAATGGAACAAAGACTTACAAACTTGCAATCCAGCTAAACACCAAGAACAAGGTCCAAGTAACACTCCTATAGGTTCTCCACAGAACCACTAACCCATTGCCATCCATAATGAACAATGCTCCAAGCTTGATTCATGATAAACACTGATTTTTGAATTTAACTCTACTTTTTTTATTTTTGTGAATTTTTTTACCTTGAACACTAAATTGATTGATAAGTTTCTAAAAGCTTACACAAGCTTTCTGAGGAGCTTATATGAGCTTATTGAGTCTGTAATATCAACTAAGAACAACATTAAGTAAATTGAGATTTTTGAAATTGAGAATTGCATAAACTGAATTCGTACACAAAACCTTGAAATTGATTACTAAAAAGAGTTCACAATACACTTAGAACACTGGAAATTTAACTTGAAAGCTTAACATAAACTGAAACAGTAGAAATTAAAGTAGTCGACATACATTTTTAAAATTAAAATAGATATCTTGTAACACTCCATCTCCCTACATCTTTATAGACTTTTCTAACTTCCCACATGGTTCTGAGCATTTCCCATCAACTTTTATGGCCATTGGAGAACTTCTGAGCATTATTGACCATTTGATTAGTTTTGGCGCCAAAAGTCTTTTAGTTAACTTGGGGCCGAAATTTTACAATTAAAGAATTTTGGGATCTTGTGGAGGTGTAAAGGACAAGGAAAAGCAGTATTATTATGGGTTTAGGGAAAGTTGGGAGCAAAACAGGGGATGTGATATGGTTTGAAGGGAAAAAGGGTGGGGATGCATTAAATGGAGAACTGTTGGTTTGTGTGACGTGGAAGGGATGTGAGGGGGAAGTAGGTTAGCCAGCTGGGGGGTGAAGGTGGCACAAAACCACCTGGTTTTGGTTTTGCAGGTGTGGAGGTGGGGGATGTACAGTGTTGGCAGGTTTGGGGAGGTCAAACGGGGTCAAACCCCGTTTTATATAAAAAGGGAGTGGGCTGGGGTTTGTTTGGGCCTGAGGGTTGTGGGCTGGAAAGGGTGTTTGGTTTGGATTATTTTTGGTTTTGGATTTTTGGGTTTATATATTAAGGGTCCGGTTTGGTTTAAGTGGTAAAAAGCCCAAGGACTAGTTTTGTAATTTTTGAAATCTTCAAGGACTAAACCTGTAACAATTCCATAATTATCACATGGACCAATAATGTTAAGTTAGATAAACCAAAGGACCTATTTTGCATTTTATTACAATTTGAAACACCCAAGGACCATTTATGTAATTTTTCCAAAGTTGAGGGGTGAAATTGTAATTTCTCCATAAGTTATCAAAAGCACCAATTATGCCAATTAAGAATAGTACAAGGTTTGTTTTTAATATTTTTCCATTTTTAAAAACCTTAAGGACTATATTTGACATTTTTGAAACTTGAGGGACTAAAGTTGTCATTTTGGAATTTTTAACTTTAAAGGACTAGACTTGACAACTTATGAATCCCTAAGGACCTTAGATGATATTTAACAAGTTTTGGATTACCAGGGACTATTTTTGCCAATTTGTCAAAGTTCAGGGACTGAAACTGTAAATTATGTGAAATATGTCGTATTTCATCTGTTTTCAATCCTTTTGCATAAAAACACAATCCAGGGATATTTTATGTATTTTAAGGCATTCCTGTGTGTTTTCAGATGTTTTTGTAGTTTAAATGTGATAAAAATGATGATTATTTACACACTCATCAGTGACACCATGTTGTTTCATGCTTTGGGTGACGGTAAGATATTTATCAAGATGCTTGTTAGTATCGTCACCCGGTAATCCGTGAAATTGACACGAATTTTGGACTTGTTGGATCATGTGGTGCTTGAGGCCAAAGTTCGTAGCCTCAATAGTGAGTGGTGCAATAGGTCCGCCCCTCCCATGCATGGTAGGCTGGCATAACTCCTCCATCGTTCGGAGATCGGGAGCTGGCTCATCCCTGGGAGGGTCAGGGGGTGGTGGTGGCCCGTCGGCCATTTCTGTTTTAGGTTCTTCAATAACAGTACGTAGCTCGGGTACGTTTTTCTGATTTTTACGCTTTGTTTGTGAACGAGTGCGCATGCACTAAAAACAATTTTTCAATACAAATTCGAGGCAAAACAACAGGGAACTTAAACCAATAATCACATGTGAATGGCTTCTTTGAAAAAGGTACACCACTCACAGGGATACAATGGCAAGTTTTAATCTTTAGTTTGGGAACTTATTATGTCCACACCCCCAGTTGGTAGGTGTTCTGCCTTGGTTTGCGGTGGTAAGATTTTATGTATTTATTAACAGAAAAATTGTTTTTGGGCTTATGGGTGTGTGTGCAAAAAACTTTGGGAAATATTTTTGGAACTGATTCGTTAACCGAAATCGTTCCTTTAAGATTACTCGCAGGCTGGCGGGAGAGAAGAATGGATCTCTCCTCAGTTCGCAAGTTAATGTCAGAACTTACCTTATACCAACTGTTTCAGGTTGTAATCTTAAAGATAACGAAGTAATTTAACTTCACAGTTTGTTTTGTTGTTTTTGATTTTTTTTGTGTTGTTAACACTTCAGGAGAAGTGTTAATGAACTTTTTGATATGATTGATATTTTTACAAAAACTTTTTACAAAAGTGGTGAAATTTGTACAGGGAGGGTTTTGAAAACCACTAAACTTAAAACGATTTTAAAACACGCAACAACCTCCCCGGCAGCGGCGCCAAATTTTGATTGGTGCTAAACCGTCAGATATTATTGACCAAGGTCAATAAGTCAAAAACAGCTCAGTTCCAATTCTCCGTGGATAGTATAGTGTTTCCCCGGGTCGTTATGTCCCAGCGAGATTGCAACGGTGCTTTTGAAAACGTTTTAGGAATGAGTGGCACTGAGGACAGTAGCCAAAGATGATTGAGAAATGATTATGCTACTGATTGCTTGGTATTTGAACAATTTGAAATAATATTAACAATAACAGATATACAAATATAATTACACAAATGCAACTTGGAATTCAGATTACAGACAAAGAAAAGTGGGATTTAATAATTTACAGCTACAGGGGGTGCAATTGAAACTTTTTCAAACTAAAAATAAAAAGAAAATTTAAAATGAAAATGAAATTATTAAATTGATTATTTTAATATTTAAATACTAATTAATTAATTAAAACCATTTAAAAAGTAATTTAATTCTAATTTAAATTAAACTAAAAATGACAAAGGCTACAAATTAAACTAAAAACTTGCAAAAATATTTTTTAAACCTCTAAATGAACTTGAAAAAAGTATAAAAATTAAAAAGAAATGTTTTTGTCTTTTTGTGGGTTTTCTTTTAATTAAATACTAATTATATTAATTAAACTATTTAAACTAATTTAAATTATTAAAAATACTAAAATGACTTAGAAAATTATAGAAAAATTTAAAAAACTAATTAACCATCACAGGAATCCTAAAAAATTATAAAAAGTTCCTAAAAATTATATTTAGACTATTTTACTAATTATTTACTTATTAATTAATTAAAACCTAATTTAACTAAATTAATTAAGAAAATTAGAAAATGAACAGTAGAATTTAAGAAACTATTTTCTGAAAGTCTTAATTGATTTATGAAACCTATGAAAAATATAAAAACCTACTGTTGTTAATTAAACTTTAAGAAAACTATTTAATTACTAATGTTACCTAATTAATTAATTAAATTATTTTTAATTCTAATTATAATCAAACTAAAAGAGAAAAATCTAAGAAAATTATTGAAAATACTTTAAGGTGACAGGAAATTAAGAAAATTATAAAAATGATGGATTACTTATTAATAAGCTAAAAAGAAATTTTAAAAGGATAAAATCTATTAAATAGAAGTTATCACTAATTTTAAATTTGGTTTTTTGTTGTTTTTTTTTTTTTTTTTTTTTTTTTTTTTTTTCGACAGATGAAAATAAGATAAAAATAAGAACTTTTTACAAAGACACTTTTTGAATAGCTTAAAAATAAGCTATGTGCACCCCCTTTTTCCAAACAGTGGACTAATAAGCTTATTAGGACTTATTGCAATGTTGAAAAAGCTAGGAAATGTCAAACTAAGTATGCACAGATGATTATAAACTTGAAATAAGCAAAATAGAACAAAGAAGCACTCTGGAAAAGCTATTTGTGAGCAAATAAGCACTTAAGTAGCTATAAGGCTGAAACAGGCCAAACCCAAGGGTTTTGGTCCTCTGTGGGGTCCACAAATAAGCTCAGGGGTCCAAAGCAAGATTTGAAACTTAAAAAGGGACAGGGTGGCTACAAAATAAAGCAATAAGCTAGACCTATGGCTTATTAATAAGCACTGGGTATGCTTGGAAGTTGGGGTCACACACTGAGTCACTCAGTGTAGGCTCAGGAAATGGTCACACTTAATGGGGCTTGCAGCCCTATCAAATAAGCTCAAAATGGTGAAATAAGCCCTGAACCTTATCAATGGGCTTATTGGATTTCCAAAAAGCCAAGATATAGGGTGTGGGGTCCACTAGAGTGTTCACTAAGCAACTTGGAAAATAGGTGAAAAACCTGTGCACAGGGCATAAGCTAGCCCTGCAGGTCAAAAGAAGCTTTTGCACAAGCTTATAAAAAAATCTTAAAAATAAGCTGAATATGGGATCTTGTAGACTAGGTGACAATCTTGAATTTCTGAGAAGATCAAAGTCTAAAACTAAACACAAAAATCACAAAAATTCTTCCATGATTTGGATTTCTGAAACAAAGGCACTTTTGACTTTTTGAAATGGTAAGCTTAAGTTGACTTTAATGAACTTTGATCCTAATCTACTAATTGAAAATGATTAATTAGGCTAAGGTAAGACTGATTTAAGCTACACCACTCATAAGTGAATGGAAATGGGGCATAAGCCATACTAAATCCAAAACAAAGGGTTATATAGGCCTATTGATGTTTGATTTTGACTTTTTTCTGAATAAGTCCTGGTTATTATTGTTATTCTGAGATGATATGGTCCTAAGTGATTTGTGTAAACAAAGAACAACAACAATTATTCACTAGAACTCCCAGGATCACACTGATCCAAACACACCTTTAATTTGACTGTTTTGTGATTTATGAAACAAGAGAGTGTTAAGGCTTATGACACTGGTCTAAATTGATTTATTATGATATAATAAGCTTGAATAAGCACTTAAACACAGGAAACAACAACAATAGACCAAGTTTACTAACTATACTAATTAAGACAGCGAAATTGAGAATATAAGTAAACAACAATTTAAGTGAACAAGCTACTGAATTAAAGCAATATTATGTCTAATTAACACTAAATAAACATGAATAAGCCAAAGAAGCAACAATATAAGCAGTGCTACAGTGATAATTAAGGAATGAGTTTCAAAGGCTTACAATGTGCATTCCTGCTAACACTATGAACCAAGGACCTCAAAACCAATCATATAGGTCTTCCAGAAGAGCACTAACCCAGGGCCATCCACTATTCACCCTGCTCCAGCATTCATCTTCATAAACCTGCAACTTTGACTTATGTTGACTTTTTTGTGTTTTTGAATTTTTTATAACTAAGCAATGTTTTAAGGTTTTTAAAAGCTTATTTAAGCTTTCTGGGAGCTTAAGTGAGCCTAAGAGTCCATAAGTTCTACTAATAACAACAATACAGAAGATTAAGAAATTTGAAATAAAGGTAAAAATTGAACAACTGAGATATTAATTCAAACTTGATTTTTATTGATGAAAGACCTTAATGGTACACTGAAAGTACAAATTACACTATTTTGAAGCTGAATTACACAAAGAGAATTTGAAAACTACTTAAACGACTTAAAAATTACTAAATTAAGCTAACACCATCTCTTCTTGTTCTTCTCTTCTATTTATAGGCACCAATTAGGGCTTCTCAAAGCTTTCTGAGCAATTCCCAACCAATCTCGACCCTTGAATCTCTCTGAATCCATCCTGACCCTCCACGTAATTTTTGGCAGGAAAATTTGGGGTGAGTGAAATATAAAAATATTGCAACAGGGGGGTGGCATTTATTGGGGTTGTTTTGTTAGGTGCAATTGGGGGTTTGGGCGGTGGATTAGACAGGGATGGTGGTGATATGATGGGCAAGTGGTGTGGGGGAGGGAAGGAGAGGAAGGGGGATGGTTGTTTGACTGGTTTGACCACAAGGTCAAACTTTGACCCTACGTTGTGATATCAAAAAGGGGGGTTTGTGTGGGCTTTTGGTTAATTGAGCCAGGAGAAAAGGGAGTGGGCTGGGTATGTTTTAGTTTGGATTGGATTTGGTTTTTGGTAATAAAATTAAGGGTCCGGTTGGTTGTGTAGTATCACAAGGATCAATTTTGTAATTTCTGCATACTTGGGGTTTGGATTTGTAATTTTCCCTAAGTGTTTCACAAGGGTATTTTCTGCCAAGTGATGAATAGTACATGGACCTTAGATGATTTTTCCATTATTAAATTTCCAGGGACTATTTCTGTCAACTTTCCAAACTTCAGGGACCAAATCTGTAATTTCACCAAACTTTGCAACCAAGGAACATTCCTGCCATAAATGAGAAGTACAAGGACAAAATTTGTTTTTCTCAAAGTTTTAATATCCCAGGGACCATTTTTGTCAATTTTCAAGGTTCATGGACTAAACTTACAATTTTGTGAAACTTTGCACCAAAAGACTAAATATGTCATTTTGTGATTTAAAAGGACCTTTGGTGACTTTTCAAGTTTTTAGAATAACCAGGGACTATATTTGACAACTTTTGAAAGATGAGGGACTAAAACTGCCAATTGTGCAAACTTTGTTCATTTTTCATCTGTTTTTGATTATTTTGCATCTGAAACATATAAAACACATTCCTGGGATATTTTCATTATTTTGATGCAATTTTGAGTGTTTTTAGATGTTTTGACAGCTCAGAATAGGTACAAATGATGAGTATTTACACATTCATCATCATACAAGGTTTGTAAGTCTCCGATAGATCTTATCATGCGCTCAACAAGAATTAAAGCAATGAAGCCAAGTCATGGAAAGAATATCAACAATACACCACAAGACAACAATAAGGCGAATAGGAACTCAATTTCCATAATATCCAAAAGTCACATAACATCATATAATAATAACCATCATCCATACAATAGTGATCCAACATCGTTCCAACTACCAAAAAAAACACAAAAGATACTAATCGTTCCAAATGAGACGAATAATCAACGGAAAATACATCAAAATACGATAACTAGCTTTTCTAACCGAACACTCCTCGGTGTAGAAAGCAACAAGACAACATAACCCAACTATCTAGCCACGATGCTGGCGTAGTGTAACACCCCCAAAATCATCACGTCAGCGGAAGACTTAAAATGTCAGCGGAAGACTTTTTGGGTGTTACTTCGAGGATCTTTTTCACAATCATAGAAAACGACACAAAAGTGACGCTTTAAAGTTTAATTCATTCAAAATACCAATTACTCGAAACATCAAGATGTTTCATAGTTTAAACAATAAATTTATTTGAAATGTGTCAAAACGTTTATTTAAGACCATGCCGGGTTACAAGCCCACTCCGTGCCTTCAAGTTCCTTCTTGTTTAATTACCTGAGATAAACACATGCTAAAAGTGTCAACACAAAGGTTGGTGAGTTCATAGAGTTTATAGTTTCGAATATCGATTTCCAAAATCAAAGAGTTTATAAGTCCACAGTATTTAAGAGTTGATTATCCAAATTAAAGTGTGAGAAAATCCATAGTGTTCATAGTTTAAATCATTAATTAGAAAATGAGTGATTTCCTTATTAATCAAAAATAGTCCGTTGGTTTGCCCTTCACCGGGTCAACACCAAAATAGTAGTTTGTTTGACCTAATCGGGTCAACACCAAAATAGTTTGTTCGTTTTCCAATTATTAGTAGTTTTTCCTGCTATATAGTGAGCACAATCTCATAGTTTAACAAAACAGTGGGCTACAGCATTGTACGCCCCAAACATCAGTCATTGTAGTACTGTATCATGACTACAGTACCAACGTTCTATTGCTCTAAGCTCATGACACTCAACGATTAACAGGCATCAAAATTATCCATAATAATGATGTAAAACAGTGGCCCTCAGGATAGGTATTTACCAGTAACCTATGAAATCAAATAGCGTGCATTTGGTGGCTTTCCTCTAGCGACCAAATGGGGATTGTCAATCCCTAATAGATCTATTCACAACTACTTACGCTCACCCTTTGGGTGATTAAGGTGCATGATCGAGGGACTTTTGGTAATCGGTACTTAGGCAATAGAGATCAAATATAGCATACCATTGAAAATCACTTGTAATCATGTCTATAGCAGGTATTTCCTTACGAGATATAATAATGTGTAAACCAGTAAAGTTTATATGAAATACAGTCATGTATTTAATTAATGAATACTCGTAAAAGTAAAAACAGTAGTTAAGCATGCATCTCCCCCAAAAACGTTTATAAATCATTGTAAAACAAGTAAGAGTAGGGGCTATGACTCACCTTAGTAGTACAGTAGTAGTGGTAGTAACATAATCTCAATGATGCAAGGCAACGGCTTCACACACAACCTAAAAGATATGGTATGTTTTAGTTGATAGTCTAAATCTAGTTTTATCGCGATTATTAGTCATTCAGTTGTGATTAAAACTCGTGTTCGTTTAAATGCTTGAAGTTCAAGAACAAAGTTATATATACATATAACTTGTGAGTGTAATGATCGATGATCGATGTGCAATGGAAAATCATCAAGAATAAGTCGAAGTATATAGACGGTGTGTTATGATGTCAGTTTAAAAGAAAATGAATAAACATATCGTTATATATATATTGTTAAAATTAATTATCGTTACGCGAATATTTATATCGTATATTTATAAAAGTTTTATACTAAATATAAAATATTAATATTATTTTTATAAAACAATATTACAGAAAATCCCTTCAAGTCTTACAATGTTACCTTTTTAACCCTAACGGTCTAACTTTAACGCCGTTAGTCCAAAATTAACGATTGTTCCATTTTAAGTCCAATTACTATCACTATTTACATTCTTCAACTCCAAGTTTTAATATTAATAGTTTGTAACCCAAAAATTTAGATTTGACAGTTTCTACCCTAAGTTTTCCAAGATTTACGCTTTTAGTCCTTCGGTTAATAAAATTTGCAAAGTTAGTCCAAAAGTTACCAAATTCAAAACTTAACATTTTTACTTCTTAAATAAGCTCAGGACAACTTATTTAGCTTATCAAAACTGCTTATTAGTTTACAAGTCCCTTTTTATACTTAATGGGCTTTTAACGAGCCAAAATAGTGGCCCATTAACATTTTTAGATCCGTTGGGCTTACGAAAGGTTTGGACCTGGTCTTGGGTTTATTTTTATGTTATAAAAATGTTACTTAAGAGTTTATACGACCAGCTTATAAAATAAGCTTAAAATAAGCTTAACGGGCTAATAAGCCCAACTTGTTATTTATAAAGAGTTTTCAAAACAGTTTTGGTTGATTCAAAAAGGGTCGAGTATACTGCTTAAACGATTTTATAAATTCGAATAATTTGTATTTCCTGATTGTATACCAAGTCAATAACGAGGTCGAGTAATAAAAAGATGTGATCATGTGTCGAAATAATTATTTAACGAGGCCAAGTAAATGACCAAGATTAATTTCTGAAATAGTTTCTAGGCCAAAATATTCTAAGTGTTTTCAATGTAAATCGTATAGGTCCAAATCATCTTAGAAACGTGTGATATCTATGTGTATACGTTGATATGAGTTCAAAATACTTATAGGGTCTCATTATAGACTTAGTTAACATATGATACGAGGTAAAATAAGTACAAGTCGTGTTTATAATTCTCAAGATATAATTAGTAAGTGTTGGTGCAAAAATTGTGTTAACAAATAGTTAAAAAAATAGAAAGGTGATACAAGGGTTTTACCTCACCTCAAATGGTGGAGTAATTTGGCACGTAAGGATCGAATAGAAGAAGGCTAGTTGTGTGGTTCGATTCACGATCCACCAAAGGTTCAAGATGAGCAAACGTGGTTCCTTGGGATCACTTCTATGCTTCGTACGTTGGGCAAATGGTTCGTCCCAAATCAACTCGTAATCTTCACGTATATGAGTTTTTGGTATGTTTTCGTGTGTGTGTTTTCAACTGAGCTTTCATGGGCAGTTTTATAGGGAGTTTTATGAGGGTATAGATGTTGTGTTCACATGTAGGATCGAATAGATTGCATGTTGCCACCACGATTGCCCAATCGAGTTTAAACAACAAGAAAATGTGTCATGTTCGATTTCTGACATTCTCTGACACTCCTGACACTTGACATGAAATATATAGTTGTTTTGAAGTCGTTGGTTGGGTTGTGAGGTGCTAAGGATGCATGTGACACGTTTTTGGTTTATCTTGTTCATACGAGTTGGAGGTTTCACTTTGGCCAGATTTGAGGGAGTAAACATACGAATAAAGTCACAAAATTTGCCATTCATCATTCTATGCTAGGTCTTCAATCGAATGGTGAAATAAAATCAGTAGGTTGTGTGTCGAAATCAAGAAATAATGAGGGTGTTTTGTGGCTGGTCGCGACTGGGAAAGAAAAGAAAGGAAACAAAAATATCAAGGGTGCGCTTGGGCTTTGGCCTGGTGGGCTCGTTTGGTGGATCAGGCCCATCAGCGAAAAAGAAAAGAAAAGAGATAATTACAAGGGTCCATTTGGCTATCTGTTGGGTTTAATTCAGGTCCAAACAAAAGAAATAAAATAATTAAGGGTCCGTTTGGTGGTAATTGAGGGTTAAGTGAAAGGTTTGATGAGTTTCGTTTATAGTTTGGGAAATATGAGAGTGATTGTGTACGTATAAGTGTATGTAAATATGAGCTTGCATGTGAAGACTTATATAGTGAGCTTTTGAAGGTATATACAAGGTAGGTTCTTATGAGTTGCTAGATCGAATGGTTTGCATGTTGCCTCTCCTAGTATCAAATCGAGAAGTTACAAGTGTAAATGGACAACGAGAAGTGTGAATTAGTTTCTGACAAGTGATATAACGTTTAGTATTGGGTTTGTGTTGATTGGGGAGCAAAGGAGGTGATGCACATGGTTTCTAGGTTACATTTGAGGGAGTAATCAAGTGAGGGAGGTGGTGTAAGAGTTTTGCACATGTAGTAGTACCCAAGTTTGAGTACAGGTCGTATTTTAAAGATAACAGCTTGGGATTGCATTTTTGGTTCAAAATCTCGCGAGTCTAGACGTAAAACATTATTTCGGACAACTTTCGTGTTTTATACTTTTCCTGGTTCGGAGCAGAAGAGCCTTAAATTTAGGATTTAAATTCGTTACAGAAAGTTGGTGGTTTATTAGAATTTATACGAAGTGTTATTACTATTTGTGTTAATTTGAGATTGTGTAAGATGCCTTAAATTGCTCAATATTCTAATATAGCAATTATATTTAAAAGTTGATAACAATTTTCTTTCATGATTCTTAGAAGCATGAAAACTAGAGTTGTGAAATAAAAGGGATATGTCGTGTGTAAAAGTTATAATCAACTGAGCTAAAGCAAACATGTACTTGTGATTTATAAATATAATTGTTAGAGGTGTGCATGTTCAAAGTATCGTGTCGAGGTCCAAAAATATTTGTGAGCAATCTCGGGAATTTTCGTAGGCTCCGGAAATATATAAATATTGTACGGTAAATATACGAAACGTATATTTATAAAATATAAACATTTTAAATTTATATATTTTATTCGCAATATTAATAGACTATCAAGGTTGTGTGTAAGCATCGTTCCTAGGTAAATGGTCAATCATAAATGTCGTAATGATTCACATAATATGTAATGCATAATAAAAAAAATTTGTTCCTCGTAAAAATGGTATTTAATTCACGTAATATCCTTTTATTCAATTATTGATATTTACTAATCGCATGGGAAAATTACGGGAGGTTACATTACCTACCTCTTACAGGGAATTCCGTCCCGGAATTCTAGTCTAAGATAGTTGCCACGGGTGTCTAGGGGAAAGATGTGGGTACTTGGTACGAATCTGGTCTTCGTGTTCCTTAGAAATCCTATATCTCAAGTATAACTTACTTACACCTCAGAGACAATTGTTCCATTCATTGCATGATTCTTCCTAAATTAGACATAGGTGATCAAGCTATGTATAATTTACGAGTAATAATGAAATGCTTGGACCAATCGACTCGTATGATGTCCGGTCTAATTGTTGGTTCGTAGAGTTTATAAGTTAAACGGTTGATTTCCTAAATCAAAGTATGAGTGATTGCTCTAACTTAGTCAATACTAAAATAGTTTGTCGGCTTGGTGTTTAAATGGATTTTTGGCCATGCCACAAATGAAATGATAGCTAGAGTAGATGGAGTGGATAATATGGAATTTAGGAAGAACTGGATAGTACAATAGATGAGGAAATATCACAGCGAGTTGCTTACTGAACAGAAGGTAGACCTAAGTCGTGAGAAATACGAACACTTAAAGGTGACATCACTTAGTACCACAAAGTGCTTGAGGAAATTCGGATGGTTAAATTCTAAACTTCATCAGTCTGCTGCGTTGTTGAGAATAGTTGTTGTTGTTGCGGTGATTGCTGGTGTTGCTATGATGGTTGTTGTCGTGGTGATGGGTGATTCTTTTATTATTGAGTTTCCTCTTGAGCTCATTGCATTTGACCTCTTGGTCCAATAGCCTCTTAGTAAGTTTCATTGCTGCTTCCAAGGTTGGCGGGTTTGATGAGGTGACATCTCCTTCAATGCTCCTAGGGAGTCCTTCGACGTACTTCTCCAAAGTTTTCTCAAGGTCGGGCACCATCGAGGGGCATAGTATCTTAAGTTCCTGAAACCTTCGGTTGTAAGTTCTCAGATTGATTCCCTTTACTACCAACACATAGAACTCATCCTCAAGCTTCCTCAATTCCGAACGAGGACAATACTTCTTTAATATCTTGGTCTTGAATTCAGTCCATGAGAGTTGATATGTTGTCGTTGCTCTTAGAGTCTGAACAATAGTATTCCACTAAGATAGGGCATCTTGTATTAGAGTTTCCGTTGTGAAGCTAACTTTGTTGTTTTCTGAGCATCTACTTCTTTGGAAGATCGTTTCACATTGCTCAAACCATTAGGCTAATTCGGATATCCCTTCGGTACCTTTGAAGTATGTGGGTTGGCATGCTATAAAGTCCTTATAGGTGTAGTAACGAGGTGCGGGTGTCGCGTTTCTAGCCATTTGTGTGCCAATATCTCTTTGGCGGGCTTGTTCGGTTAAGATGGCATTGACACCATCAGCAATTGCTTGTTGTATCGCTGCTGGGGTCATAACTTCAGGGTTTGTTGGTGTAGTGGTTGTGGTTGTTCTTCTAGTTCTAGCTATGTTACTATTATTAACGGAAGAAAGACATATGTTTTTGAATTTCATAATGACCAAGTTAAGTTAGAATACTTCTTATGCAACCAAGAATAGGTTATAATCATAACAACTTAGTCAATGAGAAATTTAAGTTAAGATGTGTCACATCATGTCGGAAGGACAAACATAAACCGATGTCATTACAACATTTATTAATACTTGTTTGAATGTTTTCAAAACATCATATGACAAGATTCCTTATTAATAGAATATTGGTTTGTTAAGCTGACAAGTCTCAGATTCATGGTTTTCCTAAGGTTTTGTCCATACGGTTTTGGAGTTCTTGAATGGCAGTGGTTATAGTTTCGATGGTTTGATCTCTTGCTCTTTCCCTAGTTAGGGATTCTTGTAAGGCTTGCCTAGGATACACATTCTCTATGTTAATCCTCTCAATTTCACGGTCCAGGGCTCCCATCATTATTTCTGTTGAGGTGTTGGCTCCACACAATGCTCCTATAAACTCCATTGATTCCCAAAACTGAGTATTCATCTGTTCAAATACAGCCTTCATAGCTAACTGGCCAATTACGAGGTTCTCAATCTTATCTGTAAGAGTCTCGACGTGTTCACGAAGAAAGTCGTTGAGGGTGTCGATAATAGTTTCGATTCGATTCTCATGTTGGCAAGTCTATCTGCCAATAAGGGTATAGTGTGATGAAGGGGTGAATAAATAGTTATTCCTAATGATCTAATCCTGAGTGGTTTTAATTGTTCTTTCTAGCTTAACGTATCTACAACTACATTAGCTTCTCTTGGAGGATAGCGAATCTCACAGTCATAATAGCTCTAACTAGTGGTGTTGTCTTGACTTGAGAAACAATTTCATTTTGAATGAAGATTGTTATTCTATTGTGTTTGGAAAATAATTATTGCTCACATTCCGTGAAAATCTGTGGGGTAACTTACCCATTTAGACAAAGATTTTGTCTGCAACAGATATTTAACAATGAGGGTTTCGGATAAAAGTGATAGACATAGAGAAGGTTGCTGAACTTCAGTTTATTTATGTTTCTTGACAAGTTGTCAAAAGAAGGTTTCGATACTAAGTGAACTATTTGGGGTTTTTTTTTTTTTTTTTTTTTTTTTTTTTTTTTTTTTTTTTTTTTTTACGCAAAGAACTGCTATGTGGATGTAAGGTTGAATCGCTGAAGAAACCTCTTTCCGTTGTTAATGCAAGTATGCTTTTCAAGCTTTTCCTTTACTCTTACTAGAGCAGGCACACGCAAAACTCTCTATTTGGCTTTTTACTGGAATCAATATGTCTAAACATAAGGTAGTGTTTTCATGACTCATTAAACGGGGGATCAAAATCTTTGGACAGTAGCGGAGGGTGAAGCGAATGTAGGGGACACAGCCTATTCAGGGAAGGAGGATGGATTGGACTCGCTCTGGTTCATGGTATGGGTAAGAACAGTCCTAATGACTTTTTAGTGAAGATATGCTTATATGGCACGAAATGCCGATCAAATTCGTCGAACAAGGGATGTGCATTCAAAAATGCCTATAGTTCTGCTCTAGTAAGGAGTTCATGGATCTATTGGTAGAAGATAGTAGGTGGTGATGGTGATAGCGCAGGTGGTGTAATTGGTGGTGGCACAACTGGTTCTGGTGGTGGTATGACAAGAGCTGGTGATATAAGAAGAATTTGCTTCCTACGGTTGAAGTTGTCGAATTTTCCTATTTTGGTGAATTGGATCAGATGATGTTGAAGGGGAAGCCTATAAATCAGATGACAAGACAATAGGGTGGGAATATGAAGACATGGTACTTGTAATAATCCCGATTAGTAAATATAAGTCATTAGCATAATTATAACATGTTAACATATATACGAAATCATGAAAAAGTAATGTCTCTACCAGATATTGGAAACACGTAGGCACGGAGGGCATAAGGTGGTATTTTGTAAAAGTGGTCCGTTTTAAAAGTGTAGTCATAGTCCAATGTTCAAAACACATGGTTCTCTATAACTGTAGCTCTGATGCCAATCTGTAACACCCCCAAAATCATCACGTCAGCGGAAGACTTAAAATGTCAGCGGAAGACTTTTTGGGTGTTACTTCGAGGATCTTTTTCACAATAATAGAAAACGACACAAAAGTGACGCTTTAAAGTTTAATTCATTCAAAATACCAAATACTCGAAACATCAAGATGTTTCATAGTTTAAACAATAAATTTATTTGAAATGTGTCAAAACGTTTATTTAAGCTCATGCCGGGTTACAAGCCCACTCCGTGTCTTCAAGTTCCTTCTTGTTTAATTACCTGAGATAAACACATGCTAAAAGTGTCAACACAAAGGTTGGTGAGTTCATAGAGTTTATAGTTTCGAATATCGATTTCCAAAATCAAAGAGTTTATAAGTCCACAGTATTTAAGAGTTGATTATCCAAATTAAAGTGTGAGAAAATCCATAGTGTTCATAGTTTAAATCATTAATTAGAAAATGAGTGATTTCCTTATTAATCAAAAATAGTCCGTTGGTTTGCCCTTCACCGGGTCAACACCAAAATAGTAGTTTGTTTGACCTAATCGGGTCAACACCAAAATAGTTTGTTCGTTTTCCAATTATTTGTAGTTTTTCCTGCTATATAGTGAGCACAATCTCATAGTTTAATAAAACAGTGGGCTACAGCATTGTACGCCCCAAACATCAGTCATTGTAGTACTGTATCATGACTACAGTACCAACGTTCTATTGCTCTAAGCTCAAGACACTCAACGATTAACAGGCATCAAAATTATCCATAATAATGATGTAAAACAGTGGCCCTCAAGATAGGTATTTACCAGTAACCTATGAAATCAAATAGCGTGCATTTGGTGGCTTTCCTCTAGCGACCAAATGGAGATTGTCAATCCCTAATAGATCTATTCACAACTACTTACGCTCACCCTTTGGGTAATTAAGGTGCATGATCGAGGGACTTTTGGTAATCGGTACTTAGGCAATAGAGATCAAATATAGCATACCATTGAAAATCACTTGTAATCATGTCTATAGCAGGTATTTCCTTATGAGATATAATAATGTGTAAACCAGTAAAGTTTATATGAAATACAGTCATGTATTTAATTAATGAATACTCGTAAAAGTAAAAACAGTAGTTAAGCATGCATCTCCCCCAAAAACGTTTATAAATCATTGTAAAACAAGTAAGAGTAGGGGCTATGACTCACCTTAGTAGTACAGTAGTAGTGGTAGTAACATAATCTCAACGATGCAAGGCAACGGCTTCACACACAACCTAAAAGATATGGTATGTTTTAGTTGATAGTCTAAATCTAGTTTTATCGCGATAATTAGTCATTCAGTTGTGATTAAAACTCGTGTTCGTTTAAATGCTTGAAGTTCAAGAACAAAGTTATTTATACATATAACTTGTGAGTGTAATGATCGATGATCGATGTGCGATGGAAAATCATCAAGAATAAGTCGAAGTATGTAGACGGTGTGTTATGATGTCAGTTTAAAAGAAAATGAATAAACGTATCGTTATATATATATATATATTGTTAAAATTAATTATCGTTACGCGAATATTTATATCGTATATTTATAAAAGTTTTATACTAAATATAAAATATTAATATTATTTTTATAAAACAATATTACAGAAAATCCCTTCAAGTTTTACAATGTTACCTTTTTAACCCTAACGGTCTAACTTTAGCGCCGTTAGTCCAAAATTAACGATTGTTCCATTTTAAGTCCAATTACTATCACTATTTACATTCTTCAACTCCAAGTTTTAATATTAACAGTTTGTAACCCAAAAATTTAGATTTGACAGTTTCTACCCTAAGTTTTCCAAGATTTATGCTTTTAGTCCCCCGGTTAATAAAATTTGCAAAGTTAGTCCAAAAGTTACCAAATTCAAAACTTAACATTTTTACTTCTTAAATAAGCTCAGGACAACTTATTTAGCTTATCAAAACTGCTTATTAGTTTACAAGTCCCTTTTTATAATTAATGCGCTTTTAACGAGCCAAAATAGTGGCCCATTAACATTTTTAGATCCGTTGGGCTTACGAAAGGTTTGGACCTGGTCTTGGGTTTATTTTTATGTTATAAAAATGTTACTTAAGAGTTTATACGACCAGCTTATCAAATAAGCTTAACGGGCTAATAAGCCCAACTTGTTATTTATAAAGAGTTTTCAAAACAATTTTGGTTGATTCAAAAAGGGTCGAGTATACTGCTTAAACGATTTTATAAATTCGAATAATTTGTATTTCCTGATTGTATACCAAGTCAATAACGAGGTCGAGTAATAAAAAGATGTGATCATGTGTCGAAATAATTATTTAACGAGGCCAAGTAAATGACCAAGATTAATTTCTGAAATAGTTTCTAGGCCAAAAATATTCTAAGTGTTTTCAATGTAAATCGTATAGGTCCAAATCATCTTAGAAACGTGTGATATCTATGTGTATACGTTGATATGAGTTCAAAATACTTATAGGGTCTCATTATAGACTTAGTTAACATATGATACGAGGTAAAATAAGTACAAGTCGTGTTTATAATTCTCAAGATATAATTAGTAAGTGTTGGTGCAAAAATTGTGTTAACAAATAGTTAAAAAAATAGAAAGGTGATTCAAGGGTTTTACCTCACCTCAAATGGTGGAGTAATTTGGCACGTAAGGATCGAATAGAAGAAGGCTAGTTGAGTGGTTCGATTCACGATCCACCAAAGGTTCAAGATGAGCAAACGTGGTTCCTTGGGATCACTTCTATGCTTCGTACGTTGGGCAAATGGTTCGTCCCAAATCAACTCGTAATCTTCACGTATATGAGTTTTTGGTATGTTTTCGTGTGTGTGTTTTCAACTGAGCTTTCATGGGCAGTTTTATAGGGAGTTTTATGAGGGTATAGATGTTGTGTTCACATGTAGGATCGAATAGATTGCATGTTGCCACCACGATTGCCCAATCGAGTTTAAACAACAAGAAAATGTGTCATGTTCGATTTCTGACATTCTCTGACACTCCTGACACTTGACATGAAATATATAGTTGTTTTGAAGTCATTGGTTGGGTTGTGAGGTGCTAAGGATGCATGTGACACGTTTTTGGTTTATCTTGTTCATACGAGTTGGAGGTTTCACTTTGGCCAGATTTGAGGGAGTAAACATACGAATAAAGTTACAAAATTTGCCATTCATGATTCTATGCTAGGTCTTCAATCGAATGGTGAAATAAAATCAGTAGGTTGTATGTCGAAATCAAGAAATAATGAGGGTGTTTTGTGGCTGGTCGCGACTGGGAAAGAAAAGAAAGGAAACAAAAATATCAAGGGTGCGCTTGGGCTTTGGCCTGGTGGGCTCGTTTGGTGGATCAGGCCCATCAGCGAAATAGAAAAGAAAAGAGA
Source organism: Artemisia argyi (assembly GCA_030686995.1). NCBI lineage: Eukaryota > Viridiplantae > Streptophyta > Magnoliopsida > Asterales > Asteraceae > Artemisia > Artemisia argyi. The sequence goes on from CM060685.1 coordinate 7,093,397, forward strand.
TAATTACAAGGGTCCATTTGGCTATCTGTTGGGTTTAATTCAGGCCCAAACAAAAGAAATAAAATAATTAAGGGTCCGTTTGGTGGTAATTGAGGGTTAAGTGAAAGGTTTGATGAGTTTCGTTTATAGTTTGGGAAATATGAGAGTGATTGTGTACGTATAAGTGTATGTAAATATGAGCTTGCATGTGAAGACTTATATAGTGAGCTTTTGAAGGTATATACAAGGTAGGTTCTTATGAGTTGCTAGATCGAATGGTTTGCATGTTGCCTCTCCTAGTATCAAATCGAGAAGTTACAAGTGTAAATGGACAACGAGAAGTGTGAATTAGTTTCTGACAAGTGATATAACGTTTAGTATTGGGTTTGTGTTGATTGGGGAGCAAAGGAGGTGATGCACATGGTTTCTAGGTTACATTTGAGGGAGTAATCAAGTGAGGGAGGTGGTGTAAGAGTTTTGCACATGTAGTAGTACCCAAGTTTGAGTACAGGTCGTATTTTAAAGATAACAGCTTGGGATTGCATTTTTGGTTCAAAATCTCGCGAGTCTAGACGTAAAACATTATTTCGGACAACTTTCGTGTTTTATACTTTTCCTGGTTCGGAGCAGAAGAGCCTTAAATTTAGGATTTAAATTCGTTACAGAAAGTTGGTGGTTTATTAGAATTTATACGAAGTGTTATTACTATTTGTGTTAATTTGAGATTGTGTAAGATGCCTTAAATTGCTCAATATTCTAATATAGCAATTATATTTAAAAGTTGATAACAATTTTCTTTCATGATTCTTAGAAGCATGAAAACTAGAGTTGTGAAATAAAAGGGATATGTCGTGTGTAAAAGTTATAATCAACTGAGCTAAAGCAAACATGTACTTGTGATTTATAAATATAATTGTTAGAGGTGTGCATGTTCAAAGTATCGTGTCGAGGTCCAAAAATATTTGTGAGCAATCTCGGGAATTTTCGTAGGCTCCAGAAATATATAAATATTGTACGGTAAATATACGAAACGTATATTTATAAAATATAAACGTTTTAAATTTATATATTTTATTCGCGATATTAATAGACTATCAAGGTTGTGTGTAAGCATCGTTCCTAGGTAAATGGTCAATCATAAATGTCGTAGTGATTCACATAATATGTAATGCATAATAAAAAAAAAATTGTTCCTCGTAAAAATGGTATTTAATTCACGTAATATCCTTTTATTCAATTATTGATATTTACTAATCGCATGGGAAAATTACGGGAGGTTACACGTAGGCTCCTCAACTCCTGCCTCAAACCATCTAGCTCTCTCCACAATGATCCCAACTCCACACTATGGGTGTCGCTATCTCTCTTGAGGTCTGCTACCTCCTTCTCTAGCTCAGTGTTTCTCTGCCACAACTTACGATCGGCCTCACGAGCTGTGATGAAACCTCGCTGCAAGCTCTCAATATGCTCATGAATCTCCATCATGCCTCTCCTCATCTCAGTAACTCTCCTCTCAGCCATAACCATGTCAATCCTCAACTCTCCAATGAACTCAACGGTCACTCTATCAATCCGCTCAGACATACGTGTAACCCTCTCACCGAAAGCAGTAATCTGAGCCCACATCCTACCAGTCTCACCTAACTCTGCTTGCTCAGCAGAAACCTCGGATGAAGCATCCGACTCAACGGGACTACCAGGTGGCAACTCAAACAAAAATGGGTGATCAGGTGAAATAGGGTCTATCGGATGTATAGTTGAATCAGGCTCCTCAGCCTGAGCTGGCGGCGCTAACAAACCATCATCATCAGGCATCTCCTCCTCAAGGTCATCATCACCCTGCTCAGCCTCCTGAGGGTCATCAGCCTCATCCTCACCCTCGTACTCCTCCTCCTCCTCATCGGAAGAGTACACCATCAATCATCATCTCCTAACAGGTGAACCATGTGGTGATGGGGTAGATGATCTAGGACGACGACGCAATGATGTAGGTGGTGCATCTGACAGAAGAGTGTGAGCATCAAAGTGCAAAGGTGGTGAAGCAGGACGTACCGACATACGTGCCGTAGCTCGGTGGGCAAAACGTGGAGCCACACGAGCCAAAGCCTGATGAAGAGTAAGTTGTCTCGAAGTACCAGGGAGCCCTAGAGAAGATGAGGGTCCCTGCGTAGTAGGTGCAGCAAGCGGTGCAGAAGTAGAAGCTGTCGGTGACGCAGTAGCTGAATGCATGGCAATCCTGTAAGGATCATCAGGAGCCATGGTGATTTGTGCTGGGCGTACAGGTGCAGTAAGAATATCCTCAACAACGTCAAACGTACGGGAGGCCATAGTCTGTGACAACGGCGTAGGGTAGGTGTAAGTGTTTCAAAACAGCTAAACCGCGAACTCAAAATACCGTATCAAACCATCATAAAATCCCAATCATATAGTTCAAGAAAGATTTAAAAAAAATACCGCATTACTAAAACATTTATAAAAACAATTAAGCCATATAATTCCTCAAAACGCCATCATATCACTTAATCAATAAATCCAAAATCCTCAAATCATCTCAAGAATCTCATATCTAATCATTATCTCATTATACCTTAATATAAACAATGATGCTTCGGCTTGGCGGGCTGGCGGGCATTGGTCGAGGATCGTTTTCTATAAAAATCGGTTATAGTTTAGGTGTCTATTTACCTAGTTCTCTATAACCTTGGCTCTGATACCAATCTGTAATACCCCCAAAATTTGGTACAGCGGAAGACTCAACAAGCTTTCGGGGTGCTACGGGGATTGGTATCAAACACAAGACATAAAAGAACGAGATAAAGTAAACATAAGAAAATACAACAACGCGGGGTTTTAAAGTTTACATTTATCCCAAATTCATCCAAAGTCAGGCCCAAAAGAAATAAATATAGGTCCACAATTATTTATCAGAGTTTTAGAAAATAGATCCATAACCAGGTGCCATAGCCAATCCTCCAATCCAAGCATCCAAGGACATCACTTAATTACCTGAGAAAACGCGCTAAAAGTCAGCTTTCGCTGGTGAGATCATAGGTTTAAATTCATAACTAAATAGAGTGGACATACACGCAAAAACGCTTGCTAGCTAGACTAGGCCTCAATCATCCAACCAAAACAAACCAACCAAATCAAACCAACCCTATAGGTGCACGCTATAGCTCAAAACAATACAATCAATAGCTTACCTAGCTCATGTCTAGGCCTAGCTTTATAACCAATCCAATAGCTTACCTAGTTCGGGACTAGGCCTCGCTCAACAACCAATCAATAGCTTACCTAGTTCGGGACTAGGCCTCGCTCTATAACCAAATCAATAGCTCACCTAGTTCAGGACTAGGTCTCGCTCTATATCCTACCTAGTTCTATAAGCATAGCAAGTTTTTAAAATAAACAAAGTGATAATAGTCCACATAAAACAATTTGCACGTTTCTCATCCCAAATATTGAAAACAAAGTTCAAGAGTAAAAGTGGGGCTATGACTCACCTCAAGTCTAGCAATCAGCAAAAGAAATTGATAGATGAAAGACGTAATGCAACTCAAATAACAGCAACTACAGACTCGGCACTTCCTAACAATATCAACTCGTTCAGAAATCATTTCCTCAAAAATCAAATATTCCCAATCCCGAACGTATTCCATTTTACTTTCCAAAAATCCATTTCTCGTATTATCCTCGTATTAGTTTGGAGTTTGACGTTTGGTATCCATGCGGGTGGAGGGTCGGCACAACTCAAACCAAGAAGCCACAACGAAAAGAATAATAAACAATCTATAGGTCTAATATTAGCCCAATATATTATTTAAATAAATCATCGAAGTTTATCAAATCCGTCGATTTGGTAATACCCCTATTTATTTACGTAATATATCACTCTAAGATTATACCCAAACCTAAATCACATAGCACAAAGAATACTATATGGTAAGTATTATAGTCCAATAAATTCCCTATATATATCGTCAAATTTGCCAAATTCGTCAATTTAGCCAACTCCACGAGATATTTAGTAATTCATTATTCCAATAAACATACCACAACCTATGGGCGTCGTAGGATACGATGCCCATTAATATATTCATTTTATATAGCTAAATAGACCCTATTTAACCCGTCGATTAAATAAGTTACGTAGTTATAGAAAATGGATATATTAATCGTCACATATCAGTGATGCGTGGGAATCGCACCTTGCTTTACCTCTCGAGGGATCTCGCGAGGCTTACAACCCCCACCAGGCAGTGTACCTGATCGTTGTAGTATAGTATAGTGACAAGTACCGGGGGATTGATCGTTCAGCTTAGGAATAGTGTCGCTAGGATTAGAAAACCTAATTAATAGTTCTAGAGATGAAAGATGATTCTTTTTGTATTTTTATATTTTTATGAAAGCAAGTAAAATCTCGGGTTTTAGAAGAGTGGGCGGAATTAGTTGCTAATCAACTAACCCAAAACTAAGATGCAATCAAAATAAAATAATAAAAATGAAAATAAACTAATATTAAACTAAGGTTGTGAGCAGTATGTGGAGAAATTGTGTTTACTTAGACTTCATTACTCCCTAGATATCTTTTACATGTCAATTACTTGTTATACTTGTATGGATGACGGATTGTATTCCTTAATACCATTCGTGGGGTGGCATACATAACTCCCCAACTCTATGAGCTCTTATCTCCTCCTACACCATGACCCAGCACAACTATAGGGATTGTAAACAGTGGCTCATGCATTAAATACAACCAATAAAGACCTAGTACGCCTCGGTTCATGTTTCTTAAGACGTTCAAGCATGTTACCATTGGAGATCTGCCAGTTTTCTTAAGCCTAACATATAATATCATTCATCCAAGAACAAGAATAGACAAGTAATCAACACATAATTAACATCTAGGTTTCATTAGATCTAAGCAAACACAAAGAAAATCTAGCCTAGCATAGTAGAATTAAGATAAGAACAAAAGATAAACAACCAACACATAGACATATTGATTGAATTAAGAGTATACTTATCTCAATTACAATGCAAGGTCTCAAGGGTTTGGAACCCTTGAAAAACCTGTAAAAGAGGCACCAAAATCGTCTTTAGGGTTTCACCCAAAACTTCTCCTCTTTTTTTTTGAAAAAACTAGAAAACTATATATAGGAAAATCTTCCTGACGGCGTCAAGAGTTAAATCTGACGCCGTCAACTCGCCGCCATACACTTCCTCGGACGCCCTAGATCCAATTGTGACGGCCTTAGTGACGCCGTCACCACCTACGGTAAATTAATCTTGGCCACTTCGACGCCGTCATCTACTCATCTGACGCCGTCACCAGCTACGGTAAAATATTCATCATGTCTGACGCCGTCAAGACTCAAGTCGTGACGCCGTCACCTTGTATTTCCAGCTTGGATTTTTGGTACTTTGTCGTTTCCTTCACTTTATGCTCCAAAAACGTCCAAAATAGCCTCTTTTCCAGAATTCACTCTCCAAACACCTAAAATCACAAAAGGAACGATTTAGGGCAATATTTGATCAAATAAAGTCGGATTCGGGCTTAAATGACCCCCTAAAAACGGATCATTTTTCGCCTCATCATATACCCTTACACTTGAGATTTGCTTGTCCTCAAGCAAATGAGCTTTTATTCTACTCAAAAGACAAGTTAGGGGTCATTTAACACTAATATAAAAGTAATTACAACAAATAATCGTTCCACTAAAGACCAATAGACAAGCACGGAGGTCATATACAAGCACCTCACAAATAGTGTTTAGATACTCACATCTCTCGGGTGTAATAAAGTAATATAACATTATGGAAATGGAAGATATCTCTCACTACCTGTCATAGCAAAATAGATTACCATAGGCTTGGGAAAGGATCAAACCTCCACCACATGGCGTAAGCACCTAGGATAAACTATCAAAGAGGTCTTTTTAAAGGGTTATAACGTTAGGTGTAGGGATATGAATTACACGGTTTTGTTGGATAAAGGGAATTTTACTGGTGGCGAGTTAACAATCTTGGTTAATTACATGTACAAGATGGCGTTGCTAAGCCAAGACTAGACTCGACTTAAGCTAATAAATGAAAAATAACAAAAACATAAAATGAACATAGAATGAAAACGGGATGGTAGTCCGTATGATTTTTTTCTCTTTTTTTTTCTTTTTCTATTTTTTATTTATTTATTTTTTCTTTTTTTCTTAATTTTTTTTTTTTTTTTTTTTTTTTTTTTTTTTTTTTTTTTTTTTTTTTTTTTGCATACACTCTTACCCTACCATCCAAAATAATACATCATAAGGGTTTGAGCATCCCCTTACACTTGAATCTTTACATACTTTACATTAAACTGATCTAATGACTCGAATTAAGAAAATCAAAACACTTGGAGCACTTTTAAGATTAACGTACATATGGGGGTAATAAATGATGTTCTTCCCCATTACTCCATAAAATAAGTACTTACCCATGAGTCCCAATCGTCCCAAAACAATATGTACAAGGATATGACTCGACTTAGCAACCATGTAATCAATTAGAAAGTTAACTTAGGGTTTAACAAATAACAATAATGCACTAAAAATGAGCGCATACACGGAAGGCTAAGGCGATTTGGGTGTACATTTAAGTGGGGTGTAACAAATTCTTCCTTTAAGTAAGATGCTTAAAGTTAGAAACGAAAAGATAGGCTCGGAGGGGTGTACTAGGGGTATCGTGTACTAAAAATGAGTACAACGCTAAGGGTGTGGGAAAAATTAGTTGACTTAACTAGTCAAGTAATATGACTTAAATGGTCAAGTAATCATGATACGGGTTTAACACAAGGGTGATCCTAATGCCTCTTATCATGTAGTAAATCCTACCACACGAATGTAGTTTCACTAGCGGTCTCGGGATGCATCACTAACGCAAGTTCTAGAATCTAAATGCTACCGGTACACTCATAAGCACTAATAATAAATGCTTTTCCTATCAAATCTAAAGGCGAACCTCACATTTTTGGGTGAAAAATTTTTCTGAATATACGGTTATGTGCTAGTCATACAACCTCCTATCCATGAGACGCTTGCTATGGCTAAAGTTTTCACTCCTAAATGTTGTAAAAAATTTTAAATTTGGCGCTAAAATTACACTAACAAGTATTTCTCATAGTTTTATTACTCATCTACTATCAAACAAAACAAACTCAAGCGAAAGTGCATATGTAAGGTATCATCTTTTTACCCTCCCCTTACACTTAGGATGAACATTGTCCCCAATGTTCAAGTAAAGAATGTAAAAGTTAAAAGTAAAAAGAATGAAATCAAATACTCCCCTGATTCGCTCGGTATGGATTTTAGGTTGGCCATGTTAAATCTTCCTCCAAGAAAATGAACAATCAAAGCTTCCCTTCCAGAATATAAATCATCTCCTTGTCGAACATAACCTGTAGATCCTGACAAAAGTAGACAAGGCAACCTCGCGTAAAATCGGCGGCATCCTATATAAGTTTCTAAATCCTAGAAAACAAAGTAAGATATAATGCTTGTGGAATGAAGTTTGCAGATTTCCTGGAGATTATAAAACTTAATAAATCACAAAAACCATAAGACTCCGTTAGAAAAACAAAACTGGTAAAATTTCCAGATTTTTGACTCCTGACGCCGTCAAGAGCAAATGCCTGACGCCGTCAGAGTGGACCTGCAGAAATCTTTATGTTAAGTTTCCGGAAAATTTCTGGAAAAATCTTGTCCTACTTCCTGGAAAATCCTGCAAAACTTCATTATGACTCAATACAAGCATTTGACTCTAACAATTACGAATATACATGTTCATTAAATATTGTGGAGAATCATGATCGGTTTGTTTCTTAAAAACATATTTGGGGTTTCCCCTTACACTTATCTTTTGCAAAAATACCTTTAGGTTGAAGTTAAGACTAGGCTAAACAACATAATAAAGTATTTCTACATTCTAATTGAGAAACATGATCAACCAACAATAAAAATAAAACATGCATACGTAAGTAAATAACAATCAAACAAATAAAATCACACAAAACATGGGTTGCCTCCCAAGAAGCGCTTTTCTTTATTTACGAGTCTTGTAGCTAGACTCAAAGTCGTGAGTTACTACGTGATTCCATCATTAGTTCCATTTTCTAGGTCATCCTCTAAACTAATGTCGCTCTCATAGTGTAAGTACTTTGGATCTTCAAATTTAAAAACATCCCGTCGATACTTAGAGCCAAGCTTACTAACATCCTCAAAGAATCCACAAGATAAATCAGAAACATTTCTACAACCTCTTCTAACATCGTCATCGCACAAGACAAGTTGAGAGCTCATCATATCGAGCCCGTCGCAATCTATATCCCTAAGGTCCCTTCTTTTGTATGGCGTTTGGTATGAAATCCTCCTAATCCCGTCAGTGAAAGTCATGATTCCGTTCAAGTCATCTATTATCAACTTAGTGATTTCACAAAAGGGTGCTCCAAATACGACTTGCGATAGCCTAGGGTCAACAAAGTCCTCTATGTTGTCCACAATCGTGAACTCCATAGGGAATGCCATATTTCCTATAAAGACTTGGATTTCATGATCCTTACCAACCACTTTCTCTCCCTTGTAAATCATCCCCCATCTGCAGATATTGTTATAATGAAATAATGACATGAAATTCTTTGGCAGGAACACATTAATGTATACGTTCTCGAAGTACTTGTGACCGATCATGCAAGGGATTTTTAGGTTATTCGGATCACGTCGTTTGATCTTTTTCAACTCTCCATCCTTTGATCCGTATGGACTCCCTTCAAGGGAGGGACGATACTCATAAACTTCCTCACCATCCCTACGAAAAATTACCGTTCTAACACCATTGGAGAAGAATACACTACCATCTTTCTCGTCAAGGATTGCTCCCGATTCATTGATAAATGGTATCCCAAGGACAAGGTTGGTCAATGTTTGATTAGGTCCACGTCATCAATCACGGTGAGGTCAGTATTGTAATCAAGTTCTCCAATCCTAATTGATACATTCTCTATTACTTTCTTGCACACAACGTACTCTGGGAAGGTTTTGTGGTATAGAGAAAGTGGGATTACGCTGACTGGAAAGCTAGGATCTACATGGCTATTAATTAAGACCTTTCCCTCAATGGTACAGGGGATTTTGAAAAGCTTAGAGTCGTTCCCCTCGGTTTGATTGCTATCTATACTTATAACATCCTCTAGTTCGGATTCTTTTATAACAGATTTGCTCAAAATGGTTGGGTCTTTCTCCTGTTCCTCCGATGTCTCGTTCCAATCATCCGGTCTGTCGGATTTCTGCGCGGTGCATTGCTTGGGTGAGTCGGTAGGTTTCCTCGCCGGAGCGTGGTCAACCTTTGGTGCCTCATCATTCGTTGTCTGACTAAGGTTGTCAGTTTGTTGTTGGGTTGGTTTGGATGCAGCAGCTGATGTTGTGGTGATGGTATTTACAAAGTGGATTGGTCCAGAGGGGTTGATAGGTCCTTTCTTGTCAGGGGATAGATGTTTGAATAGCTTGCTAGGACTTTTTATCTTTACAGGGGAGGCTGGTGGGCTCATGACGGTAGCAGACTTAACCTCATCAACGTGAATGGGCTTATTATCAATATGCTCTTTGATAGCCGTCAACAGATTACAAATCTTGTTGTTCACGTCAGCCTGCTGTTGTTTGAATTTTGCCTCGAGTGTAGTAAGCTGCAGTTCTTGAGAAAGAATGAATTTTTTTAAATCATCTTCACAGCTTTGCCTAGAGGTATCTTGTGACGGAAAATGTTCGGACCAAGTGAGGGGTGAGGAATCATTAAATGATACACTTCGTGTTTGGTATCCTCTAAAATTAGGTTTATCCTTCCATGCCTCATATGCTTCGGCAGAAGTTCGAGGACCCTGCCCTACGTGTGATGATGTGAATTCGTTATAAGCACGTTTTGGAAGTTCCATGCAGTTGTAGGTCTCATGAGGGCCATTGCAAAGTTTGCATGTAGAAGCGATTCTGCTTACTTGGCTTGAAGGCTTATGAATTTCGTAAGATTTCATGAGAGACTTGACTCGACCTTCAAGTTCCATGATCCTACGGTCGGGAGTGCTTGAATTGTTCGAAGGCAAAGATATTGCCTTGACCGTTTTGTTCAAATCACGGGGATCATTCCAACTTTCGTTGTCATAGAGAGCAAGATCTTCTATGAGTTCCCATGATTGTTCCGCACTAAGATCACGTAGCTTACCACCGGCCGATTGGTCAATAGTTTGCCTTGTGGGGATATCGATATGGTCATAGAAAATTTGGACTTGGAGCCAAAGATCTATGCCATGATGAGGGACTTTTTGGAGTAAGTCCTTGAAACGAGTCCATGCTTCATAAAGAGATTCATTTTGACGTTGTTGGAACATCAAGATGTCATTCCTAAGCTTAGTAGTTCTCCCCGGTGGGAAAAATTGAGCAAGGAAACGAGTGGTTAGATCATCCCATGAGGTGATGGATCCCGCGGGTAAACGCTCAAGCCATTGACTAGCTTGATCCCGTAGAGAGAATTGGAATAGGCGTAAACGGGTGGTCTCTCTAGTTTCAACACCTAGGTCTATGGAATCTACGATTTTGAGGAAGTCCTTAAGGTGTTGGTTTGGATCTTCGGAACGAAGTCCATGGAATGCACATCCGCTTTGCACCAACCGGATGGTGTCGGATCGCAAGGGGGTCACATTGGCTCCGGTGAGCTCAATGGTGTTTCGGTAGCCTTGGTGGCTAGGTCGGGAATATTCTCCTAAGGTTCGGGGCCTAAGGGGTTCTAGTGGTGGGTTTTGTTGTGGTGGGATGATGGGTTCAAAGATGTTACCACCTTCCATGATGTCGGATGGTAAAGAGTTACGAACAAAGGCACGAAGAAATAAGATAGACTAAAGAAGACCTAAAAATAAAAAATAAACATCTTACTAGAAAGGAATCTAGCAAGTAGACCTAATAAAAAGAAATCCTAACCTAGACAATAACTATTCCCCAGGCTGCGGCGCCAAAAACTTGGTGCGTGGGAATCGCACCTTGCTTTACCTCTCGAGGGATCTCGCGAGGCTTACAACCCCCACCAGGCAGTGTACCTGATCGTTGTAGTATAGTATAGTGACAAGTACCGGGGGATTGATCGTTCAGCTTAGGAATAGTGTCGCTAGGATTAGAAAACCTAATTAATAGTTCTAGAGATGAAAGATGATTCTTTTTGTATTTTTATATTTTTATGAAAGCAAGTAAAATCTCGGGTTTTAGAAGAGTGGGCGGAATTAGTTGCTAATCAACTAACCCAAAACTAAGATGCAATCAAAATAAAATAATAAAAATGAAAATAAACTAATATTAAACTAAGGTTGTGAGCAGTATGTGGAGAAATTGTGTTTACTTAGACTTCATTACTCCCTAGATATCTTTTACATGTCAATTACTTGTTATACTTGTATGGATGACGGATTGTATTCCTTAATACCATTCGTGGGGTGGCATACATAACTCCCCAACTCTATGAGCTCTTATCTCCTCCTACACCATGACCCAGCACAACTATAGGGATTGTAAACAGTGGCTCATGCATTAAATACAACCAATAAAGACCTAGTACGCCTCGGTTCATGTTTCTTAAGACGTTCAAGCATGTTACCATTGGAGATCTGCCAGTTTTCTTAAGCCTAACATATAATATCATTCATCCAAGAACAAGAATAGACAAGTAATCAACACATAATTAACATCTAGGTTTCATTAGATCTAAGCAAACACAAAGAAAATCTAGCCTAGCATAGTAGAATTAAGATAAGAACAAAAGATAAACAACCAACACATAGACATATTGATTGAATTAAGAGTATACTTATCTCAATTACAATGCAAGGTCTCAAGGGTTTGGAACCCTTGAAAAACCTGTAAAAGAGGCACCAAAATCGTCTTTAGGGTTTCACCCAAAACTTCTCCTCTTTTTTATGAAAAAACTAGAAAACTATATATAGGAAAATCTTCCTGACGGCGTCAAGAGTTAAATCTGACGCCATCAACTCGCCGCCATACACTTCCTCGGACGCCCTAGATCCAATTGTGACGGCCTTAGTGACGCCGTCACCACCTACGGTAAATTAATCTTGGCCACTTTGACGCCATCATCTACTCATCTGACGCCGTCACCAGCTACGGTAAAATATTCATCATGTCTGACGCCGTCAAGACTCAAGTCGTGACGCCGTCACCTTGTATTTCCAGCTTGGATTTTTGGTACTTTGTCGTTTCCTTCACTTTATGCTCCAAAAACGTCCAAAATAGCCTCTTTTCCAGAATTCACTCTCCAAACACCTAAAATCACAAAAGGAACGATTTAGGGCAATATTTGATCAAATAAAGTCGGATTCGGGCTTAAATGACCCCCTAAAAACGGATCATTTTTCGCCTCATCAATCAGTGACCAACACGAAAGTCACATACAAATAATATAGTCTTCTTGGACTCAAGTGACCACAAACCCGTATAACTCGATAGCTTTCCTCGTTTATTAAAAGACATATTTTGTTTAATAATTACCCAACGTAATAAATTTCGTCATTATTTATATTTATTTATTTACGGTAACGCTCCCGACATTTATTACACTATTCATATAGTATAATAATTATCGTCACGTTAGTATAATATTTTACTCGTGATTGTTTTATTATTAATATATGCATTTATTATATATATATATATATATATATATATATATATATATATATATATATATATATATATATATATATATATATATATACGTTTTTCACGTCTATATACTTATATAAACGGTTATATTACCAATAATATTATTACGAGTTTTATTATTAACGTTTGATTATAATTATTTATCGAGTTATATGAGTTGGTCACATGTCCGAGTCATCACTCTCGGCTCATTGTCCAAGTCCAAAAAATAAAATAATCAAGTCATCAACAAGCAATCCAACTCCGTCCAATCAATCCCAAATCACGTGCTACAACAATAGGGTCCGACTACGGCACCCGACTAACCTATCTCCGTCAATCTAGTTCGACCGTCTCACAATCGGTCCCCATATTTCCCATTCGACAACAACTCCTCAATCATCACATTAAATCCATTGTCGAGACCATAATGGTCTCGACCCAACCAAAGTATTCGGCCAAATCAAAGTATCACAACAATACCAAAAATAATATGATCCATAACAAGAAAAACATTAAGATACACTAGTTCCGGGTTGGTTTACCAAGCCAAACCCGAGCCATGTAACCCACTTGGGTCTCGGCTAAACACATGAGTCATAAAGACTCGAAACCAAGACCATGAGGTCTCGTTATACGCTCAAGTGAGCAACCAAAAATCTGCCAAGGGACCCCTTGGGTCGCGACATACAACCAACAACAACAATGGCCAAAATACAAATCAAATCGAGTCTAAATCATACTCCATAGCATTGACACCTCGCTAATCAAGAACACAAGATCAAAAATCATGAAAATGACGAGCCACAAGGCTCGTACCCTCATCAAGCCGTGAGCCTAGGCTCACGGTTCCATCGACCCTCACGGTGAGGCATTAACCCGGATACCAAACCGTCAAAACATTATCAAAACTTCATTTCCTATTTATAAAATTTCAAACCCAACAAAAAAAACCCGTGTAGACATGGATTTAAGCATGAGTGAAGGCACACGATATGAATATCGTGGCCACTCATCTTCCAATCGGCTTCAAAACGTGTTTTCACTAAAAACCCAACAAGATTAAATGAAAATGGTGGTATTTAAGTGGTTGTGGTGATTCGTACGTGGTGATAAAATAGGTTTTAGGGCGCGTGCTTTATGTCAAAAGATAGATCAGAACGAGGTGGTGATGATGGTGGTGTTATTTTGTTTAGGAGAGGAGCAGTGGCGGCTGTGGTGGTGTTTTAGGGTAGCGGTGGTGTTGTATTTCAAGAGAGAGAGAGATGAATATGGTGAGGGTGTTGGTGTGTTTGTGTGTCCAGGTTATCACAAGGACGATTTTTGTATTACTCTATAATAATAATAATAATAATAATAATAATAATAATAATAATAATAACAATAATAATAATAATAATAATAATAATAATAAAGTGGGTGAGGTAACTAGGTGTAGAATACACGGACCAAACCCGAAACTCATTTAAAGTAAAACGACTCTCCCGAACCGAGCTCATTCCAAATATCCAAAACCTCGCGAAACGTTCCAGAAATATAAAATAACCGAACTAAACATTTAAAATATATAAAATTTGTTAGGTTATTGATGAGGCGAAAAATGATCCGTTTTTAGGGGGTCATTTAAGCCCGAATCCGAATTTATTTGATCAAATATTGCCCTAAATCGTTCCTTTTGTGATTTTAGGTACTTGGAGAGTGAATTCTGGAAAAGAAGCCATTTTGGACGTTTTTGGAGCATAAAAGTGAAGAAAACGGCAAAGTATCAATTTTCCATGCTGGAAACACTAGGTGACGGCGTCAAGAGTTATACCCTGACGGCGTCAAACATCAAGAATAAAAATCCGTAGTTGATGACGGCGTCAAAAGTCATCCTGACGGCGTCAAAGTCCCAAGAATAAAATACCGTGGTTGATGACGGCGTCACCAAGGCCGTCACGTGTAAACTTGTCAAAACTTGCGCGCGGAGTAGCTGATATTGTTTTGGTCATAACTTTTGCATACGAACTCGGATTTAGGTGATTCAAAAGCCCACGCGAAGAGGACGAAGAGATCTGTAATTTGGTGAAAAAATGGTCTTGACGGCGTCAAGAGTACGGGCTGACGCCGTCACGAAGGGCCGACAGAAAACATGCCTATAAATATAACTTCATAACTTCACTTTTTGTAAGCCCTAAACCCTAAAGTCGATTCCTGGGTTTAGGTGGGTGTTTTTCCAGCAACTTAGAGGGTTTCAATCACTCCATAAACATCATGTATTGGTTTGATAATTCTATCTCAACTATGTCTTTCATTATTCTTGTTGATTGTCTTTCTTTGATCATGTTTTGCTAATTCACCTTGTGTCTACTTATGATTATGTGAAACTTGTATATAATTGATTAGATCTCATTGATTTCTTGTTGATGTTGTGTCTATCTCCATCAATTAAGGCGTGACAACTTCAATAGATCTAGTTGGTTTAGTTTATAATCCTTGTTTCCTATTGATTCTTGTTTTGATTGAATGATTTATATGTTAGGCTTAAGAAAACTGGCAGATCTCCAAATGGTAACATGCTTGAACGTCTTAAGAAACATGAACCGAGGCGTACTAGGTCTTTATTGGTTGTATTTAATGCATGAGCCACTGTTTACAATCCCTATAGTTGTGCTGGGCATGGTGTAGGAGGAGATAAGAGCTCATACACTACAACAAAATGAAGTTAAGGCAACACCAATAAAGTGTTGTATTATGTCTTTAAAATGTTGCATAACGCATAATGTGACACTTTGCCCAAGTGCTGCGTTATGTAACGTCGCCTTAGGTATATGCAACACTTATATTAGATTATGCAACATGTTTTGAAAGTGTTGCCCATGTTTAGCAATTGTGATACTAAAATGTGCAACACTTTTAAAATAAAATGCAACACTTTTTACACTCAAATGTAACACTTATACACACAGGTGCAACATTATTAGATTCAATAACAACACTTTTCACATTGATGTGCAACACTTCTTCATTTGGAAGCAGCAAGCATACAACACTTTAATGTAATAAGTGCAACACTTTCTGGTGTTTTATCACATATTATTGCAACACTTTTTCTAATGATTTGTAGCACTTTTATTTCATGCAACACAAATGATGAATGTTTATAACACAATTTTTTCAGCAAGTCTGATATATGAATTGATATTTTCATTCCATAATAGAAATAATTAAATACAATAGAAAATATGATATTGTACTTCGACAAAGTTATTCAATATAAAATAGCTAACATACATAATCTAATACAAAGAAAAGTTATCTAATCAAAATTATGAAAATCTTGACATCTTCTTTGCAGCTCTCCACGTACAGCTTTTTTTTTTGGTAAAGTACATCAAAGCAATGTAGCCTGCAATTAAAAGGATAGCTACCGTTAGTATATAGTTACCCTATATCTGTAGAAACAAAAAACTCTCATAAATCTGTAAAATATCATTGAAGTGGTTCTCTAAAACATCCAATCAATACAAAAATAAAGGGGTACAACTGCATACATGAAGTTTTGGGTCCTTATGGGAATGGGGCATGGTGAAATTGTTATCTTTTATGGCCATATAACCATTCCATATCCTCTAATGTTTCATTAATGTGAGACTAATTTCAAAATATATATAATCTTTATGGTCAAAGTAGCACTACATACAAAAGTCACATATACCATTACAACATGTAGTATCAAAACATAATATGAATACGAATTCATACCTTCTACAAAACATCGAAAATAACTCATGCTACTAACAGTCGCGCAACACCATATAGTAGGTTTTCTATATGCTTTTGAATGGCATTTTCAACTAACTTGTCATGCTTGTTGTCAACTTTTCTTTGCGCCTCGCATCTAGTTCAAACTTATTTCTTTCATGACGATCCTCTCCAATCTTTGAATTCCAACCAAGAGTGTTTTCAGCTTCTATAGTATCCCATAAGCTCCCCAGAACCGGATTTGATATCTCGTCGCCATCCACCTTCCTTATCAGCTCACTACTACAAAAAAGCTCACAGAGCCAGGTTGAAAAAGGCCATAAAGCCCAGTTTTTCATAGACGGGTCGTATAGGGTGGGGAGACTATGTGAAACACAAACAGAGCTCTATTTTAGAAATGGGCTCTATACTCGGTTATACAACCCAAATTAATAGCCTCTTCAGCTTTTGACTTCAAAAAATTCCAAAAAGCAACTACAATGAATCACATACCAAATTAACACTGGTACAACTCTTTAGCAAAACCTAAGGAACAACCATAAGTGTTTTAATATACCATTACAACCAAGGTTGAGTTATGAAGTTCTTAAACTTTATTTCTTTCCGATGAATTTAATATAGAGAAAAACTTTTAAAGTAAAGTCTAGACTTTAGATCCTGCATATATTAGAATTAATCATTAGCATATAAATATTGATAATTACCTTAGTACAAATAAGAAACGAAGAATGCTCAACCTCCTGCAGATACCAATTTCAGTTGCTTACTAAAAGATTATATACACATCCACATTCATGTATGAGTCAACATAATACACAAGTGTAAACATATATTTTATCCTTTTCGAAAGTCCATTCCAAACATAAAAGTGTAGTACCTAAACAGCCTTAGCCGTTAGGATATGCTTTCATCTACCGGTGGAATTGTAAATAAATCATTAAAGTACTTTTATTTCATGGTACACGCCTCGACAGTCGACACTAATGGAGTAAATTCTTGTTTCCCATCTATGATCACAAGTACAAATAACAGTTACATATTTAAGATAAGTTGGTCTAACACCCAGTTATTTACACCGAAAAACTAAGATAAGCAAATGACAACTATGGATACATCTTTGCCTAAGGACTTCTTGTGCTTCCTTTTGATATTGTTCAAGTTTCTTCAAAACCATAAATATTCAAAGATGGGGATAGAAAAGAGCGAGGATTACCAAGTTTGTTTCAAGTACATACATAACAATAACAAGTTATAAAATTACAAACCATCAATTACCTCTCACAATTAGATCTATAAATATAACCCGATGTTATAATTCAGGCTCAAAAAAAGTAACACATACGCATACGCAGATAAGCTACAACTAACCCAAGAGAGTTACATATACATTAACCCTAAAATCAACACATACGCATACATAGAGTGAGTCTAAAATTAAAATGAACTTTTTGATTTCAAATGAAAAATAAGATGAAAGTTACAATACCTAATGCAAAACAAGGCAACTGTGCGAATTTGAAAGGAATTTGAAAGGAACGAGAGATTCGAGATTAATTGATTATTATGTGACTTGGGTATTTACACGAAGAAAAGGGAGAGACGGTTTAACCGACGGTTAGAGTGCTAGGTGTAGAATATGGATCCATTAATGATTAAATCCTTCCCTCAAAAACAATAAATTTTTAAATATCATTCAAGTTTTTTAAACCCGGGTCGACCCCGGCTGGGTTAATCGGTTGGACCGGTTCCTATAAAATAAAGGGTAAAAAAAACCTGGGTTTCTAAAATCGGGTTAACTGGTTAGACCAGCTGGTTTTGAGTGACCCGGGTCAACCCGGTTCTCGAAACCCGGCCGAGTTTTGTTTTTCCAAAATTTTTTAATTAAAATCTGGTTTGACCCGGTGGTCGAACCAGTTGACCCGGTCGAAAAAATAAAAAAAATAATAAATTGAAAACCGGGTTGACCCGGCGGTCGAACCGGTGACTCGACTGAGTCGATTTCAAACCCGTTTTTTAAAACATTGTGTATAACTTATTCTAATGTGCTTTTAATCCAAAATGTATAAAAAAAAGGCTCAATGTTAAAAAATTTAATAATTTTGCGATATAAGTGTAATTGTAAATCATCTGTATAAATTTAATAAATCATTACCGTAACTCAATTTTTACAAATATTTTGATAAATAATAATTAAAATGACGTATTGTTTGGGGATTCATGGCATTTTGGCAGGAGAGATTGTGGAAGATTGTGCAGGCTTAAGAATATTTTGTTGAAAAATAAGTTTTGGTCAAAAAATAATCTTTGTTTGGGTGACAAAGATTGTACTTTATTTTAGAAAAATAAGTTTCCAAAACACAATTTCTCAAAAAACGAGCTTTTCAAAGATTCTGAAAATTATTTTTTACAAATTATGTCTGTAGAAACTAGAATGGGGTGATTTGAATAGTTTCACCATTATTAATCACGTTATTATAAAATTAACTTTACGAATTGTGTTTGACAAAAATGTTCGATTCGAAGCTTACGTGAAATTAACACAACAATAAATATAAGCAATGATATGTAAACAAATAAAGATAAAGAAATGAAAGATCAAACCGGCACACGAAGATTTATAGTGGTTCAGCCACGAAGCTCACTCCTTCGTCCCTACTCCACTCCTCAAGTCTCACACTCGAGAGTTTCACAAACACTATATCAACACGCTCCCTTATGGCGGAACAATCCTTACACAAGCTTACACCAAGTTTAACGACACTAAGCGGAATGTCGAGTCCTAATCCTAGCTAGAACCAATCTACCAAAGCCCACGTGGCTTCACACCTCGTACCAACACGATGGCACGATACAACACAATACACAATATAAGACTTGCACTCAAGTCCTATTACATACACAAAACAATGAATGAAAGTAATGATAGATCCGCAACAATAAAATGAGATGAGCAAAACTCTTCTTCAACACTTCGTTTCTTGATTACAACGAATGTTCTTCTCTTGCACTTAGAGGTAAGATGAGTGTGATCACTTGTAAACAACAAGAACTTGATAATGTGATCAAAGAGTATGTTTTAGAAAGAATTTTGGAATACAGAAGGTTTTGGTGCATAAGAGGTGAAGCTTTCTGAAGAAAAACAGTTCTGTATTTATAGGCGTCAGGAAAGAGGCGACGGTCCCTTAAATGCCGGACGGTCGCTTATCGATAATGGACCGCCGTCCTATTTAAAGGACCGTCCAGACAAACGCTCCTCGTTTTGTCCTGACGTGGTGAAAAACTATCTAGTGAAGTTTTGTTGTCGGTTTTGAGCGGGAAATATGACTATTATGGTTATGAATGTTGAAAACATTTTCTTAATAAAACATTTTTTTTAAATTATATAAAAATACTTTTGTAAAAATGTTTTGTGACATGAAAATGTAAAGTTTTTAAATCCTTTGATCACATGCACAAGTTGGTAGAAGTTTGTACATACCTTAAGTGATGTTGATGACGAAAATGAGTTTTCCCAATTAAAAACTTACGTAGGATCCGGATCGTTTTTTCTTCATAGAATCGTAAAATCGTAATATCCTAAGATCAGGATCGCGATCTTAACAACTATGACAATAACCATTACAACAATATATAAATACAATATGGGCTTAGACTGACATAAACACTAATGGGCCCATAGAGACTATTAATAATATGTAACAAGTAATGTTTAACACTCCTTCGCAGTTTAAGCGGAAGGAGACCGAATACTCAAACTAGTGTGAAACTCTTCAAATAGAGTTGATGAAAGACCTTTGGTGAAGATGTCAGTATACTGATAACAGGAGGGGACATGAAGAACACGAATGAAACTTATGACAACCATATCACGAACAAAGTAAATGTTTGTCTCAATGTGTTTTGTTCGTTGATGTTGGTTAGGGTTAGCAGTTAAGTAAACAACACTAACATTATCGCGGTACACAAGTGTAACGGTTGCTAAAGGACTATGAAATTCCCGAAGTAAGTTACGAAGCCAAGCAATTTCAGCGACATCATTAGCCACCCCTCTGTATTCGGCTTCAACATTAGTTCGAGACAGAGTATGTTGTCGCTTGGCAGACACGGGAGAAGGTTGTTCCCCACAAATAAACAATAACCAGATGTAGATCAGCGAGTAGCAGGGCATCCTGCCCTGTCAGCATAACTGGCCACCAACCTTGTCGATTCATCTAAATCGGTCAAACAAATCGGTCAACCGTGATCAACGACGGTCAAAGATTGTCAACGATGGTCAAACTTGCTTGAAACTTGCAAATCTCGCCGGAGATACCAAAACCTCATTGTAAACTAGTTTTAATCACTTATAGTCGCTTTTATATCTATTACAAGATGTTTTAAAGGAAAATCCTTCCGGGAATACCCAAAACTCATCGAAAATACCAAAAACTTGCCATAGCGCACATGTAAATCCACATAGCATCCGATACTTGCCCTTCTTGTCACAAACATATTGTCATTGAAAGCACTGGGCCTCCTAAGAATCCAGATTTCAAAAAGCCATCTAGATAGACGATGATGATGCTACTAACAACGATCATGAGCATGGTGACTGTGATCTATAGAAAATACCTTCATAAAAAAGAAAACGTGTTTCAGATAAAATTATAACCTTGATGAAAACAGCTCGATGTCCCTCGATTAAGAATATACCTAAAACTATTGTCACCGCATGCTTCCTTTAATCTCTTACTGAAACCCGTTTTCTTTTTTACAAAAGGAATTTCAATTATTATTAAACAACAATCACCGCGGCCGTTGATGTCATCAGTAGCATTATCGTCATCTACCCAAACGGTATGCCAACATCTGTGCTGCAAAACTACCTTGGTGACAAAATCATTATGTCAAAACACATTTTATAAAATGACAGCACACAACTTACAAAAACAAGTCATAAATAATCACTACAGTTACAATTACAGGTTACCTAATACCTCTTTGTGATGAGGCCATGTGACTTGCCATTAGGTCATTTGGTAGTGGTTACCATTTCTTTATAAACATCCGTGTTGTGCTTTGATCGTTTCTTACTTTATCTTGCATTTACTTATTGTCTATTATTTGCATAAGTCGATTACACGTAAAGTTTTTTCAAAGATAATTAAATTAAAAACCGGTAAACTATTCAACCCCTTTTAGTTTTTCACAATAACTTTGAAGCCACCCTAACGCTTTAGCACCGCCAAGGGATGGCAAAAAAATCCATACCCGATGGAGACCCGATCTCCAAACCCGATTTGACTGGAGAATCTCCGAGTTGACCGGGGATGGTGATAACATAAATCCCCGAACCCGGCCCCGACCTCCATCTTTCAAGTGTATAATTATTTAAAATTTATATGTTTTATCCATACTCGGTTAACTTGTATATATACATGTACATACGTTTATGAGTATTGACATGCAGGTTTATATGCATATATGATATTTGTAGAATCAAACGCATTTAGATTTAGAAGTATAAGAACCGGTTACATATTATTTAACTATTTTGTCCGAATACACACATATGATATATATTGTTTTTATATTATATTTGATCAATGATTACGATACTTTAAAGTTGAATTGAAATTGTAATTAATATGACTATGTATGATGTACGTTTGTTGAGGTACTTTATGAGTCAAAATTCTTTATATTTTCGATGAGTTGGTGGAATTTTATGTTATTTCATAAGAATTCTAGAATCCCCGCGGGGATCCCCGATCCCTATTGAGGATGGGGATGGGGATGTAAAGCAATTCCCCGATAAGGATGGTGACAGGGATGGGGATGGAGAGTGCAAAATGAGAATGAGAAGTATAATCCCCGACATTCCCTGCCCCGTTGCCATCCCTCCTACCATAACACACCTTTTATAACTCTTTATAGTGCCATAGCACACCTTTTATAACTCTTTAAAGTCCATGAAGTCCATGTTTAGATAGCCCGCTAATTCTCCCGCCAAAGATAATTTGGTCATCTTTTCAGAGCCTGCTAATTTCCCCGCCAAAGTAATTTCCCCGCCAAATTATTCACCCATAGTTGGCAGTTAGACACCACGTTTCTTCATCTCCCTTCTTAGCCACTTACAAGCGTCCAACCCATGATAACCTACCACTACCATCACTTACAATTTAATGATTTTGGGTGGTGTAGTAGACTTCGACTCAACACCTGGTCAAATTTTGAGTAGACAAACTGACAACAAGGAAGTCACAACTAACAAAACAGGGTTCGTGTAACACCCCCAAAATACCGCAGCGGAAGACTGTGTCACAGGGGTGCTACTTCATAATACAAAGTACAAGTTATAGAAAACGAACTCTAAATGAGACGTTTTGAAAAGTTACCATTCGATTAATAAATTCCGAGTTACAAACTTGAGATTTCAAAGTATGATACATAAATGTATACAAAGTGTTTTGAATGGTAAATGATAAAAGCGTAAGTCTTCAGAATATGCAGCTTGACTCTAAGTTCCATGCACTAGCTATCGCCTTACTAACCTGAGATAAACATGCTAAAGTGTCAACACAATGGTTGGTGAGTTCATAGAGTTTGTCTTAAAACAGTTGAAAAGCCTTAAAAGAATGTTCACACAGCAAAGGCATTGAGAATCCACTCAGTTACAAGTCCCGCCATAAGAGACTTGTAACCTGTGTGTTCACAACCCACTGCTACATATATAGTATGAATAAGACATGTATAAGTTCATCAAAACAATTAAGCAATTAGTAGTGAGTCTCTACTTCATCTCCGAAGACCTCACTTTTGGGAGCCAATTCCCAAGACAACTGGGAGTCAATTCCCAAAGACAACTGGGAGCCACTTCCCAAAGATAACTGGGAGCCACTTCCCAAAGATAAAAGACAGTCATGTATGTATTAAATCAAGTATAATGCCATCAAGTATAAGACAATCAAGTATAACACAGTCACGTATAAACGTTTTGAGTATTTGTACAAGTAAGCAAGAAGTTTGAGCATGTATCCCCCCCAAGAGTTAAAACAAGTACGAAAAGAGTAGGGGCTATGACTCACCTTAAGTCTATGTAATGAGAAATGAAAGTGGTAGTCGAATCGCGAAAGTCTCTAAGAGCAGCCTATAATAGAACGTTGCGACTTAGGTTTGGAGTAACGTCTAAGAATACGAAGAATTGCCCATATATGTCTTGCATAATGTTCATGATGTAGTACTTAGTATATAGTGTAAGTCATTGAATATAAGTGGTCTATGAAACATGTATAGTTTGTATATCTCTTACTACCGTTCGGGCCGACATAATTCAGAAGTCATGGAGTAAACGTTCGAGGAGCCAGGACACTTTAATTCGTAAATCCACAACTCATCTCGACGGCTTACTCAATGAACTCCTCACATGAGGCTCCCTACTATTGTAGTATTTGATAACATATATATATATATATAAGCTTTTTGATCTTTAAAAGTTATATGGTCTTTAGCCGTGGCTTTGCCGTGACCTTGGTCATTTTTCCATGGTCTTGAGACTCAACCTTGGCTTTAGCCATGGTTGTGGTCTCGGCTTTAGGTCATTAGACCTCTTGGTCTCATCTAATTATAATCATTATATAGTAACTTTGGTCTAAAATGGGCTGTTAAGATTTGTAAGAAAATTATCACTCGGAAAGCGTTTTCAGGGCTCGAGCTTCTTTGTTCCTGAACGAAAACGTCGTTCCGGACAACTTTCGTGTTTTAACTTTTTGATGAATCAGACCAGAAGTGGGACTTTCAAATTGGCAGAATGCAAACAGTAAGGTATTAGGCAGTTTCGGCGTTTTGGTGTCGCTAACTTCTTATGGTCATAACTTTTGACTCGTATACTCGTTTTGGGTGATTCAAATTGCTATGTTTTCCTTGTTAAGTCCTCTTTAACAGTAAGTAAGTGTCAAATATCAAAGTTATACTATTGTGGTCGTGGTTCTCCATAAAAATCACTAGTTTGCTTGTTTACTTGTCATAAGTTAACATATGTATACCAATACTTGTTTTATCCATTTTTAAACATCATGAACACAATACAAAGACCATATATAGCATGAAAGAAACATAATAAGCATGAAATGATATTGAGCAAGAAAGTGTATAAGGGTTTGCTTACAACTTTTGGCTTTCTAAAGAAAGGAAGTCAAGTATAGAACTAGGACACTAAACCTAATCTTGTAAACCCTTCACCATAACTCTTGTAACCCTTGCTAGCCTTGATCTAACCCTTGTGAAAACCATTTAACTTCAGCCCTAGTAACCTTGTGTAGCTCCTAATTCAACCATGGAATCACCAAACTAACTTGAGAACTAGGTAGAGAATACTAAGACCTTGAACTTTTATGTGTAACTTATAGTTTGAAGATCAAAGGATCATGGTGCTAGAGATTAATGGTGTGGCGTTTTTATGATGAAAAGATGAAGGTATGAGCTTGCTTTTATAGCATGAAGAGGAGGTTAGGAAGGTGTCTAGGAAGGTTCATTGAGGAGGTTACTTTGGTAGGCTAGATGTTATCAATTTTGCTTCCTAAAGACACTTGTAACCATCCTAGAGATCAATGGTTAAAATTTAACCACACATGGTGACTCTCCCCCCTCCTAAGTCGTTTTTCCAAGGATAAGGGTGACTAGATGAGTAGTCATGGTCTTTGGATGATAATATCCTAAGTATGTAGCTAGTTTTGACTCCGTAAATCGCTAACCGTAAGTTATTAAGTCACGAAACGTAAAACCGGGTATCCTAAAAATATGAAATTTGAAAGTATTGTTAAACATGTCAATATAGTCCATAATAAAATATAAAATGAGTGGTAAGTTCTATCGGGTGCTAAAACCCTGCTAAAAACTAGAAACACGGGTCTAAAACGCGTAATGCGTAAAATGTACGAATATTGCGTAAAATTGAGAAAAGTAAAATATTACTTTTCTAATAGGTTATAAATGATTTAAAATGACTTATAATGTCTAGACTGGGCTCAGTCTAGTGTCGGTTGGTATTAAATGTCTTTTAGACATCAAACCGTAAGCCTAAAAATCACGAAATGACTTATAACATCAAGGGATGATTTTTGGTCAATGGAGGAGGGAAAAAATATGTTGACTTATTCTAATAAGTTGAAAACTCAAATAGTCTTAGAAACGCGTTTTGTGGTCTAACGGTTAATCGCCCATACGGTTAAGCGTGCTCATGTGAGAGTAGTACAGACTTGGGTGACCTGCTGGGAAAAGTAATTAACTTGAAAATGCGAATTGTTACAGTCTCTACCCCTTAAGGAAACTTCGTCCCGAAGTTTAGTGTGTCTAGGAGAATTCGGAATCTCTAATATAGTGGTGTTCACTCTGATTCGTCTAAGGTTCTGGTTAAGGAGTTGTATCGGCTATAATTAAGCCCACTTATTTATAACACATTACTTACATAAAGAAGCGTCCAAATTTATGTAAGTAAGGTCTAATAAACTTATGGTTCGGTGATTTACAATTTCTTTATTTAACTGAAGAAGCGTCCCAATCCATTTAAATAAGGAGATTCTAAATCATCCTACTTAAGAATTTCCGACACAAAATCTGCCTTCTGAGGCCGATAGTAAGATAATCAAGTCATCAAATCCCTAAAGCTAAGCAATAATATTATTTAACTCAAATCTTGTGTCTAATCAAACAAGAACTGTCACAAGATCAAGTTAACTAATTAGTTATTACTGAGCTCCATGTTTTTAATGACTCGGCTAATCTCTGGGGCTCCTTATAATACTAAAGTCACATCATCTAACAGCGTAGAACTAAACCAACAACTACCAAAAATTGTATGTGTATGTATTGTGTGTAAGGCAAATAAAGAGGAAGGTCCCAACGTATATAGCAGTTATAGTCTAGGCACTAAATGCAACCTAGTTCTCTATAACCAAGGCTCTGGTACCAATCTGTAACACCCCCAAAATACCGCAGTGGAAGACTGTGTCACAGGGGTGCTACTTCATAATACAAAGTACAAGTTATAGAAAACGAACTCTAAATGAGACGTTTTGAAAAGTTACCATTCGATTAATAAATTCCGAGTTACAAACTTGAGATTTCAAAGTATGATACATAAATGTATACAAAGTGTTTTGAATGGTAAATGATAAAAGCGTAAGTCTTCAGAATATGCAGCTTGACTCTAAGTTCCATGCACTAGCTATCGCCTTACTAACCTGAGATAAACATGCTAAAGTGTCAACACAATGGTTGGTGAGTTCATAGAGTTTGTCTTAAAACAGTTGAAAAGCCTTAAAAGAATGTTCACACAGCAAAGGCATTGAGAATCCACTCAGTTACAAGTCCCGCCATAAGAGACTTGTAACCTGTGTGTTCACAACCCACTGCTACATATATAGTATGAATAAGACATGTATAAGTTCATCAAAACAATTAAGCAATTAGTAGTGAGTCTCTACTTCATCTCCGAAGACCTCACTTTTGGGAGCCAATTCCCAAGACAACTGGGAGTCAATTCCCAAAGACAACTGGGAGCCACTTCCCAAAGATAACTGGGAGCCACTTCCCAAAGATAAAAGACAGTCATGTATGTATTAAATCAAGTATAATGCCATCAAGTATAAGACAATCAAGTATAACACAGTCACGTATAAACGTTTTGAGTATTTGTACAAGTAAGCAAGAAGTTTGAGCATGTATCCCCCCCAAGAGTTAAAACAAGTACGAAAAGAGTAGGGGCTATGACTCACCTTAAGTCTATGTAATGAGAAATGAAAGTGGTAGTCGAATCGCGAAAGTCTCTAAGAGCAGCCTATAATAGAACGTTGCGACTTAGGTTTGGAGTAACGTCTAAGAATACGAAGAATTGCCCATATATGTCTTGCATAATGTTCATGATGTAGTACTTAGTATATAGTGTAAGTCATTGAATATAAGTGGTCTATGAAACATGTATAGTTTGTATATCTCTTACTACCGTTCGGGCCGACATAATTCAGAAGTCATGGAGTAAACGTTCGAGGAGCCAGGACACTTTAATTCGTAAATCCACAACTCATCTCGACGGCTTACTCAATGAACTCCTCACACGAGGCTCCCTACTATTGTAGTATTTGATAACATATATATATATAAGCTTTTTGATCTTTAAAAGTTATATGGTCTTTAGCCGTGGCTTTGCCGTGACCTTGGTCATTTTTCCATGGTCTTGAGACTCAACCTTGGCTTTAGCCATGGTTGTGGTCTCGGCTTTAGGTCATTAGACCTCTTGGTCTCATCTAATTATAATCATTATATAGTAACTTTGGTCTAAAATGGGCTGTTAAGATTTGTAAGAAAATTATCACTCGGAAAGCGTTTTCAGGGCTCGAGCTTCTTTGTTCCTGAACGAAAACGTCGTTCCGGACAACTTTCGTGTTTTAACTTTTTGATGAATCGGACCAGAAGTGGGACTTTCAAATTGGCAGAATGCAAACAGTAAGGTATTAGGCAGTTTCGGCGTTTTGGTGTCGCTAACTTCTTATGGTCATAACTTTTGACTCGTATACTCGTTTTGGGTGATTCAAATTGCTATGTTTTCCTTGTTAAGTCCTCTTTAACAGTAAGTAAGTGTCAAATATCAAAGTTATACTATTGTGGTCGTGGTTCTCCATAAAAATCACTAGTTTGCTTGTTTACTTGTCATAAGTTAACATATGTATACCAATACTTGTTTTATCCATTTTTAAACATCATGAACACAATACAAAGACCATATATAGCATGAAAGAAACATAATAAGCATGAAATGATATTGAGCAAGAAAGTGTATAAGGGTTTGCTTACAACTTTTGGCTTTCTAAAGAAAGGAAGTCAAGTATAGAACTAGGACACTAAACCTAATCTTGTAAACCCTTCACCATAACTCTTGTAACCCTTGCTAGCCTTGATCTAACCCTTGTGAAAACCATTTAACTTCAGCCCTAGTAACCTTGTGTAGCTCCTAATTCAACCATGGAATCACCAAACTAACTTGAGAACTAGGTAGAGAATACTAAGACCTTGAACTTTTATGTGTAACTTATAGTTTGAAGATCAAAGGATCATGGTGCTAGAGATTAATGGTGTGGCGTTTTTATGATGAAAAGATGAAGGTATGAGCTTGCTTTTATAGCATGAAGAGGAGGTTAGGAAGGTGTCTAGGAAGGTTCATTGAGGAGGTTACTTTGGTAGGCTAGATGTTATCAATTTTGCTTCCTAAAGACACTTGTAACCATCCTAGAGATCAATGGTTAAAATTTAACCACACATGGTGACTCTCCCCCCTCCTAAGTCGTTTTTCCAAGGATAAGGGTGACTAGATGAGTAGTCATGGTCTTTGGATGATAATATCCTAAGTATGTAGCTAGTTTTGACTCCGTAAATCGCTAACCGTAAGTTATTAAGTCACGAAACGTAAAACCGGGTATCCTAAAAATATGAAATTTGAAAGTATTGTTAAACATGTCAATATAGTCCATAATAAAATATAAAATGAGTGGTAAGTTCTATCGGGTGCTAAAACCCTGCTAAAAACTAGAAACACGGGTCTAAAACGCGTAATGCGTAAAATGTACGAATATTGCGTAAAATTGAGAAAAGTAAAATATTACTTTTCTAATAGGTTATAAATGATTTAAAATGACTTATAATGTCTAGACTGGGCTCAGTCTAGTGTCGGTTGGTATTAAATGTCTTTTAGACATCAAACCGTAAGCCTAAAAATCACGAAATGACTTATAACATCAAGGGATGATTTTTGGTCAATGGAGGAGGGAAAAAATATGTTGACTTATTCTAATAAGTTGAAAACTCAAATAGTCTTAGAAACGCGTTTTGTGGTCTAACGGTTAATCGCCCATACGGTTAAGCGTGCTCATGTGAGAGTAGTACAGACTTGGGTGACCTGCTGGGAAAAGTAATTAACTTGAAAATGCGAATTGTTACAGTTCGTTGCATAGTAAATTTCATTTATTAGTCGTCTTTGCTACTTATATTTGTTACACAACTTCAAATTGTGAATGCCAAGTGTTCGCTGAAATGTCTTAATGGAATTTTAGCTATAAATTATATTTTATGTGTACATTTATGTCTGCGTTTTTTATACTATAGATGTTTAGGATCCTCTTGTCCTTGGAGGCAATTTGGAAAAGGAATACTTTCTGCAAGGTGGCTTTCATTGTGTGAAAGTGGTTGAGAAATAGAACATGCTATGGTGATCAATTTTGTATTTATATTATAAAAAGATTCTTGAAAAGCTAATAAAACATGATATAATGCTCAATTTTGTGCCTATTTCAGATTATTGGGCTAACTTGCTCTGTAACAGGCTATTAGTAATTTGTTAATTTTGTGTATGGTGTTAGGAATTTCGTTTCGGCTAGCAGATTAGAATGTATACTTCTCGATTCTATCATCTGCTAGAAATGTAGGTGCTTGTTGTAGGAGTTACTTCTATGGTCTGCATATGTTGGTAAAAAGTGATAAAATGAGTAGCAACTCAGCAATAGAGTGCAACATGGAGATTTTATTGAAGCCATAAAGAGTTTATTAGAAATTATTGTGTTATCTTTTAGGAAGCTAGTTAGAAGTGACTGGAGTATTAATTTTATACATTTAAATTAATGCTATATATTGTTACTTAGGGTCTTGAGGTTTAGTATTTCATTACCTTTGGAACCAAATTGGAAGATGAATACTCTGTGGGAAGAGGCTTTTTTGTGCAGAAGGGGTTTCACTGATGATTTCGCGGCTTGCTGATGCTGATGGCGTCACGGCTAGCAACATTGCAATTTAACTTCGGGCACTCAATGTGACGATTGAGGAAGTTTGTGATGCACTTTTTGAAGGTTACATTCTTTGATTCAACAACATTTTCATTAATAAGTTAAGGGTTTTGTTGATTTATTTAACAGTTTTGAGATTGGATAATTATGCAGGCAATGCAGATACATTAGGGACCGAGCTTCTTGAAAGTTTATTAAAAATGGCTCCAACAAAAGAAGAAGAGAAGAAGCTAAAAGAGTATAAAGATGACACACACTTTAAGCTTGGGCCTGCAGAGAAGTTTTTAAAGGCAGTTCTTGATGTACCAATTTGCGTTTAGAAGAGTTGGTGCCATGCCTTATATATCCAATTCTGAGTCTGAGGTTGAGTACCTTAAACAATCGTTTCAAACACTTAAGGTATATTTTGTTGCTATTGCTTTACTTCTCATGGTGTTTGGAATTGCATATTTAATTGCTTTTCTGGCTAACTTTTTAAATAGATAATCAGTTTTGAGTGTTTGGAATTAAACAATATGCCTATCTTCGTGAAAATGAGTGTCTAAATACTAAATAGGCAGCTTATGCAACAGTTTCAAATTAACAATCACAAACACCCCTTCAGTTTGTTGTATGGAAAATGCTTAAAGGTCAAACTTGCGGGATAGTAACGGGTAAAAATGTGTCACGGGCTTCATTTGTTAAGGTCAGAATCTATCACATTAATAGTTTCTAGGGTTAAAATATTTCATTTATGTCTACTGATTATTTCCCTTCAATGTATATTATTGGAGCTCATAAAAAAACATTAACATGTTTATTTTAGGAGGTTGCGGTGATTATTGCAAAAGGAAAAGATAGTTCAATATTGTGTTATCTCAATGTTGAGACTGTACACAGTCAAGATGATATGTCAATGGCAATATGTTATGTTAATAATTTTGCTATGGAACATGAGAAAGCTGAAGAATTTGTTAAAGGGAAGAGAGTTGTTGTTGTGGGGTTTCAACAACAACGGTTGGATATTGCAATGGAGTGTTCCCCAGTAAACGGTTAGTTACTTGCACAAATGATCATGATATGTTTAACTGGACCCAATATGTATGCATAGTTCTTCTTCATCTTTATACATAATTATTTCAGGAACAGAAAATCCATGTACGGTTGTATACAGGAAAGACAGATGGAACCTACCTGATTTTAGTCTGCTAATTTGCTCAACATTATGGATGCTGAAACAAAGGATTCTGCAAATTATATGGAGGTAATGCTCTGAAGAACACCGACCCTTGGCTTCTATCACAGCAACGACTTTTACGGTAAATTTTCAATGATGTGTTTCTTCTTTAATATGGCTTCAATTTGCGCGCTATGTATAGTTTTAGTCCCCGCCGCAACAACGCGCAAGTTGTAATCCTTGCTACAATGATCGATAGACATAGCTTCTGTATGTTAGGAACCCAAAATACGACGAGTGCGTTAACCTACATGGAGGGAGGTTCTCAAAAATGTTCATTAGAATCTCTGAAATGTTGGCATTTAAAAAACTTAAGTGCCCTTGATCTAAAATGTATGTGAAACCAACACTTTTCGAAATGTTTTGCAACACTTTTTGAAATGTTGCGTGAGTGAATAAGATTTGCACCATTTTGGACTAAAGTGTTGTAATTTCCCTTTAAAAAGTGCAACACTTTTATAAAGTGTGGTATTTTTTTTCTAATGGATGCAACACTCATAAAATAATGTTGCATTAGATCCTTAAATGCAACACTTATATAGTAAAATGTTGCTTTATTATAACTGAAGTCTAAAAGGCAACAATTTCTAAAAGTGTCGCTTCTAAAATGCTGCAATAGCTTCATTTTGTTGTAGTGATAGAATTGGGGAGTTATGTATGCCACCCCATGAATGGTATTAAGGAATACAACCCGTCAATTAAAACAAGGTTACAATTCAATAGGTAGGATTGGATAGCTAGCAAGGAGTAACATATCATGGGTAGACATGCTTCACTTATCTTGTAGAACCTTAGTTTAGTTTTCTTGCTAATTAGTTTAAATAGTAGCTTTTGGGTTAGTTGATTAGCAACTAATTCCGCCCACTCTCCCAAAACCCGAGATTTTTACTTGCTTTTCATAAAATATAAAAATACAAAAAGAATCATCCTTCACCTTTATACCTAGTTAGATTAATTTCAATCCTAACGACACTATTCCTAGCTGAACGATCAATCCCCCGGTACTTGTCACTATACTATACTACAACGATCAGGTACACTGCCTGGTGGGGGTTGTAAGCTTCTCGAGATCCCTCGAGAGGTAAAGCAAGGTGCGATTCCCACGCATCAAGTTTTTGGCGCCGCAGCCCGGGGAATATTTATTGTTTAGGTTGAATTTGATTTTTATTAGGTCTACTCATTAGATTCCTTTTTAGTGAGATTTTTATTTTCTTTTTATTAGCTTTCTTGTAGTCTATCTTTTCTTTGTGCATTTGTTCGTAGAAACCTTTCCATTGACTCTTCCATTCACCATTATGAAGAATGCGAATACACCATACTACCGACCACGAAACCCATTCTACCCTAATGACATCTTGATGTTCAAACAATATCGAGATGAACCCATATATGATGCATGGACTCGTTTTAAAAATTTAATCCGAATAGTCCCTCATCATAGTTTCACTTTAGCATCCTAACCCAGACCTTTTACTATCGTGTTAACCGATATGACCAAATGTGCATTGAGGATTTTGCCAATGGGGACTTTAGGGAATTAAATGCTGAAGAAGCATGGGATGCCATAGAAGATTGTGCCCAATATTATTATAGATTAGACAACCCGACAAACAACATAACAAATCATTTGACAACAAATTTGAAGGATCATGAAACAAGTTTGTTGGGGGATGAATATACTCATGTTGAGATACCTAGTTGGATGGCACCTAATATCATAGTACAAAACAAACATATAGGTAATCTAGGTACAATGGAGGATGAGGTGGATAATCCAAGCCCACAAAGTACCCCACAAGTCCTACCATCATTTGAGGTACATACACCGCCCGTGACTTACCCGGAAGAAGTAGAAGAGACTATAGGAACCCCAATTGAGGTAGAACCCTTGGACCAAGCACCACTAGAGGATATAGGTTTGAACACTTGTAATGATAACCTTACTCCTAGTTCTAGGGAATTTCCTAGTGTTGATGAACCGGAACCTCAACCTTTACACAACTTCCCATCCTTAGATTTATTTCTAGGAGACAAAAGAGGAGCCGACCCACCCATCAACCAATATTATCCGGGTAGTTTTAGGATGAAGGAAGCCATTCACTCACCCCCTTCACCTCACGTGGCATATTTCCACCCTAAGGGTGTGTATCACTACTTCCACGCACACTTAATCCTAAGTGTAGGGAAAACCTCCCCTATTTCCATTAAATAAGGGTAGAGTCAGGCTCGTGACTCGAACAAAAACAAGCGATTCTTGGGAGGCAACCCATGTTTTTAATTGTTTGATGTTTTATTTTATTTGTTTGTTTGTGTCATATATGCTTAATCATAGTTGTTTAATTTTCATGTTTCGAATAATTTGTGAAAATGCTTTATTTTGTTTTTAACCTCGTCTTAATTGCATATAAAGGTATTTTACAAAAAGATAAGTGTAGGGAAATTTATATCTTGTTAAAAAGAACTAAATTCGAACATGAAAACTTCACAATTCATGATTAGCATATATTCTATCTTGTTTGTGTGTCAATAATTGTGGATATGTTTTATGAGTTCCTATTTGTAATTCATTCCGCAAGTATCCTATCCTTTTGTTGCTTTGTCTTGTTTCTATTTCTAAGTCTGGAATTACATCTAGTTGTGATTTTTGTTCGGTTTGATGCTTTGGTTTTTTGTGTTTGTTGATTACAGGACAAGAAGATGATTTATATTTCTGGAGGGAAGCTTTCAACGTTCGTCTTCTTGGAGGTAGATTTAACCATGTGGTCACATTATCCACCGTGAACGAATCAGGGGAGTATTAGTTTCTTTCATTCTTATTTATTTACTTTTACATCTTTTATCTAGAACATTGGGGACAATGTTCAGTTTAAGTGTAGGGAGGGTATATTAGAAACTATTACTCCACTTGGTTTTTGTTTTGTTCAATAGTGAATGTGTAATAAAACCGAGAGAAATATTTGTTAGGGCAATTTTAGCACCAAATTTAAAATTTTTTGCAACATGTAGGAGTGAAACTTTAGTCTTAATAAGCGTCTCACGGATAGGAGTTGTATGACTAGCACAAAAAACCATACCACTCAAAAATTTCTACCCCAAATATGTGAGATTCGCCCTTAGATTTTTAGGAAAAAGCATTCATTGTTGGTGCTTATGAGTGTACCGGTAGTATTTAGATTCTAGAACTTGTGATAGCGATGCATCCCGAGACCGCTAGTGAGACTACATTCGTGTAGTTAGGATTTACTACATGATAAGAGGCATTAGGATAACCCTTGTTCTACACCTGTAATATAATTACATTGACTTCATAGGTCAAGTAATTCTCCCACACCTTTGCGCTGTACTCATTTTTAGTGCACGATACCCCTAGTACACCCCTCTGAGCCTATCTTTTCGTTTCTAACTTTAAGCATTTTACTTAAAGGAAGAATTTGTTTACAATCCACCCCAAATGTGCAACCAAATCGCCTTAGCCTTCCTTGTATGCGCTCATCTTTAGTGCATTATTGTTAATTGTTTAAACCCTTTGTTAGTTGTCTAATTGATTACATGGTTGCTAAGTCGAGTCATATCTTGTACATATTGTTTTGGGACGATTGGGACTCATGGGTAAAGTACTATTGTAATGGAGTAATGGGGATGATGTCAATTATTACCCCCATATGTGCATTAATATTTAAAAGTACTCCAAGTGTTTTGATTATCTTGATTCGAGTCATTAGAATAGTTGATTGTAAAGTATGTAAAAGCTCAAGTGTAGGGAGGAAACGAGCTCCCTTTGATGTATTATTTTGGATGGTAGAGTAAGAGTGTATGCAAAAAAAAAAAAAAAAAAAAAAAAAAAAAAAAAAAAATAAAAGATCGAAAAAAATAAAAAAGAGAAAAAAATAAAAAAAAAAAGAGAAAAAGAAAAGAGAAAAACATACGGGCTACCATCCGTTTCTTTTATTTATGTTTAAGTCAAATAGTATCTTGAAAATCCAATAAGAGTTGTGGTTAGTTTAAGTTGAGTCGAGTCTTGGCTTAGCAACGCCTCATTGTACATGTAGTTAACTAAGACAATTGACTTGCCACCAGTAAAATATCCGTTTATCCAACAAAACCGTGTTTTCCATATCCCTACACCTAACGTTATAACCCTTTAAAAAGACCTCTTTGATAGTTTATCCTAGGTGCTTACGCCAAGTGGTGGAGGTTTGATCCTTTCCCAAGCCTATGGTAATCTATTTGCTATGACAGGTAGAGAGTGATATTTCTCCATTTCCAATTATGACATATAAATTTTCAACACCTGAGAGATGAGAGTATCCAAATACTTAATGTGAGGTGCTAGTGTATAATTTCCGTGCTTGTTTTGACTAAGGTGGAACGATCATTTGTTGTAATTACTTTTATATTAGTGTTAAATGACCCCTAACTTCTATTTTGATTGGTGGAAAAGCTCATTTGCTTGAGGACAAGCAAATCCCAAGTGTAGGGATATATGATGAGGCGAAAAATGATCCGTTTTTAGGGGGTCATTTAAGCCCGAATCCGAATTTATTTGATCAAATATTGCCCTAAATCGTTCCTTTTGTGATTTTAGGTACTTGGAGAGTGAATTCTGGAAAAGAAGCCATTTTGGACGTTTTTGGAGCATAAAAGTGAAGAAAACGGCAAAGTATCAATTTTCCATGCTGGAAACACTAGGTGACGGCGTCAAGAGTTATACCCTGACGGCGTCAAACATCAAGAATAAAAATCCGTAGTTGATGACGGCGTCAAATGTCATCCTGACGGCGTCAAAGTCCCAAGAATAAAATACCGTGGTTGATGACGGCGTCACCAAGGCCGTCACGTGTAAACTTGTCAAAACTTGCGCGCGGAGTAGCTGATATTGTTTTGGTCATAACTTTTGCATACGAACTCGGATTTAGGTGATTCAAAAGCCCACGCGAAGAGGACGAAGAGATCTGTAATTTGGTGAAAAAATGGTCTTGACGGCGTCAAGAGTACGGGCTAACGCCGTCACGAAGGGCCGACAGAAAACATGCCTATAAATATAACTTCACTTTTTGTAAGCCCTAAACCCTAAAGTCGATTCCTGGGTTTAGGTGGGTGTTTTTCCAGCAACTTAGAGGGTTTCAATCACTCCATAAACATCATGTATTGGTTTGATAATTCTATCTCAACTATGTCTTTCATTATTCTTGTTGATTGTCTTTCTTTGATCATGTTTTGCTAATTCACCTTGTGTCTACTTATGATTATGTGAAACTTGTATATAATTGATTAGATCTCATTGATTTCTTGTTGATGTTGTGTCTATCTCCATCAATTAAGGCGTGACAACTTCAATAGATCTAGTTGGTTTAGTTTATAATCCTTGTTTCCTATTGATTCTTGTTTTGATTGAATGATTTATATGTTAGGCTTAAGAAAACTGGCAGATCTCCAAATGGTAACATGCTTGAACGTCTTAAGAAACATGAACCGAGGCGTACTAGGTCTTTATTGGTTGTATTTAATGCATGAGCCACTGTTTACAATCCCTATAGTTGTGTTGGGCATGGTGTAGGAGGAGATAAGAGCTCATAGAATTGGGGAGTTATGTATGCCACCCCATGAATGGTATTAAGGAATACAACCCGTCAATTAAAACAAGGTTACAATTCAATAGGTAGGATTGGATAGCTAGCAAGGAGTAACATATCATGGGTAGACATGCTTCACTTATCTTGTAGAACCTTAGTTTAGTTTTCTTGCTAATTAGTTTAAATAGTAGCTTTTGGGTTAGTTGATTAGCAACTAATTCCGCCCACTCTCCCAAAACCCGAGATTTTTACTTGCTTTTCATAAAATATAAAAATACAAAAAGAATCATCCTTCACCTTTATACCTAGTTAGATTAATTTCAATCCTAACGACACTATTCCTAGCTGAACGATCAATCCCCCGGTACTTGTCACTATACTATACTACAACGATCAGGTACACTGCCTGGTGGGGGTTGTAAGCTTCTCGAGATCCCTCGAGAGGTAAAGCAAGGTGCGATTCCCACGCATCAGTTATCCTAGTGCCGGAGTCAATGTAGTGCCAAATAAATATCTCAAAAATAAATCATCACGAATATACCAAACCAAACCAATAATTAACAATCAACTTCCATAAATAACACAAAGTTTAAAAATCACATTCCAACGTTTACAATCTCATCAAGAATAAACTTTTCAAATCTTCCAAAAATCATTAATTTTAAAGTAATGCAGGTTTGTAAATTGTTTCCCTAAATTGCCAGTTGTCACAATAGGTATGAAGGAGATCACCGTGCCTGTTTTCTTCAGGGGTCCATGTGATACGTGGGAATCGCACCAGGCTTTACCTTTCAAGGGATCTTGAGAAGCTTACAACCCCCACCGGGCAGTGTACCTGATCGTTGTAGTATAGTATAGTGACAAGTACCGGGGGATTGATCGTTCAGCTAGGAATAGTGTCGCTAGGATTAGAAAACCTAAATACTAGTTCTAAAAGTGAGAGATGATTATTTTTGTATTTTTTATATTTTTTAGAAAGCAAGTAAAAATCTCGGGTTTGAAGGATTTGGGCGGAATTAGTTGCTAGTCAACTAACCCAATACTAAAGATGCAATCAAAATAAAAAACTAAAAATGAAAATAAACTAAATTAACTAAGGTTGTGAGCAATAAGTGGAGAAAATTGTGTTTACTTAGATTTCACTACTCCCTAGATATCTTTTACACGTTAATTACTTGTTATAGTTGCGTGGATGATGGATTGTATTCCTTAATACCATTCATGGGGTGGCGCACTTAATTCCTCAATCCTATAAGTGCCTACTTCACTCCTATGTCGAGCCGGCTAAGAAGCTCCTAACATGGGATCATTAGAATTTACTCATGCATTAAATACAATCAATAAAACCTAGTGCACGTCAGTTCATGTTTCCTAAGACGTTCAAGCATGTTACCATTTGGAGATATGCCAGTTTTCTTAAGCCTAACATCGAAATCATTCATCCAATACAACCATAAACAAGTAATCAACACATAATTAACATCTAGGTTTCATTAGATCCAAGCAAACACAAGATAGATCTAGCCTAACATGATGGAATTAAGACAAGAACAAGATATAGACAACCAACACATAGACATACTGATTGAATTAAAGGAATACTGTAACACCCCCAAAATACCTGAATGGCAGCGGAATGGAATACCTGAGGGTGTAACGGATCATAGCACACAAGCAAGGAAATATTGAACGACCTAAAGTGTCGTTTATAAAATACATCGTTTGATTCATTCAAAATATTCAGAGTTATAAAACATTGGTCCCATAAGTTGGAAAAGGTTTAAGGAAACAAGTTTAGTACAATCAAACGATAGTTCAAAGTGCATGAAATCCAAAAGTGACGCGTCATCCTTGATATACAAAGTGACTCCATGCAATGCCATGAGGATATGCCTTAGATACCTGAGAAATACATTGCGAAAAACGGTCAACATAAAGTTGGTGAATAATCATAGGTTTGTAAGTAAATCGTAAGTACATAAGCCACAAATAATAAGTAAACCGACACGAATGTCAAAAATGCTACATTGGCTCTTAAGCTCATGACCCCGAAGCTAGGCTTTGTAATGCCCCACCAGAGTGTTTACCAGACACTCAATTCGTTAAGACATGAAATGCATTCGTCCCATTTGGAGCAACCCAAACACGAATGGAGGCGTCACCCTCGATAGATCTATCCACTCACTCTCGCTTAGTACTAGAAATTAACGGTCCATGATAATAAATGGGGACTTGTCAAGACATGGTAATAAGGCAACTTAAGCAATGTATGGAATTTGTAATACTTGGGCATGTACAAAAATAATAGTGCAATGTATTCTCCCCCGTGGGATTTGAAATCAAATAAGTAATTAAAACGGGGCTATGAGAACTCACCTCAAAAGGATGATACAACGATGGTACAATGATGTAAGAGTAATCGGGACAATGAGGTGCGAGTACTAGCCGCAACCTAAATGAATAATCGCGATCTAATTAAGATCAAGCCGAAATGAAATGAATGCACATGCACATGATACTCATACCACTCGTAATTTGAAAATACTAGTTATCGTCGTAGAAAAATGGTTTCCATACTTAGGAAAAATAATTCCATTTAGAGAAGTATATAACTTGTCATATTAACTCGTACGATAAGTTAGCGTTATGTTCCAAGTATCAAAACCTTAGAATGACGTCGTCATGTCGTATAAATATTCCCTCGGGTCGTACGTATTCGTTTGTTAATAAAATCGTCATTAGTAACGTTGCTAGAAAATATACCATTTAGTACGTACGTTATTATTTTTATTTGTGACTATATATATATATATAGTTTTGATAATGTTAAAACGGGTATAACTCGGTCGTTTTAGGCTCGTTTTCCTTGTTCTTTATGTCCACGGATTCGTCTTTGTGTATACTAGTATATTTTAGATAACTCGGCTCCTCTAGGTTACGTTTAATGCCTCTTTTTACCCATTGAAAACTGCCAAACAGCAAGCAGTTTCTACCAAAAATAGTTTTCGTCGTTAAATTTGCAAAAATCATAACTCCTTCGTTATAAACTCGTTTTAATCCGTTCTTTCGCCCAAAGTTTCGTTTTTGAATGTATTTTCTAAATCTTTGGTCAAAAATTAACCATCACCCACTGATTTTCCCACGAAATTAAAATAGGGACAGTAGGTATTTCAAAAGTTTCAAAAACCATTTCCAAGTCTCCAAACTAGTTCCATCATCCATCAAACCACTTTCAAACACCACAAAACTAATCTAATCCTACCATACACCTTCTTAGGGTGTCATGGGTTCCTAATCACCAAAACCAAGTAGATCTAACAAGGATCTAACAAAAAAATCACTTCTAGGGCTTGTATGATCAAAGGTTTACAAAAATAAAGTGGTATAAGTTAATGCATGTATGAGATCTTGCAAGAAACATGTATAAACATAGTAATAACTTTGTAAAAATTATGAAATGAGTTTAGTAAACTTACTTGTAAGATTAGTGAAGTTGAGATGATTAAAACCTAATAATCCTTGAGTTTTTATTTCAAAACTCTAACAAGGACACTATAAACACAAGATTTATGCTAAGATCTTTGAAAAATTTTGGTTCTTCCTTGTTCTTCCTCTTGTGGCCGTGTATATGAGTAGAGAAAAGAGAGAATGAAAAGCTTTTTGAGTTGTTGCAAATGAGGTAAGAAATTAGTAAAGTATATATGTATTATTGATTTATATTACTATTATATTTGGTTAGTAATAAACATTAATGAGCAAAGAGTGTATAAGTGAAAATTGTAAGAGATTGGAGAGGGGGGGGGGGGGGGGGGGGCGGCAATAGTCAAGGGGGGGGGGGGGGAATGTGGAAGACTTTTGTTGTAAGAAAATGTATTATTAGTTGTTTTGTGTAGTTTTAAATTGTACCGGGTACCGGGTTAACTAAAAATAAATTTTAACGGAGTTAACCGGGTCATAATAAAGTTATAAAAATTATAAAAATAGGTTGGATAAAATTATTGGGGGTTTAGATAATTATAGTTTAATTTCCACGAAAACCGTCGAAGTTTTAGTAAACTTAAGTTAATAATAAAAATAAATATCCAAAATACCGGGTAAATTAATATTATAATTTTTATATTATAAAAATGAATATAAAAATATATTGGGATCATAGTCGGGAGTGTTGGACGTGTTAGTCACATTTATAGTTCGCGTATTAGTGTTTATTTAAAATAAACACACGTAATTCGTTAATTATATTAAAAATATAATTTGAATACCCTACGAGTGGAATAGTATGCAAGTGCCCTAATAATGATATGTCGACTATTTCTAGTCCGTATGAAATGTCCCTGATAATAATGCATGAATTCGCTCCTGAACCAATACGGTTACGCGAATTTGAACACTCGTAAACTAAATTTACGATGACATGAATAATGCACGTGAATAGTAGTTTCCTCTCGGAAATGAATAGTGTCAAGTGAATAGTAAAATTTCTGAAGGTGTCTCGGAATGTCAAATTGACCTCAAAAACGATGAATAGTAAAACGATGAATAGTGATCAATGAATAGTAATTTGTGAATAGTAGAATGGCAAAGTTTGGAAAAATGACCTGAAATTGTGGGTTGTGACAGTCGCCCATCCAAAAAGGAATTCAGTCCCTGAATTCAGTTAGTGTTGGTCTCGGTACTAGGCTCGGTGAAAAGTTGTGGATACTTGCGTCGCATTTGGTCTTCTCGTTCCCAAGTAAACTCGGGTCCTCTTCGAGAATTCCAGCGAACTTTCACGATCGGAATTCGACTTTGTTTCAACTGTTTGACCTCGCGGTCCATTATTTCAACTGGTTCTTCCACAAAGTTAAGCTTGTCATCGAGTTGTATTTCTTCTAATGGTATAATGGCAGACTCGTCCGAAAGACATTTCTTGAGGTTCGAAACATGAAACGTGTTGTGTACGTTGCTAAGTTCTGACGGAAGTTCAAGCTTGTAAGCAACTGGACCAATCCTCTCCAGGATCTTGAATGGTCCAATGTATCTCGGGTTTAATTTCCCGCATTTTCCAAATCGTATCACGCCCTTCCAAGGCGAGACTTTCAACATAACTTTGTCCCCGACCTGAAATTCCAATGGTTTGCGTCGAACATCTGCGTAGCTTTTCTGTCGACTTCTAGCAGTTTCGAGTCTCTCTCGAATCTGAATTATCTTTTCTGTTGTTTCTTGTACCATCTCCGGGCCAGTACATTGTACTTCACCGACTTCGGCCCAACAAACTGGAGATCGACACTTACGACCATAAAGTGCCTCAAATGGTGCAGCCTTAATGCTCGAATGGTAACTGTTGTTATAGGAAAATTCGATCAACGGCAAATGGTTAGCCCAACCATTTCCAAAGTCAATCACACACGCTCTAAGCATGTCCTCAAGTGTCTGAATAGTTCTCTCGCTCTGACCATCGGTCTGAGGATGGTAAGCAGTGCTCATGTCTAACTGGGATCCAAAAGAATCTTGTAATGACCGCCAAAAGTTCGAAGTAAAACGACTATCTCTGTCGGAAATGATAGAAACTGGTGCACCGTGTCTTGAGACTATTTCCTTGACATAAAGTCTAGCAAGTTGTTCCATTGAATAAGTCTCTCTAATGGGTATGAAATGAGCTGATTTGGTAAGTCGATCAATGATTACCCAAATAGCATCGAAACCTCCTGACGTCTTAGGAAGTTTAGTGACAAAGTCCATAGCAATACGTTCCCACTTCCATTGTGGAATTTCTGGCTGTTGAAGTAACCCTGACGGTTTCTGGTGCTCGGCTTTCACTTTAGCACAAGTAAGACATTTGCTGACGTACGTAGCTATTTCTGCTTTCATGTTCGGCCACCAATAAAGCTTCTTGAGATCCTGATACATCTTATCAGAACCTGGATGAATAGAGTACTTCGACTTGTGTGATTCATGCATAATCAATTCTCGCACTCCACCATAGAGTGGTATCCAACTTCGGTCCTTGAAGCATAACACTCCATCTGATCTCTTTACAAAGCCATTATCGCTTTCTGGCATACCAAAAAGCTTCTCATGTGGTCGGTTTTCTTCTTTGAGAGCCTCAATCTGAGCTTCTAGAATTTTCGATGGCAATGGCGAAATGATAGTCATTCCCAATGACCTAACTCTCAAAGGTTTGAGTCGTTCTTTTCGGCTAAGTGCATCTGCTACAACATTCGCTTTTCCTGGGTGATATCGGATTTCACAATCGTAATCACTCAACAATTCTAGCCAACGACGTTGTCTCATATTAAGTTCCTTCTGATCGAGTATATGCTGTAAGCTCTTGTGGTCGGTAAAAATTACACACTTTGTACCATAAAGGTAGTGTCTCCAAATCTTGAGTGCAAAAACTACCGCACCCAATTCCAAGTCGTGCGTAGTGTAATTCTTCTCGTGTATCTTAAGCTGTCTAGATGCATAAGCTATCACCTTCTCGTTTTGCATTAGCACAGCTCCAAGTCCTTGATGCGAAGCATCGCAATATACCACAAAGTTCTCAATACCTTCAGGTAGTGACAAGATCGGTGCGCTACAAAGCTTTTGTTTCAATAATTGAAATGCGGACTCTTGTTTTTCTCCCCACTCGTACTTTTCATTCTTTTGTGTCAGTTTC
The DNA here is from genome assembly GCA_030686995.1 of Artemisia argyi. Lineage (NCBI taxonomy): Eukaryota > Viridiplantae > Streptophyta > Magnoliopsida > Asterales > Asteraceae > Artemisia > Artemisia argyi. Next base: position 7,137,082 of record CM060685.1, read on the forward strand.
GTCAACGACTTCGCTATCTTAGAAAACCCTTCAATAAACCTTCTGTAATATCCGGCAAGTCCTAGGAATTGACGAATTTCCGTAGGAGACTTGGGCGTAGCCCAATCCTTAACTGCCTCGATCTTTGCTGGGTCGACTTGTAAACCTTGGCTATCAATAACATGGCCAAGAAATTGAACTCTTCGTATCCAAAAATCACACTTTGAAAATTTGGCATACAATTGCTCCTTCTTGAGTACTTCCAGGATTGTTCTGAGATGTTCTTCGTGATCTTCCTTACTCTTGGAATAAATCAAGATATCGTCAATGAATACGATCACAAACTTATCAAGATACGGTTTGCACACCCTATTCATGAGATCCATAAATACCGCAGGTGCGTTGGTCAATCCAAAAGGCATCACTTGAAATTCATAATGACCATAGCGTGTTCTAAATGCCGTCTTCGGGATATCCTCTTCCCGAACCTTAAGTTGATGATAACCGGATCTTAAATCAATCTTGGAATAAAAACTAGAACCTTGTAACTGGTCGAACAAGTCGTCAATTCTTGGGAGTGGATAACGGTTCTTAATCGTTAACTTGTTCAGCTCACGATAGTCGATGCACATTCTAAAAGTTCCATCCTTCTTCTTCACAAACAAAACCGGCGCTCCCCAAGGCGAGGAACTCGGTCTAATGAATCCTTTGTCCAAAAGTTCTTGCAGTTGATTCGACAATTCTTGCATTTCCGAAGGTGCAAGTCTATACGGTGCTCGTGCAATTGGTGCAGCTCCTGACACTAATTCAATTTGAAACTCAACTTGGCGTGTAGGCGGAAGTCCTGGCAATTCTTCCGGAAAAACCTCTTGAAATTCCTTAACAATTGGCACACCTTCAAGTCGTTTCTCATCCGACTTCTTCTCCGTGATGTGAGCCAAGAATGCATAACAACCCTTGTTTATGTACTTCTCGGTCTTAATGCACGATATAATACTGAGTCTAGTTCCACTTCGCTCTCCGCGAACAACCAAAGTTTCACCGTTATAAGGAAGGTGAACAACTTTCTCATCACAAATAATTCTCGCTCGATGCCGAGATAACCAATCCATGCCGATAACAACGTCGAAACTTCCAAGTTCTACGGGCATAAGGTCTATATTGAATGGATGGTTTAGTAAATTTATGGTGCAACCACGAACAATGGTGTTGGTGTTAACCAAAGACCCATCGGCTAATTCAACGATATAGGAAATGTCTAATGGGGTTGGTTCTATGTTAAGTAAAGGTGCAAATGCAATAGAAACAAAACTTCTATCCGCTCCTGAATCAATTAAAATGGATGCATAACGATTATTAACGAGGAACGTACCCGCAACAACATTCGGGTCTTCCTTGACATCGTCTCCTCCCATGACATAAGCTCTTCCTCGAGCCATTCCATTTTGGTTTCCAGTTCCTTGATTCTTCTTCTTTGGGCACTCATTCCTGAAGTGTCCAAGTTCTCCACAGCCAAAACACGTTACCTGTGGTTTCTGATTGTCACCCACGATTGGAAGTCTACAATCTTTGATGTGGTGACCAAGCTTCTTGCAATTGCCACAAATATCTGGACAACGACCTGGGTTATGATGCTTCTGACACCTTTCGCACTTAGGTAGGTTACCAGTGTAACCTTTCCTATCAGTCGGTCCTGCAGCATAAACCTTTGCCACTTCTTGCCTCTTAGGTGGCGGCTGAACAGCATTACCACCTTGGTTGTAATCAAACCTCCTCTTGTTGTTGTTATTGTTGTTTGGATTGTTGTTTCGGTTATTGGGATAGTTGCGGTTCCGATTGTTGTTATAGTTGTTGTTGTTTCGAGTGTTGTTGTAGTTGGTGTTGTTTGAACGGTTATTGTTGTTGACAGCAGATTTCCCTTTGACTACTTGAACCATGAGTTTCTGAGTTATACGAATAGCTTCTTCCATTGATTGAGGGTCAAAAGAAATCACATCTCCTCGAACACTTTCAGGCAATCCACCAACAAAGTTTTCCATCTTTTTCTCATCATCGGGAACCATAGTTGGACATAGTGCAGCCAACTCCTGAAACCTCCTAAAGTAGGTCTCAATGTCATCCCCTTTAGTCACAAGCTCATAAAATTCCGTTTCCAATTTCTGTACCTCAGTACGCGGGCAAAACTTCTTAGACATCAGTTTCTTGAATTCCTCCCAAGTAAGCTTGTAAGCATTTTCCATTCCAATCGGCTGAGCATACGAATTCCACCAAGACATAGCGTCATCAAGTAGCATACCTGTAGCAAATTTTACCTTGCTGACATCCGGGCATCCGCACATGAGAAATACATTCTCAGTCTTTTCAAACCAGCGGATTAAAGCAACCGCTCCTTCAGTGCCCTTAAATTTAATAGGATCACTAATCTTGAAATCTTTCCATGTACATTCCCGCTTAGCAGCGGTTGGTTCAACTGTTCCTGTATTAGAAGCAGTCTCAGCAGCCCTTGCAGCAACCTCAGCTCTCTCAACCTCCAGAGCTTCTGCAATACTATCCCTGACCAACTTGCGGATAGCGGCTTGAGTCATAGTGGGGGTTTCTGGTGCAGTCTTACTCTTCCTTGGTGCCATATTTCTGATAAATCATAATGGAAATAACCATGAGAAAAATCATAATAGAAATAGTCATCGTACCAAAGATATACACCCACAACACGTATATAAATATACAACCACAATAAATATAAATACAACCACGACATGTACGAGTACAACCACAATCTGTCTAGACATCACAACGACAAGTATATATATACAACCACAACAACCACGTCACGTATATATACAACCACAACCTGTGTCGATACAACCACAACATGTACGAATACAACCACGACATGTATATATACAACCACAACCTGTATAAATGCGATAATAATAAAGAGCAACCACGAAACATCATAAATATAATCACAACACATGAATATAATACATGAAAATTTCGGCCTAAATGGACCGATATAATATATAGCACAACATTTCCACATAGTAGAGTCGCACTTGATAATATTTGTTTGTACAACAATCAAAAGACTACAAGTTCTTGAACTATGTCCCACATCCCGGGACTAGGAAAATAATACAAGCTAATATAATACCAATCTACGTCTAGGCTCCTCTCGGTGCTCTAGATGGTCCAGGCTCTCCCCTCAAGCGGCGAATCTCACGATCCATCGCCACCACGATCTCCTCAAGATGCTCAAGTTGTAACTGAGAAGAAGCATCCCTACGCTCCAAAACAACTACCCTCTCTCGAAGCAGTGTCAACTGGTCTACCTGCTCCCACTGGGTCTCCTGTGTCGCCTGAGCTCTATCTCGAATCTCAGGTAACTCATCCCTAAGTAGCTCAATCTCCTCCTGGTGCCTCAACTGTCGTGCCTCGAGTCCATGGTAAGACACATCAATACTAACCCTACCCTGAATCAAATCCTCAACCTGCTCCTCAACAGTCTCAAGTCTAGTAGTAATAATCTCATCAACTCTATACCCCAAGCTATCAACTTGCTCCTGCTGAGCATCCAACTGATCCTCTAGTGTAGCAGCTGTAGGATCCCTAGCTGCAGCCGCTCTAGAACTCTCACCTATGTGGTACACTGGTGGTGGTGAAAGGTCATCAGTCTCGGTAATAGGTGAATCTGGAGTGGTAAGCCTTGCGCGCTTCCTGAGCGGCAAGAGTGAGGTAGGTATAGGAGTGGTAGTGGGTATGGCTGGTGGTGGTGGTGTAGGCACAGTAGGACTAGGGAGACTCCTATAAGTACATGTAGCAATACGAACTCTCTTCCTAGCAGTCTGGTAAGTCTTCTCCCTAGGAAACATAAGTCTCGGCTCTGAATGGATAGTAGTAGTAGGGGATGATGGTATGTCAGTAGGTATAGTAGGATGGACATGGGGAGTAGGAGCCGTCTCCTCCTCCTCGAAAGGCTCGGTGTCACCATCAGATGCCAAAAGTGGCAACTCAGGTGTAGGAGAAACAAGTGGTGAAACAGCAGTAGAGGACATAGAGCCCTCATCATCAGAGTCGGATATGGAGTAAAGTACAACAGTGTTGGGATTCGAAGACATGTCTCTGTGATAATCAAGGTGAAATAAAAATAAATAACTCGCATAATGGCATCGCCTAAAAATAAGTAAATATGCACTTATGATGAAATGATGATATGCTATGATGGTGTGGTTATAGTCTAGGGTCTATGATGCAACCTAGTTCGCTATAACCTTAGCTCTGGTACCAATCTGTAACACCCCCAAAATACCTGAATGGCAGCGGAATGGAATACCTGAGGGTGTAACGGATCATAGCACACAAGCAAGGAAATATTGAACGACCTAAAGTGTCGTTTATAAAATACATCGTTTGATTCATTCAAAATATTCAGAGTTATAAAACATTGGTCCCATAAGTTGGAAAAGGTTTAAGGAAACAAGTTTAGTACAATCAAACGATAGTTCAAAGTGCATGAAATCCAAAAGTGACGCGTCATCCTTGATATACAAAGTGACTCCATGCAATGCCATGAGGATATGCCTTAGATACCTGAGAAATACATTGCGAAAAACGGTCAACATAAAGTTGGTGAATAATCATAGGTTTGTAAGTAAATCGTAAGTACATAAGCCACAAATAATAAGTAAACCGACACGAATGTCAAAAATGCTACATTGGCTCTTAAGCTCATGACCCCGAAGCTAGACTTTGTAATGCCCCACCAGAGTGTTTACCAGACACTCAATTCGTTAAGACATGAAATGCATTCGTCCCATTTGGAGCAACCCAAACACGAATGGAGGCGTCACCCTCGATAGATCTATCCACTCACTCTCGCTTAGTACTAGAAATTAACGGTCCATGATAATAAATGGGGACTTGTCAAGACATGGTAATAAGGCAACTTAAGCAATGTATGGAATTTGTAATACTTGGGCATGTACAAAAATAATAGTGCAATGTATTCTCCCCCGTGGGATTTGAAATCAAATAAGTAATTAAAACGGGGCTATGAGAACTCACCTCAAAAGGATGATACAACGATGGTACAATGATGTAAGAGTAATCGGGACAATGAGGTGCGAGTACTAGCCGCAACCTAAATGAATAATCGCGATCTAATTAAGATCAAGCCGAAATGAAATGAATGCACATGCACATGATACTCATACCACTCGTAATTTGAAAATACTAGTTATCGTCGTAGAAAAATGGTTTCCATACTTAGGAAAAATAATTCCATTTAGAGAAGTATATAACTTGTCATATTAACTCGTACGATAAGTTAGCGTTATGTTCCAAGTATCAAAACCTTAGAATGACGTCGTCATGTCGTATAAATATTCCCTCGGGTCGTACGTATTCGTTTGTTAATAAAATCGTCATTAGTAACGTTGCTAGAAAATATACCATTTAGTACGTACGTTATTATTTTTATTTGTGACTATATATATATATATAGTTTTGATAATGTTAAAACGGGTATAACTCGGTCGTTTTAGGCTCGTTTTCCTTGTTCTTTATGTCCACGGATTCGTCTTTGTGTATACTAGTATATTTTAGATAACTCGGCTCCTCTAGGTTACGTTTAATGCCTCTTTTTACCCATTGAAAACTGCCAAACAGCAAGCAGTTTCTACCAAAAATAGTTTTCGTCGTTAAATTTGCAAAAATCATAACTCCTTCGTTATAAACTCGTTTTAATCCGTTCTTTCGCCCAAAGTTTCGTTTTTGAATGTATTTTCTAAATCTTTGGTCAAAAATTAACCATCACCCACTGATTTTCCCACGAAATTAAAATAGGGACAGTAGGTATTTCAAAAGTTTCAAAAACCATTTCCAAGTCTCCAAACTAGTTCCATCATCCATCAAACCACTTTCAAACACCACAAAACTAATCTAATCCTACCATACACCTTCTTAGGGTGTCATGGGTTCCTAATCACCAAAACCAAGTAGATCTAACAAGGATCTAACAAAAAAATCACTTCTAGGGCTTGTATGATCAAAGGTTTACAAAAATAAAGTGGTATAAGTTAATGCATGTATGAGATCTTGCAAGAAACATGTATAAACATAGTAATAACTTTGTAAAAATTATGAAATGAGTTTAGTAAACTTACTTGTAAGATTAGTGAAGTTGAGATGATTAAAACCTAATAATCCTTGAGTTTTTATTTCAAAACTCTAACAAGGACACTATAAACACAAGATTTATGCTAAGATCTTTGAAAAATTTTGGTTCTTCCTTGTTCTTCCTCTTGTGGCCGTGTATATGAGTAGAGAAAAGAGAGAATGAAAAGCTTTTTGAGTTGTTGCAAATGAGGTAAGAAATTAGTAAAGTATATATGTATTATTGATTTATATTACTATTATATTTGGTTAGTAATAAACATTAATGAGCAAAGAGTGTATAAGTGAAAATTGTAAGAGATTGGAGAGGGGGGGGGGGGGCGGCAATAGTCAAGGGGGGGGGGGGGGAATGTGGAAGACTTTTGTTGTAAGAAAATGTATTATTAGTTGTTTTGTGTAGTTTTAAATTGTACCGGGTACCGGGTTAACTAAAAATAAATTTTAACGGAGTTAACCGGGTCATAATAAAGTTATAAAAATTATAAAAATAGGTTGGATAAAATTATTGGGGGTTTAGATAATTATAGTTTAATTTCCACGAAAACCGTCGAAGTTTTAGTAAACTTAAGTTAATAATAAAAATAAATATCCAAAATACCGGGTAAATTAATATTATAATTTTTATATTATAAAAATGAATATAAAAATATATTGGGATCATAGTCGGGAGTGTTGGACGTGTTAGTCACATTTATAGTTCGCGTATTAGTGTTTATTTAAAATAAACACACGTAATTCGTTAATTATATTAAAAATATAATTTGAATACCCTACGAGTGGAATAGTATGCAAGTGCCCTAATAATGATATGTCGACTATTTCTAGTCCGTATGAAATGTCCCTGATAATAATGCATGAATTCGCTCCTGAACCAATACGGTTACGCGAATTTGAACACTCGTAAACTAAATTTACGATGACATGAATAATGCACGTGAATAGTAGTTTCCTCTCGGAAATGAATAGTGTCAAGTGAATAGTAAAATTTCTGAAGGTGTCTCGGAATGTCAAATTGACCTCAAAAACAATGAATAGTAAAACGATGAATAGTGATCAATGAATAGTAATTTGTGAATAGTAGAATGGCAAAGTTTGGAAAAATGACCTGAAATTGTGGGTTGTGACAGTCGCCCATCCAAAAAGGAATTCAGTCCCTGAATTCAGTTAGTGTTGGTCTCGGTACTAGGCTCGGTGAAAAGTTGTGGATACTTGCGTCGCATTTGGTCTTCTCGTTCCCAAGTAAACTCGGGTCCTCTTCGAGAATTCCAGCGAACTTTCACGATCGGAATTCGACTTTGTTTCAACTGTTTGACCTCGCGGTCCATTATTTCAACTGGTTCTTCCACAAAGTTAAGCTTGTCATCGAGTTGTATTTCTTCTAATGGTATAATGGCAGACTCGTCCGAAAGACATTTCTTGAGGTTCGAAACATGAAACGTGTTGTGTACGTTGCTAAGTTCTGACGGAAGTTCAAGCTTGTAAGCAACTGGACCAATCCTCTCCAGGATCTTGAATGGTCCAATGTATCTCGGGTTTAATTTCCCGCATTTTCCAAATCGTATCACGCCCTTCCAAGGCGAGACTTTCAACATAACTTTGTCCCCGACCTGAAATTCCAATGGTTTGCGTCGAACATCTGCGTAGCTTTTCTGTCGACTTCTAGCAGTTTCGAGTCTCTCTCGAATCTGAATTATCTTTTCTGTTGTTTCTTGTACCATCTCCGGGCCAGTACATTGTACTTCACCGACTTCGGCCCAACAAACTGGAGATCGACACTTACGACCATAAAGTGCCTCAAATGGTGCAGCCTTAATGCTCGAATGGTAACTGTTGTTATAGGAAAATTCGATCAACGGCAAATGGTTAGCCCAACCATTTCCAAAGTCAATCACACACGCTCTAAGCATGTCCTCAAGTGTCTGAATAGTTCTCTCGCTCTGACCATCGGTCTGAGGATGGTAAGCAGTGCTCATGTCTAACTGGGATCCAAAAGAATCTTGTAATGACCGCCAAAAGTTCGAAGTAAAACGACTATCTCTGTCGGAAATGATAGAAACTGGTGCACCGTGTCTTGAGACTATTTCCTTGACATAAAGTCTAGCAAGTTGTTCCATTGAATAAGTCTCTCTAATGGGTATGAAATGAGCTGATTTGGTAAGTCGATCAATGATTACCCAAATAGCATCGAAACCTCCTGACGTCTTAGGAAGTTTAGTGACAAAGTCCATAGCAATACGTTCCCACTTCCATTGTGGAATTTCTGGCTGTTGAAGTAACCCTGACGGTTTCTGGTGCTCGGCTTTCACTTTAGCACAAGTAAGACATTTGCTGACGTACGTAGCTATTTCTGCTTTCATGTTCGGCCACCAATAAAGCTTCTTGAGATCCTGATACATCTTATCAGAACCTGGATGAATAGAGTACTTCGACTTGTGTGATTCATGCATAATCAATTCTCGCACTCCACCATAGAGTGGTATCCAACTTCGGTCCTTGAAGCATAACACTCCATCTGATCTCTTTACAAAGCCATTATCGCTTTCTGGCATACCAAAAAGCTTCTCATGTGGTCGGTTTTCTTCTTTGAGAGCCTCAATCTGAGCTTCTAGAATTTTCGATGGCAATGGCGAAATGATAGTCATTCCCAATGACCTAACTCTCAAAGGTTTGAGTCGTTCTTTTCGGCTAAGTGCATCTGCTACAACATTCGCTTTTCCTGGGTGATATCGGATTTCACAATCGTAATCACTCAACAATTCTAGCCAACGACGTTGTCTCATATTAAGTTCCTTCTGATCGAGTATATGCTGTAAGCTCTTGTGGTCGGTAAAAATTACACACTTTGTACCATAAAGGTAGTGTCTCCAAATCTTGAGTGCAAAAACTACCGCACCCAATTCCAAGTCGTGCGTAGTGTAATTCTTCTCGTGTATCTTAAGCTGTCTAGATGCATAAGCTATCACCTTCTCGTTTTGCATTAGCACAGCTCCAAGTCCTTGATGCGAAGCATCGCAATATACCACAAAGTTCTCAATACCTTCAGGTAGTGACAAGATCGGTGCGCTACAAAGCTTTTGTTTCAATAATTGAAATGCGGACTCTTGTTTTTCTCCCCACTCGTACTTTTCATTCTTTTGTGTCAGTTTCGTCAACGACTTCGCTATCTTAGAAAACCCTTCAATAAACCTTCTGTAATATCCGGCAAGTCCTAGGAATTGACGAATTTCCGTAGGAGACTTGGGCGTAGCCCAATCCTTAACTGCCTCGATCTTTGCTGGGTCGACTTGTAAACCTTGGCTATCAATAACATGGCCAAGAAATTGAACTCTTCGTATCCAAAAATCACACTTTGAAAATTTGGCATACAATTGCTCCTTCTTGAGTACTTCCAGGATTGTTCTGAGATGTTCTTCGTGATCTTCCTTACTCTTGGAATAAATCAAGATATCGTCAATGAATACGATCACAAACTTATCAAGATACGGTTTGCACACCCTATTCATGAGATCCATAAATACCGCAGGTGCGTTGGTCAATCCAAAAGGCATCACTTGAAATTCATAATGACCATAGCGTGTTCTAAATGCCGTCTTCGGGATATCCTCTTCCCGAACCTTAAGTTGATGATAACCGGATCTTAAATCAATCTTGGAATAAAAACTAGAACCTTGTAACTGGTCGAACAAGTCGTCAATTCTTGGGAGTGGATAACGGTTCTTAATCGTTAACTTGTTCAGCTCACGATAGTCGATGCACATTCTGAAAGTTCCATCCTTCTTCTTCACAAACAAAACCGGCGCTCCCCAAGGCGAGGAACTCGGTCTAATGAATCCTTTGTCCAAAAGTTCTTGCAGTTGATTCGACAATTCTTGCATTTCCGAAGGTGCAAGTCTATACGGTGCTCGTGCAATTGGTGCAGCTCCTGACACTAATTCAATTTGAAACTCAACTTGGCGTGTAGGCGGAAGTCCTGGCAATTCTTCCGGAAAAACCTCTTGAAATTCCTTAACAATTGGCACACCTTCAAGTCGTTTCTCATCCGACTTCTTCTCCGTGATGTGAGCCAAGAATGCATAACAACCCTTGTTTATGTACTTCTCGGTCTTAATGCACGATATAATACTGAGTCTAGTTCCACTTCGCTCTCCGCGAACAACCAAAGTTTCACCGTTATAAGGAAGGTGAACAACTTTCTCATCACAAATAATTCTCGCTCGATGCCGAGATAACCAATCCATGCCGATAACAACGTCGAAACTTCCAAGTTCTACGGGCATAAGGTCTATATTGAATGGATGGTTTAGGAAATTTATGGTGCAACCACGAACAATGGTGTTGGTGTTAACCAAAGACCCATCGGCTAATTCAACGATATAGGAAATGTCTAATGGGGTTGGTTCTATGTTAAGTAAAGGTGCAAATGCAATAGAAACAAAACTTCTATCCGCTCCTGAATCAATTAAAATGGATGCATAACGATTATTAACGAGGAACGTACCCGCAACAACATTCGGGTCTTCCTTGACATCGTCTCCTCCCATGACATAAGCTCTTCCTCGAGCCATTCCATTTTGGTTTCCAGTTCCTTGATTCTTCTTCTTTGGGCACTCATTCCTGAAGTGTCCAAGTTCTCCACAGCCAAAACACGTTACCTGTGGTTTCTGATTGTCACCCACGATTGGAAGTCTACAATCTTTGATGTGGTGACCAAGCTTCTTGCAATTGCCACAAATATCTGGACAACGACCTGGGTTATGATGCTTCTGACACCTTTCGCACTTAGGTAGGTTACCAGTGTAACCTTTCCTATCAGTCGGTCCTGCAGCATAAACCTTTGCCACTTCTTGCCTCTTAGGTGGCGGCTGAACAGCATTACCACCTTGGTTGTAATCAAACCTCCTCTTGTTGTTGTTATTGTTGTTTGGATTGTTGTTTCGGTTATTGGGATAGTTGCGGTTCCGATTGTTGTTATAGTTGTTGTTGTTTCGAGTGTTGTTGTAGTTGGTGTTGTTTGAACGGTTATTGTTGTTGACAGCAGATTTCCCTTTGACTACTTGAACCATGAGTTTCTGAGTTATACGAATAGCTTCTTCCATTGATTGAGGGTCAAAAGAAATCACATCTCCTCGAACACTTTCAGGCAATCCACCAACAAAGTTTTCCATCTTTTTCTCATCATCGGGAACCATAGTTGGACATAGTGCAGCCAACTCCTGAAACCTCCTAAAGTAGGTCTCAATGTCATCCCCTTTAGTCACAAGCTCATAAAATTCCGTTTCCAATTTCTGTACCTCAGTACGCGGGCAAAACTTCTTAGACATCAGTTTCTTGAATTCCTCCCAAGTAAGCTTGTAAGCATTTTCCATTCCAATCGGCTGAGCATACGAATTCCACCAAGACATAGCGTCATCAAGTAGCATACCTGTAGCAAATTTTACCTTGCTGACATCCGGGCATCCGCACATGAGAAATACATTCTCAGTCTTTTCAAACCAGCGGATTAAAGCAACCGCTCCTTCAGTGCCCTTAAATTTAATAGGATCACTAATCTTGAAATCTTTCCATGTACATTCCCGCTTAGCAGCGGTTGGTTCAACTGTTCCTGTATTAGAAGCAGTCTCAGCAGCCCTTGCAGCAACCTCAGCTCTCTCAACCTCCAGAGCTTCTGCAATACTATCCCTGACCAACTTGCGGATAGCGGCTTGAGTCATAGTGGGGGTTTCTGGTGCAGTCTTACTCTTCCTTGGTGCCATATTTCTGATAAATCATAATGGAAATAACCATGAGAAAAATCATAATAGAAATAGTCATCGTACCAAAGATATACACCCACAACACGTATATAAATATACAACCACAATAAATATAAATACAACCACGACATGTACGAGTACAACCACAATCTGTCTAGACATCACAACGACAAGTATATATATACAACCACAACAACCACGTCACGTATATATACAACCACAACCTGTGTCGATACAACCACAACATGTACGAATACAACCACGACATGTATATATACAACCACAACCTGTATAAATGCGATAATAATAAAGAGCAACCACGAAACATCATAAATATAATCACAACACATGAATATAATACATGAAAATTTCGGCCTAAATGGACCGATATAATATATAGCACAACATTTCCACATAGTAGAGTCGCACTTGATAATATTTGTTTGTACAACAATCAAAAGACTACAAGTTCTTGAACTATGTCCCACATCCCGGGACTAGGAAAATAATACAAGCTAATATAATACCAATCTACGTCTAGGCTCCTCTCGGTGCTCTAGATGGTCCAGGCTCTCCCCTCAAGCGGCGAATCTCACGATCCATCGCCACCACGATCTCCTCAAGATGCTCAAGTTGTAACTGAGAAGAAGCATCCCTACGCTCCAAAACAACTACCCTCTCTCGAAGCAGTGTCAACTGGTCTACCTGCTCCCACTGGGTCTCCTGTGTCGCCTGAGCTCTATCTCGAATCTCAGGTAACTCATCCCTAAGTAGCTCAATCTCCTCCTGGTGCCTCAACTGTCGTGCCTCGAGTCCATGGTAAGACACATCAATACTAACCCTACCCTGAATCAAATCCTCAACCTGCTCCTCAACAGTCTCAAGTCTAGTAGTAATAATCTCATCAACTCTATACCCCAAGCTATCAACTTGCTCCTGCTGAGCATCCAACTGATCCTCTAGTGTAGCAGCTGTAGGATCCCTAGCTGCAGCCGCTCTAGAACTCTCACCTATGTGGTACACTGGTGGTGGTGAAAGGTCATCAGTCTCGGTAATAGGTGAATCTGGAGTGGTAAGCCTTGCGCGCTTCCTGAGCGGCAAGAGTGAGGTAGGTATAGGAGTGGTAGTGGGTATGGCTGGTGGTGGTGGTGTAGGCACAGTAGGACTAGGGAGACTCCTATAAGTACATGTAGCAATACGAACTCTCTTCCTAGCAGTCTGGTAAGTCTTCTCCCTAGGAAACATAAGTCTCGGCTCTGAATGGATAGTAGTAGTAGGGGATGATGGTATGTCAGTAGGTATAGTAGGATGGACATGGGGAGTAGGAGCCGTCTCCTCCTCCTCGAAAGGCTCGGTGTCACCATCAGATGCCAAAAGTGGCAACTCAGGTGTAGGAGAAACAAGTGGTGAAACAGCAGTAGAGGACATAGAGCCCTCATCATCAGAGTCGGATATGGAGTAAAGTACAACAGTGTTGGGATTCGAAGACATGTCTCTGTGATAATCAAGGTGAAATAAAAATAAATAACTCGCATAATGGCATCGCCTAAAAATAAGTAAATATGCACTTATGATGAAATGATGATATGCTATGATGGTGTGGTTATAGTCTAGGGTCTATGATGCAACCTAGTTCGCTATAACCTTAGCTCTGGTACCAATCTGTAACACCCCCAAAATACCTGAATGGCAGCGGAATGGAATACCTGAGGGTGTAACGGATCATAGCACACAAGCAAGGAAATATTGAACGACCTAAAGTGTCGTTTATAAAATACATCGTTTGATTCATTCAAAATATTCAGAGTTATAAAACATTGGTCCCATAAGTTGGAAAAGGTTTAAGGAAACAAGTTTAGTACAATCAAACGATAGTTCAAAGTGCATGAAATCCAAAAGTGACGCGTCATCCTTGATATACAAAGTGACTCCATGCAATGCCATGAGGATATGCCTTAGATACCTGAGAAATACATTGCGAAAAACGGTCAACATAAAGTTGGTGAATAATCATAGGTTTGTAAGTAAATCGTAAGTACATAAGCCACAAATAATAAGTAAACCGACACGAATGTCAAAAATGCTACATTGGCTCTTAAGCTCATGACCCCGAAGCTAGACTTTGTAATGCCCCACCAGAGTGTTTACCAGACACTCAATTCGTTAAGACATGAAATGCATTCGTCCCATTTGGAGCAACCCAAACACGAATGGAGGCGTCACCCTCGATAGATCTATCCACTCACTCTCGCTTAGTACTAGAAATTAACGGTCCATGATAATAAATGGGGACTTGTCAAGACATGGTAATAAGGCAACTTAAGCAATGTATGGAATTTGTAATACTTGGGCATGTACAAAAATAATAGTGCAATGTATTCTCCCCCGTGGGATTTGAAATCAAATAAGTAATTAAAACGGGGCTATGAGAACTCACCTCAAAAGGATGATACAACGATGGTACAATGATGTAAGAGTAATCGGGACAATGAGGTGCGAGTACTAGCCGCAACCTAAATGAATAATCGCGATCTAATTAAGATCAAGCCGAAATGAAATGAATGCACATGCACATGATACTCATACCACTCGTAATTTGAAAATACTAGTTATCGTCGTAGAAAAATGGTTTCCATACTTAGGAAAAATAATTCCATTTAGAGAAGTATATAACTTGTCATATTAACTCGTACGATAAGTTAGCGTTATGTTCCAAGTATCAAAACCTTAGAATGACGTCGTCATGTCGTATAAATATTCCCTCGGGTCGTACGTATTCGTTTGTTAATAAAATCGTCATTAGTAACGTTGCTAGAAAATATACCATTTAGTACGTACGTTATTATTTTTATTTGTGACTATATATATATATATAGTTTTGATAATGTTAAAACGGGTATAACTCGGTCGTTTTAGGCTCGTTTTCCTTGTTCTTTATGTCCACGGATTCGTCTTTGTGTATACTAGTATATTTTAGATAACTCGGCTCCTCTAGGTTACGTTTAATGCCTCTTTTTACCCATTGAAAACTGCCAAACAGCAAGCAGTTTCTACCAAAAATAGTTTTCGTCGTTAAATTTGCAAAAATCATAACTCCTTCGTTATAAACTCGTTTTAATCCGTTCTTTCGCCCAAAGTTTCGTTTTTGAATGTATTTTCTAAATCTTTGGTCAAAAATTAACCATCACCCACTGATTTTCCCACGAAATTAAAATAGGGACAGTAGGTATTTCAAAAGTTTCAAAAACCATTTCCAAGTCTCCAAACTAGTTCCATCATCCATCAAACCACTTTCAAACACCACAAAACTAATCTAATCCTACCATACACCTTCTTAGGGTGTCATGGGTTCCTAATCACCAAAACCAAGTAGATCTAACAAGGATCTAACAAAAAAATCACTTCTAGGGCTTGTATGATCAAAGGTTTACAAAAATAAAGTGGTATAAGTTAATGCATGTATGAGATCTTGCAAGAAACATGTATAAACATAGTAATAACTTTGTAAAAATTATGAAATGAGTTTAGTAAACTTACTTGTAAGATTAGTGAAGTTGAGATGATTAAAACCTAATAATCCTTGAGTTTTTATTTCAAAACTCTAACAAGGACACTATAAACACAAGATTTATGCTAAGATCTTTGAAAAATTTTGGTTCTTCCTTGTTCTTCCTCTTGTGGCCGTGTATATGAGTAGAGAAAAGAGAGAATGAAAAGCTTTTTGAGTTGTTGCAAATGAGGTAAGAAATTAGTAAAGTATATATGTATTATTGATTTATATTACTATTATATTTGGTTAGTAATAAACATTAATGAGCAAAGAGTGTATAAGTGAAAATTGTAAGAGATTGGAGAGGGGGGGGGGGGGCGGCAATAGTCAAGGGGGGGGGGGGAATGTGGAAGACTTTTGTTGTAAGAAAATGTATTATTAGTTGTTTTGTGTAGTTTTAAATTGTACCGGGTACCGGGTTAACTAAAAATAAATTTTAACGGAGTTAACCGGGTCATAATAAAGTTATAAAAATTATAAAAATAGGTTGGATAAAATTATTGGGGGTTTAGATAATTATAGTTTAATTTCCACGAAAACCGTCGAAGTTTTAGTAAACTTAAGTTAATAATAAAAATAAATATCCAAAATACCGGGTAAATTAATATTATAATTTTTATATTATAAAAATGAATATAAAAATATATTGGGATCATAGTCGGGAGTGTTGGACGTGTTAGTCACATTTATAGTTCGCGTATTAGTGTTTATTTAAAATAAACACACGTAATTCGTTAATTATATTAAAAATATAATTTGAATACCCTACGAGTGGAATAGTATGCAAGTGCCCTAATAATGATATGTCGACTATTTCTAGTCCGTATGAAATGTCCCTGATAATAATGCATGAATTCGCTCCTGAACCAATACGGTTACGCGAATTTGAACACTCGTAAACTAAATTTACGATGACATGAATAATGCACGTGAATAGTAGTTTCCTCTCGGAAATGAATAGTGTCAAGTGAATAGTAAAATTTCTGAAGGTGTCTCGGAATGTCAAATTGACCTCAAAAACAATGAATAGTAAAACGATGAATAGTGATCAATGAATAGTAATTTGTGAATAGTAGAATGGCAAAGTTTGGAAAAATGACCTGAAATTGTGGGTTGTGACAGTCGCCCATCCAAAAAGGAATTCAGTCCCTGAATTCAGTTAGTGTTGGTCTCGGTACTAGGCTCGGTGAAAAGTTGTGGATACTTGCGTCGCATTTGGTCTTCTCGTTCCCAAGTAAACTCGGGTCCTCTTCGAGAATTCCAGCGAACTTTCACGATCGGAATTCGACTTTGTTTCAACTGTTTGACCTCGCGGTCCATTATTTCAACTGGTTCTTCCACAAAGTTAAGCTTGTCATCGAGTTGTATTTCTTCTAATGGTATAATGGCAGACTCGTCCGAAAGACATTTCTTGAGGTTCGAAACATGAAACGTGTTGTGTACGTTGCTAAGTTCTGACGGAAGTTCAAGCTTGTAAGCAACTGGACCAATCCTCTCCAGGATCTTGAATGGTCCAATGTATCTCGGGTTTAATTTCCCGCATTTTCCAAATCGTATCACGCCCTTCCAAGGCGAGACTTTCAACATAACTTTGTCCCCGACCTGAAATTCCAATGGTTTGCGTCGAACATCTGCGTAGCTTTTCTGTCGACTTCTAGCAGTTTCGAGTCTCTCTCGAATCTGAATTATCTTTTCTGTTGTTTCTTGTACCATCTCCGGGCCAGTACATTGTACTTCACCGACTTCGGCCCAACAAACTGGAGATCGACACTTACGACCATAAAGTGCCTCAAATGGTGCAGCCTTAATGCTCGAATGGTAACTGTTGTTATAGGAAAATTCGATCAACGGCAAATGGTTAGCCCAACCATTTCCAAAGTCAATCACACACGCTCTAAGCATGTCCTCAAGTGTCTGAATAGTTCTCTCGCTCTGACCATCGGTCTGAGGATGGTAAGCAGTGCTCATGTCTAACTGGGATCCAAAAGAATCTTGTAATGACCGCCAAAAGTTCGAAGTAAAACGACTATCTCTGTCGGAAATGATAGAAACTGGTGCACCGTGTCTTGAGACTATTTCCTTGACATAAAGTCTAGCAAGTTGTTCCATTGAATAAGTCTCTCTAATGGGTATGAAATGAGCTGATTTGGTAAGTCGATCAATGATTACCCAAATAGCATCGAAACCTCCTGACGTCTTAGGAAGTTTAGTGACAAAGTCCATAGCAATACGTTCCCACTTCCATTGTGGAATTTCTGGCTGTTGAAGTAACCCTGACGGTTTCTGGTGCTCGGCTTTCACTTTAGCACAAGTAAGACATTTGCTGACGTACGTAGCTATTTCTGCTTTCATGTTCGGCCACCAATAAAGCTTCTTGAGATCCTGATACATCTTATCAGAACCTGGATGAATAGAGTACTTCGACTTGTGTGATTCATGCATAATCAATTCTCGCACTCCACCATAGAGTGGTATCCAACTTCGGTCCTTGAAGCATAACACTCCATCTGATCTCTTTACAAAGCCATTATCGCTTTCTGGCATACCAAAAAGCTTCTCATGTGGTCGGTTTTCTTCTTTGAGAGCCTCAATCTGAGCTTCTAGAATTTTCGATGGCAATGGCGAAATGATAGTCATTCCCAATGACCTAACTCTCAAAGGTTTGAGTCGTTCTTTTCGGCTAAGTGCATCTGCTACAACATTCGCTTTTCCTGGGTGATATCGGATTTCACAATCGTAATCACTCAACAATTCTAGCCAACGACGTTGTCTCATATTAAGTTCCTTCTGATCGAGTATATGCTGTAAGCTCTTGTGGTCGGTAAAAATTACACACTTTGTACCATAAAGGTAGTGTCTCCAAATCTTGAGTGCAAAAACTACCGCACCCAATTCCAAGTCGTGCGTAGTGTAATTCTTCTCGTGTATCTTAAGCTGTCTAGATGCATAAGCTATCACCTTCTCGTTTTGCATTAGCACAGCTCCAAGTCCTTGATGCGAAGCATCGCAATATACCACAAAGTTCTCAATACCTTCAGGTAGTGACAAGATCGGTGCGCTACAAAGCTTTTGTTTCAATAATTGAAATGCGGACTCTTGTTTTTCTCCCCACTCGTACTTTTCATTCTTTTGTGTCAGTTTCGTCAACGACTTCGCTATCTTAGAAAACCCTTCAATAAACCTTCTGTAATATCCGGCAAGTCCTAGGAATTGACGAATTTCCGTAGGAGACTTGGGCGTAGCCCAATCCTTAACTGCCTCGATCTTTGCTGGGTCGACTTGTAAACCTTGGCTATCAATAACATGGCCAAGAAATTGAACTCTTCGTATCCAAAAATCACACTTTGAAAATTTGGCATACAATTGCTCCTTCTTGAGTACTTCCAGGATTGTTCTGAGATGTTCTTCGTGATCTTCCTTACTCTTGGAATAAATCAAGATATCGTCAATGAATACGATCACAAACTTATCAAGATACGGTTTGCACACCCTATTCATGAGATCCATAAATACCGCAGGTGCGTTGGTCAATCCAAAAGGCATCACTTGAAATTCATAATGACCATAGCGTGTTCTAAATGCCGTCTTCGGGATATCCTCTTCCCGAACCTTAAGTTGATGATAACCGGATCTTAAATCAATCTTGGAATAAAAACTAGAACCTTGTAACTGGTCGAACAAGTCGTCAATTCTTGGGAGTGGATAACGGTTCTTAATCGTTAACTTGTTCAGCTCACGATAGTCGATGCACATTCTGAAAGTTCCATCCTTCTTCTTCACAAACAAAACCGGCGCTCCCCAAGGCGAGGAACTCGGTCTAATGAATCCTTTGTCCAAAAGTTCTTGCAGTTGATTCGACAATTCTTGCATTTCCGAAGGTGCAAGTCTATACGGTGCTCGTGCAATTGGTGCAGCTCCTGACACTAATTCAATTTGAAACTCAACTTGGCGTGTAGGCGGAAGTCCTGGCAATTCTTCCGGAAAAACCTCTTGAAATTCCTTAACAATTGGCACACCTTCAAGTCGTTTCTCATCCGACTTCTTCTCCGTGATGTGAGCCAAGAATGCATAACAACCCTTGTTTATGTACTTCTCGGTCTTAATGCACGATATAATACTGAGTCTAGTTCCACTTCGCTCTCCGCGAACAACCAAAGTTTCACCGTTATAAGGAAGGTGAACAACTTTCTCATCACAAATAATTCTCGCTCGATGCCGAGATAACCAATCCATGCCGATAACAACGTCGAAACTTCCAAGTTCTACGGGCATAAGGTCTATATTGAATGGATGGTTTAGGAAATTTATGGTGCAACCACGAACAATGGTGTTGGTGTTAACCAAAGACCCATCGGCTAATTCAACGATATAGGAAATGTCTAATGGGGTTGGTTCTATGTTAAGTAAAGGTGCAAATGCAATAGAAACAAAACTTCTATCCGCTCCTGAATCAATTAAAATGGATGCATAACGATTATTAACGAGGAACGTACCCGCAACAACATTCGGGTCTTCCTTGACATCGTCTCCTCCCATGACATAAGCTCTTCCTCGAGCCATTCCATTTTGGTTTCCAGTTCCTTGATTCTTCTTCTTTGGGCACTCATTCCTGAAGTGTCCAAGTTCTCCACAGCCAAAACACGTTACCTGTGGTTTCTGATTGTCACCCACGATTGGAAGTCTACAATCTTTGATGTGGTGACCAAGCTTCTTGCAATTGCCACAAATATCTGGACAACGACCTGGGTTATGATGCTTCTGACACCTTTCGCACTTAGGTAGGTTACCAGTGTAACCTTTCCTATCAGTCGGTCCTGCAGCATAAACCTTTGCCACTTCTTGCCTCTTAGGTGGCGGCTGAACAGCATTACCACCTTGGTTGTAATCAAACCTCCTCTTGTTGTTGTTATTGTTGTTTGGATTGTTGTTTCGGTTATTGGGATAGTTGCGGTTCCGATTGTTGTTATAGTTGTTGTTGTTTCGAGTGTTGTTGTAGTTGGTGTTGTTTGAACGGTTATTGTTGTTGACAGCAGATTTCCCTTTGACTACTTGAACCATGAGTTTCTGAGTTATACAAATAGCTTCTTCCATTGATTGAGGGTCAAAAGAAATCACATCTCCTCGAACACTTTCAGGCAATCCACCAACAAAGTTTTCCATCTTTTTCTCATCATCGGGAACCATAGTTGGACATAGTGCAGCCAACTCCTGAAACCTCCTAAAGTAGGTCTCAATGTCATCCCCTTTAGTCACAAGCTCATAAAATTCCGTTTCCAATTTCTGTACCTCAGTACGCGGGCAAAACTTCTTAGACATCAGTTTCTTGAATTCCTCCCAAGTAAGCTTGTAAGCATTTTCCATTCCAATCGGCTGAGCATACGAATTCCACCAAGACATAGCGTCATCAAGTAGCATACCTGTAGCAAATTTTACCTTGCTGACATCCGGGCATCCGCACATGAGAAATACATTCTCAGTCTTTTCAAACCAGCGGATTAAAGCAACCGCTCCTTCAGTGCCCTTAAATTTAATAGGATCACTAATCTTGAAATCTTTCCATGTACATTCCCGCTTAGCAGCGGTTGGTTCAACTGTTCCTGTATTAGAAGCAGTCTCAGCAGCCCTTGCAGCAACCTCAGCTCTCTCAACCTCCAGAGCTTCTGCAATACTATCCCTGACCAACTTGCGGATAGCGGCTTGAGTCATAGTGGGGGTTTCTGGTGCAGTCTTACTCTTCCTTGGTGCCATATTTCTGATAAATCATAATGGAAATAACCATGAGAAAAATCATAATAGAAATAGTCATCGTACCAAAGATATACACCCACAACACGTATATAAATATACAACCACAATAAATATAAATACAACCACGACATGTACGAGTACAACCACAATCTGTCTAGACATCACAACGACAAGTATATATATACAACCACAACAACCACGTCACGTATATATACAACCACAACCTGTGTCGATACAACCACAACATGTACGAATACAACCACGACATGTATATATACAACCACAACCTGTATAAATGCGATAATAATAAAGAGCAACCACGAAACATCATAAATATAATCACAACACATGAATATAATACATGAAAATTTCGGCCTACATGGACCGATATAATATATAGCACAACATTTCCACATAGTAGAGTCGCACTTGATAATATTTGTTTGTACAACAATCAAAAGACTACAAGTTCTTGAACTATGTCCCACATCCCGGGACTAGGAAAATAATACAAGCTAATATAATACCAATCTACGTCTAGGCTCCTCTCGGTGCTCTAGATGGTCCAGGCTCTCCCCTCAAGCGGCGAATCTCACGATCCATCGCCACCACGATCTCCTCAAGATGCTCAAGTTGTAACTGAGAAGAAGCATCCCTACGCTCCAAAACAACTACCCTCTCTCGAAGCAGTGTCAACTGGTCTACCTGCTCCCACTGGGTCTCCTGTGTCGCCTGAGCTCTATCTCGAATCTCAGGTAACTCATCCCTAAGTAGCTCAATCTCCTCCTGGTGCCTCAACTGTCGTGCCTCGAGTCCATGGTAAGACACATCAATACTAACCCTACCCTGAATCAAATCCTCAACCTGCTCCTCAACAGTCTCAAGTCTAGTAGTAATAATCTCATCAACTCTATACCCCAAGCTATCAACTTGCTCCTGCTGAGCATCCAACTGATCCTCTAGTGTAGCAGCTGTAGGATCCCTAGCTGCAGCCGCTCTAGAACTCTCACCTATGTGGTACACTGGTGGTGGTGAAAGGTCATCAGTCTCGGTAATAGGTGAATCTGGAGTGGTAAGCCTTGCGCGCTTCCTGAGCGGCAAGAGTGAGGTAGGTATAGGAGTGGTAGTGGGTATGGCTGGTGGTGGTGGTGTAGGCACAGTAGGACTAGGGAGACTCCTATAAGTACATGTAGCAATACGAACTCTCTTCCTAGCAGTCTGGTAAGTCTTCTCCCTAGGAAACATAAGTCTCGGCTCTGAATGGATAGTAGTAGTAGGGGATGATGGTATGTCAGTAGGTATAGTAGGATGGACATGGGGAGTAGGAGCCGTCTCCTCCTCCTCGAAAGGCTCGGTGTCACCATCAGATGCCAAAAGTGGCAACTCAGGTGTAGGAGAAACAAGTGGTGAAACAGCAGTAGAGGACATAGAGCCCTCATCATCAGAGTCGGATATGGAGTAAAGTACAACAGTGTTGGGATTCGAAGACATGTCTCTGTGATAATCAAGGTGAAATAAAAATAAATAACTCGCATAATGGCATCGCCTAAAAATAAGTAAATATGCACTTATGATGAAATGATGATATGCTATGATGGTGTGGTTATAGTCTAGGGTCTATGATGCAACCTAGTTCGCTATAACCTTAGCTCTGGTACCAATCTGTAACACCCCCAAAATACCTGAATGGCAGCGGAATGGAATACCTGAGGGTGTAACGGATCATAGCACACAAGCAAGGAAATATTGAACGACCTAAAGTGTCGTTTATAAAATACATCGTTTGATTCATTCAAAATATTCAGAGTTATAAAACATTGGTCCCATAAGTTGGAAAAGGTTTAAGGAAACAAGTTTAGTACAATCAAACGATAGTTCAAAGTGCATGAAATCCAAAAGTGACGCGTCATCCTTGATATACAAAGTGACTCCATGCAATGCCATGAGGATATGCCTTAGATACCTGAGAAATACATTGCGAAAAACGGTCAACATAAAGTTGGTGAATAATCATAGGTTTGTAAGTAAATCGTAAGTACATAAGCCACAAATAATAAGTAAACCGACACGAATGTCAAAAATGCTACATTGGCTCTTAAGCTCATGACCCCGAAGCTAGACTTTGTAATGCCCCACCAGAGTGTTTACCAGACACTCAATTCGTTAAGACATGAAATGCATTCGTCCCATTTGGAGCAACCCAAACACGAATGGAGGCGTCACCCTCGATAGATCTATCCACTCACTCTCGCTTAGTACTAGAAATTAACGGTCCATGATAATAAATGGGGACTTGTCAAGACATGGTAATAAGGCAACTTAAGCAATGTATGGAATTTGTAATACTTGGGCATGTACAAAAATAATAGTGCAATGTATTCTCCCCCGTGGGATTTGAAATCAAATAAGTAATTAAAACGGGGCTATGAGAACTCACCTCAAAAGGATGATACAACGATGGTACAATGATGTAAGAGTAATCGGGACAATGAGGTGCGAGTACTAGCCGCAACCTAAATGAATAATCGCGATCTAATTAAGATCAAGCCGAAATGAAATGAATGCACATGCACATGATACTCATACCACTCGTAATTTGAAAATACTAGTTATCGTCGTAGAAAAATGGTTTCCATACTTAGGAAAAATAATTCCATTTAGAGAAGTATATAACTTGTCATATTAACTCGTACGATAAGTTAGCGTTATGTTCCAAGTATCAAAACCTTAGAATGACGTCGTCATGTCGTATAAATATTCCCTCGGGTCGTACGTATTCGTTTGTTAATAAAATCGTCATTAGTAACGTTGCTAGAAAATATACCATTTAGTACGTACGTTATTATTTTTATTTGTGACTATATATATATATATAGTTTTGATAATGTTAAAACGGGTATAACTCGGTCGTTTTAGGCTCGTTTTCCTTGTTCTTTATGTCCACGGATTCGTCTTTGTGTATACTAGTATATTTTAGATAACTCGGCTCCTCTAGGTTACGTTTAATGCCTCTTTTTACCCATTGAAAACTGCCAAACAGCAAGCAGTTTCTACCAAAAATAGTTTTCGTCGTTAAATTTGCAAAAATCATAACTCCTTCGTTATAAACTCGTTTTAATCCGTTCTTTCGCCCAAAGTTTCGTTTTTGAATGTATTTTCTAAATCTTTGGTCAAAAATTAACCATCACCCACTGATTTTCCCACGAAATTAAAATAGGGACAGTAGGTATTTCAAAAGTTTCAAAAACCATTTCCAAGTCTCCAAACTAGTTCCATCATCCATCAAACCACTTTCAAACACCACAAAACTAATCTAATCCTACCATACACCTTCTTAGGGTGTCATGGGTTCCTAATCACCAAAACCAAGTAGATCTAACAAGGATCTAACAAAAAAATCACTTCTAGGGCTTGTATGATCAAAGGTTTACAAAAATAAAGTGGTATAAGTTAATGCATGTATGAGATCTTGCAAGAAACATGTATAAACATAGTAATAACTTTGTAAAAATTATGAAATGAGTTTAGTAAACTTACTTGTAAGATTAGTGAAGTTGAGATGATTAAAACCTAATAATCCTTGAGTTTTTATTTCAAAACTCTAACAAGGACACTATAAACACAAGATTTATGCTAAGATCTTTGAAAAATTTTGGTTCTTCCTTGTTCTTCCTCTTGTGGCCGTGTATATGAGTAGAGAAAAGAGAGAATGAAAAGCTTTTTGAGTTGTTGCAAATGAGGTAAGAAATTAGTAAAGTATATATGTATTATTGATTTATATTACTATTATATTTGGTTAGTAATAAACATTAATGAGCAAAGAGTGTATAAGTGAAAATTGTAAGAGATTGGAGAGGGGGGGGGGGGCGGCAATAGTCAAGGGGGGGGGGGGTGGAATGTGGAAGACTTTTGTTGTAAGAAAATGTATTATTAGTTGTTTTGTGTAGTTTTAAATTGTACCGGGTACCGGGTTAACTAAAAATAAATTTTAACGGAGTTAACCGGGTCATAATAAAGTTATAAAAATTATAAAAATAGGTTGGATAAAATTATTGGGTGTTTAGATAATTATAGTTTAATTTCCACGAAAACCGTCGAAGTTTTAGTAAACTTAAGTTAATAATAAAAATAAATATCCAAAATACCGGGTAAATTAATATTATAATTTTTATATTATAAAAATGAATATAAAAATATATTGGGATCATAGTCGGGAGTGTTGGACGTGTTAGTCACATTTATAGTTCGCGTATTAGTGTTTATTTAAAATAAACACACGTAATTCGTTAATTATATTAAAAATATAATTTGAATACCCTACGAGTGGAATAGTATGCAAGTGCCCTAATAATGATATGTCGACTATTTCTAGTCCGTATGAAATGTCCCTGATAATAATGCATGAATTCGCTCCTGAACCAATACGGTTACGCGAATTTGAACACTCGTAAACTAAATTTACGATGACATGAATAATGCACGTGAATAGTAGTTTCCTCTCGGAAATGAATAGTGTCAAGTGAATAGTAAAATTTCTGAAGGTGTCTCGGAATGTCAAATTGACCTCAAAAACGATGAATAGTAAAACGATGAATAGTGATCAATGAATAGTAATTTGTGAATAGTAGAATGGCAAAGTTTGGAAAAATGACCTGAAATTGTGGGTTGTGACAAATACTTATCTCAATTACACATGAAAGAGATCAAGGGCTAAGAACCCTTGAAAAACCTGTAAAATTCGTACCAAGTTCGTACTTAGGGTTTCTCCAAAACTTCTCTCTTTTTTAATGTGAAAATTAGAAAACTATATATAGGAAATAGGGTCTGACGGCGTCAAGACAAAATTTGTGACGTTTTGGGAATTACAGATTTGAAGATTACAAAACCTACAAGAAAAGAATGAAGAAAGAAGAAACAATGAGGACCTAATATGTAATAGTTAGCTTTCGTAGGAAGCTAGGGTTTGTAACCTCCCTCTATTATATAAGGAGGGTAGGCGTCTAGGTTACAGATCATCCAATCATATAGAACTCTTCCAATGAGAGTCTAGACACACGATTATAGCGTGTGTATATTAGTAGTGTAGTAGTTTATTTTATTATCAATAAAGAAAACCTTGGAGTAATGTTGATGTTATGTTCTTGTTCTTATTCCGCTGTGCACGTTAACATTACTATATCCTAGATGGGCTTAAACGATTTTTTAACATGACGTCGTCATCTCGCCGCCAAATAAATCTCGGACTGCCTTGATCCAGATCTGACGCCGTCAAGTGTTATGTGTTTCCAGGCCGTCATGCATTTTCCTCTTGACGCCCTACTTCGTGACGCCTTCAAATCTGTACTGGATCGTCACGGAAATTACTCTTGACGCCGTCAAGATTTTCTTCTTGACACCATCACCTACTGTTCCCAGCAAGGAAAATTAAGACTTTGGCGTTTTCTTCACTTTTAAGCTCCAAAAACGTCCGAATTGCTTCCTTTTCCAGATTTCTCTCCCAAAGTACCTAAAATCACAAAAGGAACGATTTAGGGCAATATTTGATCAAATAAATTCAATTCCGGGCTTAAATGACCCCCTAAAAACGGTTCATTTTTCGCCTCATCATATACCCTTACACTTGAGATTTGCTTGTCCTCAAGCAAATGTGCTTTTATTCTACTCAAAATACAAGTTAGGGGTCATTTAACACTAATATAAAAGTAATTACAACAAATAATCGTTCCACTAAAGACCAATAGACAAGCACGGAGGTCATACACTAGCACCTCACAAATAGTGTTTAGATACTCACATCTCTCGGATGTAATAAAGTATAAATTACAATATGGAAACGGAAGATATCTCTCACTACCTGTCATAGCAAAATAGATTACCATAGGCTTGGGAAAGGATCAAACCTCCACCACATGGCGTAAGCACCTAGGATAAACTATCAAAGAGGCCTTTTAAAGGGTTGTAACGTTAGGTGTAGGGATATGAAATACACGGTTTTGTTGGATAAAGGAAGTTTTTACTGGTGGCGAGTTAACAATCTTGGTTAATTACATGTACAATATGGCATTGCTAAGCCAAGACTAGACTCGACTTAAGCTAATAAATGAAAAATAACAAAAACATAAAAATGAACATAGAATAAAAAGGGATGGTAGTCCGTATATTTTTTCTCTTTTTCCTTTTTCTATTTTTTTTTCTTTTTCTTGATTTTTCCATTTTTTTTTTTTTTTTTTGACATGCACTCTTACCCTACCATCCAAAATAATACATCATAGGGAATGAACATTCCCCTTACACTTGAATCTTTACATACTTTACAATTAACTAATCTAATGACTCGAATTAAGAAAATCAAAACACTTGGAGTACTTTTAAGATTAACGTACGTATGGGGGTAATAAATGATGTTCTTCCCCATTACTCCATAAAATAAGTACTTTACCCATGAGTCCCAATCGTCCCAAAACAATATGTACAAGGATATGACTCGACTTAGCAACCATGTAATCAATTAGATAGTTAACTTAGGGTTTAACAAATAACAATAATGCACTAAAAATGAGCGCATACACGGAAGGCTAAGGCGATTTGGGTGTACATTTAAGTGGGGTGTAACAAATTCTTCCTTTAAGTAAAATGCTTAAAGTTAGAAACGAAAAGATATGCTCGGAGGGGTGTACTAGGGGTTTCGTGTACTAAAAATGAGTACAACGCTAAAGGTGTGGAAAAATTAGTTGACTTAAGTAGTCAAGTAATATGACTTAAATGGTCAAGTAATTATGATATGGGTTTAACACAAGGGTGATCCTAATGCCTCTTATCATGTAGTAAATCCTACTACACGAATGTAGTCTCACTAGCGGTCTCGGGATGCATCACTAACGCAAGTTCTAGAATCTAAATGCTACCGGTACACTCATAAGCACTAATAGTAAATGCTTTTCCTATCAAATCTAAAGGCGAACCTCACATATTTGGGTGGAAAATTTTTCTGAATATATGGTTATGTGCTAGTCATACAATCTCCTATCCATGAGACGCTTGCTATGGCTAAAGTTTCACTCCTGAATGTTGTAAAAAAATTTAAATTTGGCGCTAAAATTGCACTAACAAGTATTTCTCATAGTTTTATTACACATCTACCATCAAACAAAACAAACTCAAGCGAAAGTGCATATGTAAGGTATCATCTTTTTACCCTCCCCTTACACTTAAGATGAACATTGTCCCCAATGTTCAAGTAAAGAATGTAAATGTGATAAAGTAAAAAGAATGAAATCAAATACTCCCCTGATTCGGTCCGTATGGATAATAAGGTGGCCAGGTTAAATCTTCCTCCAAGAAAATAAACAATCAAAGCTTCCCTTCCAGAATATACATCATCTTCTTGTCATACATAACCTGTAAATCCTAAGAAAATAGACAAGACAACCTCGCGTAAAATCGGCGGCATCCTATATAAGTTACTAAATCCTAGAAAACAAAATAAGATATAATGCTTGTGGAATGAAGTTTGCAGATTTCCTGGAGATTATAAAACTTAATAATTCACAAAAACCATAAGACTCCGTTAGAAAAACAAAACCGGTAAAATTTCCAGATTTTTACACGTGACGCCGTCAAGAGTTAACTCATGACGCCGTCAGAAGTGACCTGCAGAAATTCTTATGTTAAGTTTCCGGAAAATTTCTGGAAAAACTTGGTCTCACTTCCTGGAAAATCCTGCAAAACTTCATTATGACTCAATACAAGCATTTGACTCTAATAAATACGAATATACATGTTCATTTAATATTGTGGAGAATCATGATCGGTTTGTTTCTTAAAAACATATTTGGGGTTTCCCCTTACACTTATTTTTTGCAAAAATACTTTTAGGTGGAGTTAAGACTAGGCCAAACAACAAAGTAAATTATTTCCACTATTTGATTGAGAAACATGATCTACCAACAATAAAAATAAAGCATGCATACGGAAGCAAATAACAAACAAACAAAAATAAAATCACACAAAACATAGGTTGCCTCCCAAGAAGCGCTTTTCTTTATTTACGAGTCTTGTAGCTAGACTCAAGGTCATGGGTTAACGTGTATCGCTTATGCTCACATATCCAAGTGTGAGCCATCTAATAGTCGCCTCATCTCTCTTATAATCACCACCTAACTCTAAGCATCCGCGATAGTATCTTTTATTCTTTTCATGAGTATACTTAAGTCCTTTTCTCTTATCATTTTCACTTAACATTTCTATGGGCGGATACCTACTACACTTTTCCATGGAAAAATCCTTGAACCTAGGGTGTGTGCGGGGCATTTGATAGACAAAATCTTCATCCCCATCCGAGAATGTAATTAACCCCTCTATGAGTTTTTCATCGAGGTTGGTCAACCGTTTGAAAGGTTTTCCAAACACAACTTGGGTCAACTTATCATCAATAAACTCTCCTAGATTCTCCATAACCATGAACTCAACAAGATAAACCAAGCTTCCTACAAACACATGCAACGGTATTGCCCTAGCAATAATGTTTTCTCCTTTGTATTCTAACTCATCTACCATGATTTTATTGTATTCATTACACGAGATTATGTTCATTGGGAGAGATGAGTTAAGATAGGCGTTAAAGCTCTTAAATCCGATCTTACAAGGAAATTGCATGTTAAACGAACTATCACACTCAATCCTGGTTCTAGGGTCGACATACCTAAGAGGATTTATTTCTTCTTCCATCCTATTCTCATTAATCACATCACCATCATCAAGATCTTCATCGGAGTCTGAATAGTAAAAAGGACTAGCCCTACGGTCATCATCATGATCAGACTCTTCTAACTCAGAATTATTGTCAAAGTGATGGTTGGGTGAGAGATTAGGTGGGTTCCCATTCTCCACTAAAGGGAGTGGGGCGGGCATTTGGAAAATCCTACGACGAAAAACACGAATAACATGAATCAAACGATCAATGTTATTGTTATCCATCGAAATAATTTACGAACAAAGGACACAAAGAAAAAGATAGACTAAAGAAAAACTAAAAATAAAAATAAAATCTTACTAGAAAGGAATCTAGCAAGTAGACCTAATAAAAAGAAATTCTAACCTAGACAATAACTATTCCCCGGGCTGCGGCGCCAAAAACTTGATACGTGGGAATCGCACCAGGCTTTACCTCTCAAGGGATCTTGAGAAGCTTACAACCCCCACCAGGCAGTGTACCTGATCGTTGTAGTATAGTATAGTGACAAGTACCGGGGGATTGATCGTTCAGCTAGGAATAGTGTCGCTAGGATTAGAAAACCTAAATACTAGTTCTAAAGGTGAGAGATGATTATTTTTGTATTTTTTATATTTTTTAGAAAGCAAGTAAAAATCTCGGGTTTGAAGGATTTGGGCGGAATTAGTTGCTAGTCAACTAACCCAATACTAAAGATGCAATCAAAATAAAATACTAAAAATGAAAATAAACTAAATTAACTAAGGTTGTGAGCAATAAGTGGAGAAAATTGTGTTTACTTAGATTTCACTACTCCCTAGATATCTTTTACACGTTAATTACTTGTTATAGTTGCTTGGATGACGGATTGTATTCCTTAATACCATTCATGGGGAGGCGCACTTAATTCCCCAATCCTATGAGTGCCTACTTCACTCCTATGTCGAGCCGGCTAAGAAGCTCCTAACATGGGATCATTAGAATTTACTCATGCATTAAATATAATCAATAAAACCTAAGTGCACGTCAGTTCATGTTTCCTAAGACGTTCAAGCATGTTACCATTTGGAGATCTGCCAGTTTTCTTAAGCCTAACATCGAAATCATTCATCCAATACAACCATAAACAAGTAATCAACACATAATTAACATCTAGGTTTCATTAGATCCAAGCAAACACAATATAGATCTAGCCTAACATGATGGAATTAAGACAAGAACAAGATATAGACAACCAACACATAGACATATTGATTGAATTAAATGAATACTTATCTCAATTACACATGAAAGGGATCAAAGGCTAAGAACCCTTGAAAAACCTGTAAAATTCATACCAAGTTCGTACTTAGGGTTTCTCCAAAACTTCTCTCTTTTTTAATGTGAAAATTAGAAAACTATATATAGGAAATAGGGTCTGACGGCGTCAAGACAAAATTTGTGACGCCGTCATCTCGCCGCCAAAATAAATCTCGGACTGCCATGATCCAGATCTGACTCCGTCAAGTGTTATGTGTTTCCAGGTCGTCATGCATTTTCCTCTTGACGCCCTACTTCGTGACGCCTTCAAATCTGTACTGGATCATCATGGAAATTACTCTTGACGCCGTCAAGATTTTCTTCTTGACGCCGTCACCTACTATTCCCAGCAAGGAAAATTAAGACTTTGGCATTTCTTCACTTTTATGCTCCAAAAACGTCCGAATTGCTTCCTTTTCCAGATTTCTCTCCCAAAGTACCTAAAATCACAAAAGAAACGATTTAGGGCAATATTTGATCAAATAAATTCAATTCCGGGCTTAAATGACCCCCTAAAAACGGTTCATTTTTCGCCTCATCACCAAGCCCTGGTCCAAATAGCTCAAGGTGTAAGGCTAGCACTGGGTCTCATCCCTCACACCATCAAGGGTATTAAGCATAGTTTGGTAGGTAGGTAGAGCTTCCTCTATAAACATATCTCCGGCCAAAACAACAAAAATATTCATCAGGAAGCTCGGACCTAGCCCTTACACTCTTTTCCGGAGTTTTAATATGAAAGAGAAGAAAAGAAGAGACAAAATTGGATAGAAAAGAAGAGAAGAGTAATGTAATTTATTTTTTTATACCGTGTTCCCGAGTTGAGAGAGAAAAGAAGAGAAAATTGATGATTTTACAATTATACTCTTTGTCACATACAAAATTTATATTTTATTATTGGCATTTAAGTCATTGTTTAATTAAAATGTTTTCAAATATACTTTTCTCCCAAATCATCCCACTTTTGGGAAAAAAGTTTTGGAGAGTAATATAACCCAATTTTCTCTCCTCTTCTTCTCTCTTCTCTCCTGTAAAACTCTGGAACACAAATTTATTTCGTTTTCTTCCCACTTCTTTTCTCTTCTTTCAAAATTAAAACTCGGGAATACAGTGTTAGTCCCTCACTTGCTCAACAAATCCATCAGATGCGGGATCTGGTAAGAAATCCTGTGCTTGCCAACATTTCTCAACGGGCTTCAGATGGATCAATATATTCTGCTCAGCCCAACCCTCTATGGATTTGAAAATCTCGATCTTCTGTGGTGGCATAAAGTGTGTCACCTGAACGTGAACCTCTCGTGGATGGCTAAAGGGCTTTTTGCTTGCAACCCTGTGTAAAAAAAATAGTCATTAAAACCAACAAAAACAAATAACATAAAATACAAGAATGTAACTCCTTTCGGGCTAATAAACTAGCTTAGATACTATACAAGAATGTAACTCCTTTCGGACACAATAAAAGTTTCGAGTAAAATGCTTGGTATAATTATAATAGCTGCAAAAGGTCCTTTAATAACACGGAAATTGTTTTACCATATGTAATATGGATGCATAAATTCATGTGTCATACAGATGTAAATTCAGAACCAATCAAGTGTCACAAAATGCAGGTAAAAGTAACTTATACAACCAAAAGAAGTTTGGACTTTGCACCTCATATATCTTTGTAGGTAGTAATGGTTTCTACTTTAAATGGACATCGTAAAATTCAGAACCAATCAAGTGTCTCAGAATGCAGGTTTTCTGAGGGTGAGTCCCATTACTGGAAAACCTCTTGAAAAACACTTATCGGGATCACAGTCTCCCATAAATGCAATTGTTTATTGGTACTTAGCACTAGCCGAATGTGGCACATTCAGCATATTTTAACAAGAGATGGAAGCTCAAACGATTAGTAAAAGCAATAGAGCATGAAGCAGGACAATCTTAGTCCAAGTGAACAGAAAAGTATGTTGCATAAAACGGTACAATTGTAAGAGTATGTTCCTATCATCGTCCACAATTAAATAAATACTTATTACCACTAACAAACAAAGAATTTCATAAATTTTTCGTTTCTAACTACTTTTCTAATAGCTTGCAAATGTAATACACAGAGGTACTATAATTAAATCACATTTGAATTTTAATAGTTAACAAGCTGTAAAAGTCTTGTTGGCAATTGTTGCTACTTATTTAGTTAGACAAAGGCATGGCCTACTTTAATCACATTTCAATTATATACGAGATTACAACTCTTAACAGTCGAGTGAAGGCAATACCTACTTTAATCACATTCGTTTATTTTGTTGTATAGGCAGGGGTCATTATTGTACTCCGTAATTTATTTCCTAACTGTAATTATACAATTATAGTTCCAATAGGCTATACCAGCTAGCATAAATATCGACAAAGCTAAATCAGCATTATTCCGCTCAATCGCAGCCGAAATAACACGACAACAATCAGAACAATTTTGTATATTTTTCTTCGGAATTTAAATATGAAGCCATGGCCACCGACCTCGTCAATTAACTCCTTACGGTTTGAGATTTATAACCGAAACAGTAGGCTAGAATTTTATTTTATTTTATTTTATTTATTTATTTATTATTATTTTTTTTTAGTATGGATAAATGGCGGTGGCTACGGTTTGACAGGGTGGCATTGAGGCGGCAACTTAAGGTAGCCTACAAGGTCCGAGGATGAGACCTAGAGGTCTGATATCATGTTAAATAACGTAAACCCCGTAAATAATAGTAATATTTATTGATCCACAATATATAGAGGTTAAATGAGAGGAAACCTAGAGAGCCTAAACTCACAAACGGGTTTGGGCTTATCTATCATCTAATAAAACTAACACTTTATAAACCATCGCCGTTGTGCGCGGGCTGTCGTCTAGTGTCAAATAGAAGAAGAAAATAGCACCGGTTTGGACTTTTGAAATAAAACCCACCCATCTTGCCATCATATAACATACTCGAGGACCAATTCTAGAGATGGTCCAAATGTGAACAATAAAATGTTAGCAGGTTAGCATAGGCCGACTCGTCACTAATGTAGTAGTAGTAGGGTAATTAACAAATAAATTTAAGGATGACCTTTACTCGATAATAAAAACATCGAAAAGTCGTGGTGGCACAGCCTATTTAAGCATCCTTAAAATTTTAATTGAGAAACATGCAATTCCATCATCTCAGCAACATGTCAAAAATGACAAGTTTTCAAGTAATAACCTTGAGTTTGAGCATGCTTATGATCATTAGCATGGTGAAAGGAAGGTGGCTAGATCTCGAAACATATTTAACATTAATGATATCCTATGGTGTTCATAACATCTCTAACGAGAATCCTCCTAGTCTACGTTTAGAAATTTCAAAGTTGTCAACGTTGTATGCTGAAAAGAGGTGTGAGACCCTATACGGGTTCTTGCCATGTGCAGACACGATGCCAGAAGGCGTGTTCTTGATGGTCATGTATACGTATTTGATGATGCTGGGGGAGGAATGGATACATAAAGGAAGTGAGGCTTTGCACCTATGGATTGGCGATAAGGCACTTGGTGCAAGTGTTTTTCGGGTGCTTATGGCTTTGCCAAGAATTGTCGTAGTCCTAGGTATGGCTCTCAATTTTATACCGCATTAGTTCCATACTATATACACATATATGAAGATCACTACGTTTATATGTATAAAATGAAGATGGCCACAATGTTAAACAAACTAGATGCATGAAATATGGCATAATGAGGAGTATCAAGATCATAGAATTATGTATTCTAACAATGCATTTTCTTTGATAGAACCTTGATTTAAAAAAAATAATAATAAAAATAAAATAAAATAAAATAAAATTGGACATACATCATGATTTTTTTAACATAATTTTTTTTAACATTAAACCAATATAGATGATGAGAGTTTACACTGTTTTTGTGTAAAACATAGATAATAACTTGCATTTTCTTTTTACAACATTCCGCAGATATTTTTAATAATTAAAATTATGTAAAAAGCTTATAATATTATTTTGGGTTCAGGTCGCAAAATAGCAACAAACTTTTTTCAAAATTCCGCCTTGTTTTGTAAACTATAAAAATATCATTAAATGCAACAAACTTTCATGAAGTGTTCCGATATACAAATTTTGATGTGTTGTCATATAAGAAAAACTGACATGCGTCACTATTTTTAACGTGACAACACACAAAATGTGCATCTTGAAACGCTTTATGAAAGTTCGTTGCATTTAATGATATTTTATATAGTTCACGTATTAAGACGGAATTTTGAAAAAAAATAATATTTTGTCAAAAGTATAATTATGTTTGAAAATTGAAATCAATACTTCTTAACTTATACTCTCCAATGATAACTTTACTCTCTAATAAACTAATTTCTCAACTTCCAGATTTACATCAAATTTTTTCCTTTATTTCGTAGTCTCTGGCGTCCTTTCTACGGCCTCGGATGCCCAAAACCAAGTGGTTTTCGGGGTGAGCATGTATGCAGGATCGACTGTCATCACTCTCACACTTATATGGGGAATTTGCATAATATTAAGTAGACATAAGCTTGAAAAGGGATCATCACCTGAATCTGATCATCAACAAGACTCATCGATAAAATGCTTGTCTCTTAAACACAAACATTCATTTCTGACTGGTTAGATCATTTCCTTAATCTATAGTTTGTGAGTTCTAGTAGGTTAACTTAGAATAAAATTTACGTATAGGCGTACAATCATTTATTTGCATAGTGCTATATGAACACATGGAGATATAGTTCCGAAACATTTTAAATCCTTTTAAAACTCCTCTTATTGTAGATACGGGCGTTAATGTTGACAAGGATACCGGAGCTATAGTTGTAATTATGCTTCTTTCGTTGATCCCATTTGCCTTTGTGGGACTAGTACATTTTATGAACACTCCAGCTATGACTTTGTCCGCACTCATAGTATCAGGCATTTCCCTACTTCTATATTTTGGTTATCAGGTATGTACTAGTAATAGCTAACGTGAGATTCATGAACTAAACGTTATAGGCTGAACAATGAAACCAAATTACTTGGGATGTGCACTTTTGCTTGTAGGTTGGACATCCATGGATTCGGGTCAGGAGTTTGGAATACTTGAAGCAAGAGAACTTAAGGGCGCGCTTTTTCTATCATGTCAAGAAGCTTGCAGAAGTCGATGATCTTGTTGACAAGTAAGGGAATTTCAAATTTACCTGCTTCAAAAGGTGTTACAATATCCTTTGTATATAAAATAACAAAATAAACTTATCATATACTCCCTCCGTCCCAAAATATAAGTTCATTTTGACTTTTTAAAAGTCTTTTTATTTTAACTTTGACTTTAATTATTATTTTTCGTGTTATATAATACTTGAAGCAAAATATATAAATGGGTTTGTGTTTTAAATGTATTTTCATTGGTATACTTTTCATCAAGTGTTATACAACACGAAAAAAAATACTCCGTAATTAAGGTCAAAGTCGGACTTTGAAAATTCTAAAATGGACTTAAATTTTGGAACGGAGGGAGTAACATTTTTTAGGGCAGCGGATTAATGCAATACCTTGAATTTTCAGAACTTTTGATAAAGCCGACAATAACGGAGATGGACGCATATCGCATGATGAATTGGAAAATTTGGTGGCCGAATTAAAGTTGGAAAAAGATAATATGTCCAAAGAGTACGCCAAAGCTGATTTTGAAACACTTCGATAAAGACAAAAGTGGAAGCATCAATAGGCCAGAGTTCCAACAAGGATGCACCAATTGTCTAGAAAAAGAGAAGAATGAGGCAAATAGTTCTGGATCTGTTTCTAAATATTTATGGAATCAGGCAAGTTACGCTTAGAGGGCCGGGTACCCTGCGCCATGCCTCACGTTTTCCCCCAAAACGCCACCCGAGCACGCCACAACCACACCAGCCATCGCGTTTTCGTGTCCCGAGCCATCACCACCAGCCCAAATGGTCCCGGAAAACGCGACGGGACGACGCCACAACCACACCGTGGCTCGTGTTTTCCCGTTTTTGTTTTGGCGTTTTCCCATTTTTTTTCTCCTTTTTGAACGTTAGCTAACTGTTGGAAAAAGCTAATACATATGGGTGTATTATTGAAAAGCAAATCATATGATAGATTGTGTAGAAAAAGAAGAAGATTATTCAAGTTGTAATGTGTGTTGTGGACCGATGATTATCAAAAGAGGGAGAGGCTGCCTATGAATAACATAATAAGGATTAGGGTTGAAAGATATGAGACAAATTAGGGATTGTAGTTATATACCATTATACCCTATATCTAATTCGGCTGGTATTATTGTAGTTATATACCATTATACCCTATATCTAATTGGGCTGGTATTATTTTTGTTCATGTCCAACTTTAGTTTCTATTATTTTGACTGAAATAACACACCCATGGTAAACTGATTTGAAATAATTGGTCCGAAATATTTTTTTTAGTTAAATGGTTAATGTATTTTTTTTTTAATTAATGAAATTTTAATGTTACTTAAATGTGTTGGTTTATTTAAATAAATAAAAAAAATATGTGGGGTCCAAATGTGCACGACGGCACAAGAAATTGGTGTTATTGGAGGGAGGGTGTTTTTGGTGTTGTAGTGAATTCTGGTGTTATGTGAAAAAGTGCTGATGTGGCAACACTTATTCCCACGGCACCAGCGGGACGGCTTCACGGTACCTAATGCTCTTACTCGATGATAATTTAGTCATTCATTGGCAACTCGTAAACTTTTCTCAGATTTTAATACTTTATCTACAGGTTAAGAAAAAAGAAATAAACAAACAACGCTCAAATCTTACGATAATTGAGAAAATCATGCCGAGAATCTTGAAACAAGTCCATGAAAAGCATGAAATGGTGAAAAAAGATGGTGAACCTGACAGAGAAAAGATTTTGGGTAAAAGCTCAACGATCCGGTAAATATATTACACCAAAAAGCATTTAAGTACAGCGGATATGGGTGAATCCCATATCTCAGCCCGTTACATAGGCGCAAAGCTTACATAACAAGATACTTCCTATTTAGAACAAGAAACAAACCACTAGCCACATGATAATCAAAGACTCTGACAAAAATATAAACTACTTCCTACGACCTTGGAGATTAAAGCCATAAATGGCATTAAGAGCATCCAAATTCCCTGGAAGATCATAAATTTGCTTCGAATAATCATCATAGTCATCAAACTCATCCTTACGCTCATGACCACCTCCAAAAAGATTTGCTGATTTGTCGAACGTGTTAAGAACCTCATCATCATCACTATCAGAAACCACAATCTCACCCGCCTTTGAAAATGGGTTAGCCCTCTAAGTGTAAGAGGTAGACGGAATAGGAAGACCATCATCATCTACAAGAGTAGCTTTCCCATCAATAAGTAGCTTTTCAAGCTTCCCAATTTTCTCAACTATAGGAGTAGAACCAACTTCCTTTGTTCCCATTGAATCACTCACAAGCGGTTCTTGTGATACATTAACGTTTAATAGACTCACAAGAGGATCTTGTGAAACAGAACCTATCTCAAGAGACTCTTCCTCATTAACTTCCATTGTACAACTAGCATCCACATCCTTGTTGTTGTCATTAGACGGAATACCAAAAGCATCTGTATCATCCATATTAAGAGCAGCAAACTAATTAGATGTAGAAATCTTCGTTCCACTCGTACTAGGCACATCAGAAGCCCTTTTCATAGTGTCACCCACCTTCTTAGGTTCAGAAGGATTCTTTTTGGGTTGATACTGAAACTGCTTACCCACAACAGGTTTAATAAACCCTCATTTACCCTGAGTAGTATAAAAATAGAAGGGTTATATTCTTGACCCGTAATGTATTCTAGTTTTAACAATATTTCATGATTCGCTTACTCTGCCTATATAGGTTATTTTCACAACACGACAAGGATAATAACGATGAAATACATGGAGATGAGCTGAAACAATTCATCGAGACTTTTGATTTTGGAATAACATTAGACCATGATAGAGTCTTGGACGAATTGGTAAAAGATTTTGATGATGATGATAAGAATCAATTGGTAGAGAAAAAAGAATTTGTAGATAGATTCATCTAATGGATTGAGAAAGCAATTAATCATGATCAAAGCATTAAAGATCCAAAGAAGGCAATTGCAAAGTTTGAAAAGGTTGTTTACTAAAAATAGTTCATATACTGTGTTGATATAAATAATGTTTGTGAATGTTATTAATATTTCTCAATAAACCTATGTTTTGATAATCACAAAACTTAAATCAAATTAAGTCAAGAATAAGACATAAACAAGTATTTGGTGACAAATATTTACTTCTACATCTTATATCACTTAAGGTATGCATAAACTTAGTAACTTATGTATTACATGATCAAAGGAAATTTTATATTAATACATAACATTATATAAAATGATTTTAACATTTTATATATATTTGTAAATCATTTTTGGTAAAG
Organism: Artemisia argyi; assembly: GCA_030686995.1. NCBI lineage: Eukaryota > Viridiplantae > Streptophyta > Magnoliopsida > Asterales > Asteraceae > Artemisia > Artemisia argyi. The sequence goes on from CM060685.1 coordinate 7,176,759, forward strand.
CTTTATTAAACCACAAAAATATGATTTCAAATTTCCAACCAAAAAGGGCAAATTTTATCCAGAGAATCTTTTCAAACGTTCAGGAGGGCGGCCCCCTTAATTTTACTAGGCGGCCCCCTTAATCATTAAGGGGACCGGCCTATAATTAAGGGGACCGGCACGCTCCCGAACAGTAAAATCTGGCCCTTTAAATACTGGATCATTTTGCACATTTTCCTCACCTTTTTGCACTATAAACTTTCTGATCCAATCCTCTTCTCTAGATCTAAAATCCTTTGATCATATATTTCATAAGTCTTTGTTTCCAAGTGATCCAAAGCTTCATCCATTCAAGTGCAAGAAGAAGAACACTTCTCTACATCCATCTTATTGTAGTGGTGTTGTGTATTGCTAGTTTCATATAGTACTAGTGATAGCTAATTGATAAGGTGTTGTGTATATTTGTTGATTGTAGAATCTTGGTGTGTTGTAAACTAGTTTAGTAGTTGTGACTTAGTTGTGCATAGAAGAAGGTGTGAAGATTGACTAGGTGTGAAGACGGTGTGAAGTCTTGAAGAAGGTGTGAAGGTGTGATTAAGGTGTGAAGATCACGTGGTGTGATATTTGGTGTGAGATTGGTTCTAGCTACGATTAGAACTCGACATTTAGCTTAGTGTCGTTAACTTGTGTAAGCCAAGGTGTGTAAGGTTTCTCCACCATAAGGAGTTTGTTGACATAGTGAAGAAAACTCTCGAGTGTGGTACTCGGGGAGTAGAGTAGGGCAAGGAAGGTGTCCTTGTAGCCGAACCACTATAAATTCACGTGTTGTGGTTTGATCTTTCTAACTCTATCTCTTCTTCATTATATTTCAATACTTTCAATATTAGTTTAGACTTGCTTATATTGGTTGTTGCTTGAATTCACTTAAGATCGAATCGAAAGTTTTTATAACCAACAAAATATTTTTAGAAATAAATTTAAAAGGACATAAAACTATTCAACCCCCCCCCCTTCTAGTTTTCCACAATTGGTATCAGGAGCCACGTCTAGCAAGATCTTTAAAATATATTGTATTTTAAAACTTGTAACGATCTATGGAATCTGAAAAATATTTAGAAGGGCAATCTATGCAAAGACCACCACTATTTGAAAGTGATGGATTTTTATATTGGAAAAATCGATTCGAAACTTATGTGAAGTCAAAAGATCTAGATCTTTGGCATGTTATTACTAATGGTGACTTTTTACCTATTCAAAATAACCCGGAAACTAAGAAAGATGAAATCGTACCTTTTGAAAAACAAAATGATGATTTAAAAAGAAAACTTGCTAAAAATAATGAAGCAAAAATGGTTATTTATAATGCGCTACCACGTAAAGAGTACGAAAGGATCTTTATGTGTGAAACCGCAAAAGAAATTTGGAACTCTTTACTAATAACTCACCAAGGTAATAGTCAAGTCAAAGATAATAAGATAGATCTACTTGTTCAACAATACGAGCAATTCACGATTCCGGAAGAGGAATCAATTGACAATGCTTTTGCTAGATTTAACACTATCATCACAAGTTTAAAAGCACTTGATGAGAATTTTTCTAGTAAGAATTTTGTTAGGAAGTTTCTTAGAGCTCTTCATCCAAAATGGCGAGCTAAAGTGACGGCTATTGAAGAATCGAAGAATTTGTCAACTTTGCAACTAGACGAATTAATTGGAAATCTAAAAGTCTACGAAGTCATCATTAAAAAGGACTCCGAAATGGTCAAGGAAAAACGAGAGCAAAGCAAGTCAATCGCCTTGAAAGCTAGAAAGGAATCTAGTATCGAAGATAGCTCATCTTCCGAAAGTGATGACGAAGAATACGCCATAGCCGTAAGAGATTTCAAGAAATTCTTCAAAAGGCGAGGAAGATTCGTAAGACAACCGTATGATGAAAAGAAAACATTTCAAAAGAGTAAAGATGACAAGAACAACAAGATTGAAAGAAAGTGTTTCAAGTGTGGAGATCCAAATCACCTTATTGGAAAATGTCCAATGATGACAAAAGATCAAAATCAAAGAGCATTTGTTGGAGGTGCTTGGAGTGATAGTGATGATGATGAGAATGAAACGACAAAGGAAGAAAAATGTCTCATGGCGAATACACCAAATGAGGTACGTTCCGAAACCGAATATTTTAGTGATGAAAGTATATCATTAGATGAAAAAGATCTAGATAATGAATATATTAAACTATGCAAATTAGGACAACTAGTAATGACCAAAAACAAATCACTAAAATACATTAACAATCAATTAGAAAGTGAAGTACTTGAACTAAAAATTAAAATACATCAACTAGAAAAAGGTAAAGAAATTTTTGAAGAATGTAAATCATGTCAAGAGCTTAAAGGTGAAAACGAAACACTTAGGGAAGAAATTCGCAAACTTGACAAATTTGAAAATAGTAGTAAATCACTTAGTAAAATAATAAGTATTCAAAGAACATCCGGAGACAAAACCGGCTTAGGATTTAATTTAAATGAGGCTTCAACAAGCGAGATTAAAAATGTAAAATTTGAAAGTGAACTCAACAAACAAAAACCTTTAAAATCTAATCCTGAGTATATACTTATTAGTGATAAGAAAATACCTCTTGCCAACGATGAAGAAGTTAAAGATTTTTATAAACCGTCTTTAAAGACCGAAGTAGGATCTTCTAAACCCAAAATAAGATCTAAAACTCCACCACCTAGAAAACCAAATAATTCTCATCCTAGGTCTAAAACGCCTCAACCAAGAAGAAATCAAAATAGACAAAACTATAATAACAATAGTAATCAAATGTGGAACTACCAACAAAGCTACAATCCTTGGGGCATTCTACCACCTTTCATGCACCCGAGTCAAATGTCAAACATGTTTGGACCAAATAACTTTGGACCAAAAGGAAAATGGAGATCAAATGGCTAGACGAACATTCCTTGAGGCAATCTTGGTTTTTCTCTCAACATAGACTTTTTCAAAGTCTATATTTCATCTTGATGATGTTGAAGACTTCTTTTGAAGACCACCGGGTACGCCATTCTTTCACAACTCATTGCCATGCTTAGATAAATATGCATTGTTTGATTTCGTCAATTATTTAGATATAATTTGTTATTGTCTTCTATTTGTTAGAATCACATATATACTTATATATACATATATATATTCTATTATACGTAATATATTAAATATATATATATATATATATATATATATATATATATATATATATATATATATATATATATATATATATATATATATATATATATATATATATATATATATATTCACTTGCACATAACCTAGATACGTTATTTGTTGACTTTCTAGAACTCCAGGAAATCGTTCTTTATCGAACCCTTTCCTTCCCCCTCGCGTTATTCTAGTAAGTCCTCTTCTAGGAGACTCATGATGATGAAGGGATATGAGTCAAGTGGACTTTTATAATGCAAGAACGCCTTCGCACGTGAACACTATGGATGATACAAACTCCTCTCGCCGACAATATCCTATCTCCGCTACCATCCTTTAAACCTCACCCATCAACCCATCTTTCACTCACATTTATACTTATATATAAATATATATATATATATATATATATATATATATATATATATATATATATATATATATATATATATATATATATATATATACACACTTATTCACATATTCCCGAACATACCTCAAACCCTTCATCAACTTAACACTTTGATCATTTTATCCAAAAATTGTCAAAGGTATATTTTAATTATCGAAACGGTAATTAAAAATTGTTAAGAATTCTATCATCGTGCCAATAAACGTTTACGTATTTTTGATATATTATAAATCTAATTATATACGTATAAATATTTTTGTTCCAGAAACGAATTCCGCTAAAATTTGGAAAGTTTCAAAGGCGGCCCCCTTAATGATTAAGGGGACCGGCTTGTTATCGAGGGCGGTCCCCTTAATGTTTAAGGGGGCCGGCCATCTGACAGTTCCAAATCCGTTTTTCCTTCTTAATTCCATTCCCAAACACTTCATTCACTCATTTGTTCTTCCCCACTGCTACTGAGTACGAACCAAAACCCCCAAAAACTTCAAAATTCTCCATCATATCATCAATCCGGGGTTATTTCGCAAGGGGCAAACATCAACCAAACATATAACAACATCTTTTGTAAGTTTTCCAACATGCATTTCATCACATTTCATTCGATTTGGTGTCTAATCAATAATCATGCATTTTATTAAAACTCATTTTAATTCGATGTTAAGAGTAATTGAAGCTAGAAATTGAACTACCAAATACTCCCCATAGGATTAGGATGATGTTTTGCAACTCAAAATTAGTATAACATATCATCTAGTCAAAATCATTAATCGCCCATAAACCCTAGTCGAATTTTATTTTTCATAAGTCACATTGTTGATATAACTCTTAAAAACCATTTAAAACTTACTACATTACGTTGTTTTAACGATCTAAACAATCAAAGCATACTTTTCAAGTTGTTGTTAAATGGTTCATGAAGACAACATGGGCATTTGGTTCATGAATAAACCATAACTATATGAAGTTATTTGAAACCTAAAACTAGCTTATAAGTTTTGTTAATAATACTAGAATCAATAGAGGCCATCAAGATATATAATCAATATATATATTGATATTTTTATGATATTGTTATCTAGTTAAGGGAGCGTTTGGTTCGTCTCAAAAATGATATTTTTTGAAAAACTAAAATTCGCATTTTAATCTTTTAGACAAACTTGTGTTGTCTCAAACTCTTATGGAATGGGAGATATATAATCTAATATATATCTAGCCTTATTTCGAAATGAATTATGATATCATACTCTTCGATATTATATATTCTAAACGAGTTTAAAATAAAAATAAAAGGAACATCATGAAACTACTTCATTGAATATTTTTTTTGTGTCGAAGTAGAATTTCGTTCCACATATAGTGCATATAATTATATAAATATATAACATATGCATGATAGTTGTTCTTATATTAATTTTATTTTTTGTTGTTATATTGTTTAGGTGAAAATGCCTAAGACCACGGTTGGTGATGTATCCAAAACCAAACAATACATTCCAAATGTCTCTTCTACTCCCGGCATGTCTCCTTCAGTTGCATGTTTCTATCGTCCCATTGAAAATAGAAACATTCACGAAGGATGAATTGTCGATCCATCTTTCTATGAAAATGATCAAACCGAACGAATGTTCACCAATATTCGTTTTGAATGTCTTTTCCAAATCAACGAACCTATCATCCCCGTTTTATCCTCGACTTCTATAGCCAAGTGACGGTGCAAACCGATCCCTATGGTCATCTCCTCATTTCCTTCATGATTCAAAATCAATTCATCACTCTTTCTCTTGCTCAATTTGGGCAAATTCTTAGAATCCCATTCAACGGCCAAGCCGTTTTCTCAAATGAATGGGATCTTTCCACTCTTGAAATAAATCGTCCTCAGGATGGCCCCTACTATTCTGAGATTCCTAGTCCTGAAGACATTCGTCGAATGCTTGAACTAGAACGTCGTACGACTAGTCGAGTAATCAAGTCGAAGAATGTCGATATTCATGCCAATCAAATCCTCCTCAAAGAGCTAAGCCAAGATATGAAGAAGTGGGAAGAAATCATTCGAGAGAATGCGTTTGGTACTGGTGGTCACCGTGATCATGTCACGGCGAGCATTGCCCACATGCTTTATTGTGTTATTGCTGAAGAGCAATACAACTTGGCTTATCTTTTTGTTCATCAAATCATGTCCGCCAAAAACACCACAAATGCCAATCTTCCTTACGGTATGTTTCTCACACGACTTTACCGTTATGTGATGGAACATTACCCACATCTTCAAAGAGACTACTACGTTCATATCCTTCCTACTTTGAACCAACTTACTCGTGTTCGTACTCGCCGTCCTCGTAGTGACAAAGGAAAATCTCGTGTTCCCTTATACTCTAGGGGTCGTGGTTCTACATCTCATCGTGATGACGATGATGATGAGGAGGAAGACACCTCACGTGTTAGTACTCCATCCCCCACGACCTTTGTGGAAGATCTTTCCGATCTTGATGATACCGAATATCAAATTCCTCTTCCTCATGAACGTACCGATGAGCTTCTATTCACTCGTCAAACGTCTATCATCAATCGTCAACAACAAATGCATGAAGAACTTCGAGGGGGATTCAAATCCATTGGGAAGATGTTTAGGAAGATGGTTGGAAAGAAGAAGAAGTAGAAGATTTTGATGTATTGCTACTTATTATGTGTTTTTAATTTGACATTTGTATGGTTTGTTACTTGTCCGACTTACTCGGTAATACTTGTGTTAGCTCTTGTTCATCTCTTGAATAATTTTTTAGTCTTTGAACAATTATCATGCTATGCTATGCTTCTTTTCTAATATGGATTATAATATGTTAATTTGCATGCAAAATTTGGTTATATATATATGTTTATATATCATCATTCCTAGTGTATATGCTTCTAATAGAGCTTGCTGGAAAAACAAACTTGAAAAATGGCCAAATTCTGCAAATTTTGGGTTTCTGGTCGTCTGGGAAAACACCAGATGGGCGGCCCCCTTAATTCCCTAGGCGGTCCCCTTAATGATTAAGGGGGCCGGCATACAATTAAGGGGACCGGCCATCTGGAACTGGGTTTACTGTATTCTTTTGCATCTTGTGAATCCTTTCTCTAGTTTCAGCTACCATTTCCCATTTTGACCCAACTGATTTTAGAATCTCTTTCAACCATTTCAAACATTTACCTAAATCATCCAATTCCATACTATAAATTCCCTCCATTTTCACCATTCTTCATCTCATCATTCATCATATCATCATGACTCCTCCAAGCACCTCAAACTCCAAAACCTCCAAGAAACAAAAACTTGTGGTCATCCCACCAAAACAACTCTTCATTGACTTAACAAATGAAGACAACAAAACACCATCACCTCCACCCAAATGCTCATCCCCAAGTGCACCCAATGCACCATCTAAAACACCTTCCACTCATGGAACTTCTTCATCATCCATACCCTCAACCTCATCAATCAATGACTACATCAACTTACACTTGTCACCACAAGTATCATCACCACCTCCTACACAAGAACCCATGTCTACTCATCTTACCATCTCACTTTCACCAACAACACCACTTGATGCTCATCTCTCATCACCACAAATTTCACCACCATACTTTGCCAATCCCGTACCTTGGAGGCTACTTGAATCCCATGGGGATACTTGTCTTTGTTGCATCCATAACCGCACGGTCATCTTTGGCCTTAGAGATGAAATTCAATATATGTTCTCATATATTGAACATTTGCTTACCCACCCACCACCACCACCAACTCCACCATCCTCTCCAATAATCCCTCCACCACAATTCTCACCCATTACTCCACCATCACCATCATGCTCTCCAAATTAAGCATATGACATGCTTAATAAATAAAGCCTTTACCCTCCATTTTGCTTGCAAGCTCTATGAAGTTCATGTACCCTTTGCATGATGATGTATCTTTCTTGTTTAATTGGCTTATGTATTTGCTACTATGGTGTTAGCTTTTGTACTTGTATTGTTGTGTCTTGACACAACCATTTCTCTAATATGAATGCTTCTTTCTTTCCTTAGTACATTATAGTTGTGTGCATGTCTATACTTGTGCTTCTAATATTTTTGTTTTGCAAGCATTCCATAGCTCGTTCTCTTGGTGCCCCCAAACGAGGGGGAGTACACATCAAGGGGGAGTTTCTACCTGTCAAAATTTTCACGAATGAAAACTTGTCGGCTTAACCTTTTTGATGTAACAAAAAGGGGGAGAAGTACATATAAACTCACTAAAATACTTGTTTAAAAACTAATTTTTGAGTTAATGAGTTTAAGTTTTGTAATCATCAAAAAGGGGGAGATTGTTGATATAAATAATGTTTGTGAATGTTATTAATATTTCTCAATAAACCTATGTTTTGATAATCACAAAACTTAAATCAAATTAAGTCAAGAATAAGACATAAACAAGTATTTGGTGACAAATATTTACTTCTACATCTTATATCACTTAAGGTATGCATAAACTTAGTAACTTATGCATTACATGATCAAAGGAAATTTTATATTAATACATAACATTATATAAAATGATTTTAACATTTTATATATATTTGTAAATCATTTTTGGTAAAGCTTTATTAAACCACAAAAATATGATTTCAAATTTCCAACCAAAAAGGGCAAATTTTATCCAGAAAATCTTTTCAAACGTTCAGGAGGGCGGCCCCCTTAATTTTACTAGGCAGCCCCCTTAATCATTAAGGGGACCGGCCTATAATTAAGGGGACCGGCACGCTCCCGAACAGTAAAATCTGTCCCTTTAAATACTGGATCATTTTGCACATTTTCCTCACCTTTTTGCACTATAAACTTTCTGATCCAATCCTCTTCTCTAGATCTAAAATCCTTTGATCATATATTTCATAAGTCTTTGTTTCCAAGTGATCCAAAGCTTCATCCATTCAAGTGCAAGAAGAAGAACACTTCTCTACATCCATCTTATTGTAGTGGTGTTGTGTATTGCTAGTTTCATATAGTACTAGTGATAGCTAATTGATAAGGTGTTGTGTATATTTGTTGATTATAGAATCTTGGTGTGTTGTAAACTAGTTTAGTAGTTGTGACTTAGTTGTGCATAGAAGAAGGTGTGAAGATTGACTAGGTGTGAAGACGGTGTGAAGTCTTGAAGAAGGTGTGAAGGTGTGATTAAGGTGTGAAGATCACGTGGTGTGATATTTGGTGTGAGATTGGTTCTAGCTACGATTAGAACTCGACATTTAGCTTAGTGTCGTTAACTTATGTAAGCCAAGGTGTGTAAGGTTTCTCCACCATAAGGAGTTTGTTGACATAGTGAAGAAAACTCTCGAGTGTGGTACTCGGGGAGTGGAGTAGGGCAAGGAAGGTGTCCTTGTAGCCGAACCACTATAAATTCACGTGTTGTGGTTTGATCTTTCTAACTCTATCTCTTCTTCATTATATTTCAATACTTTCAATATTAGTTTAGACTTGCTTATATTGGTTGTTGCTTGAATTCACTTAAGATCGAATCGAAAGTTTTTATAACCAACAAAATATTTTTAGAAATAAATTTAAAAGGACATAAAACTATTCAACCCCCCCTTCTAGTTTTCCACATACTGGTTTATTTTTGTTACTGATGCACTGACACTTTTTCCAAATTTTCAGGATAACTGGGGAGAAATTGACGCACTCTTGAAACGGGAGAAACCTAAAGCAACCATCGTGTATGCTATATTTGGAATAGCGATCATGATCACAATTTCATCTGCCTTCATAACAAGTGTCATACAATTCTCAACAGCGGCTCGCATACCTTTTCTCTTCACTTCATTTGTTATGGTCCCGATTGCCCTGAACGCTAAAATGGTAATCAATGCACTTCTCGATGCTCAACCCCATGTTCAGAAGAATGCTTCTTTGGCATTTTCAGAGGTTTGTACACTTTCACTAATGCATCACTTACTTTATGTTTAAGAGTTAATATCTTGATGAAATGAAAATTTCAAAATTATATTTCAAAAGTAAGATTTTATCAACCGAGAACTTCATCACCATATATGATATATGATGTAAACTAACAACACGATTTCGTTTATCTAATGCAGATCTACAATGGATTGGTGATGAATAACCTTCTTGGGTTGCTAACATTGCTTGTCACGGTATATATAAAGGGACTATCATGGACCTACTCGGCTGAGATGCTCGCCATCATGATACCTTGTGCCATTGTTGGTGTATTCACGATTAAACGTGACACCTATCCTCTTTGGGCGTCCATCTCAACGATACTACTATATCCGGTTTCCGTGTATATCTATTATGTTTTGCCAAATGCTAGCTAAATGAACGATGTCAAAGTGGTATAGGTTAGAAGTGAAATGACAATGGATTGATGAATATAGGTTGGGGAAAATTGTCCAAAAATACATCCAACTTGCTACATTTTACTATTGTTTGCTATGAACTTTTTTTTTCCTATTGTATACACGAACTTTCTTAATCTTCCTATTATATACACGAACTTTCTTAATCTTCCTATTGTATACATGAATCTGACGTGGCATGGAGTTAATTATATAAATTTACATGAATCGTCCCTGTGGCTCAAAACAATTACACCATTCGTCCTTGAAACAATTACATAAAAGGTCCCTGTAGGTCAAGAGTTAAAATATTTGCATCGTTAGTCCTCATTGAGTTAAAACATTTGCATCATTAGTCCTCATTGACTATTGAGTTAAAATATTTGCATCGTTAGTCCTCATTGAGTTAAAATATTTGCATCATTAGTCCTCACTGCCACCCACCGGCACCACCGCCCACCACCACCTACCACCTCCACCTCCGCCACCCACCGCCCATACCTACCACCACCCACCACCTACCGCCACCACCACCCACCACCTCCACCCACCACCACCACCACCCACCGTCACATACCAACACCCACCGCCACTACCCACCACCGCCACCACCACCCATCGCCACCACCAACACCACCATCACCACCATATCCACCAACCACTACCCACCACCCACCATCCCCACCACCCACCATCACCACCACCACCACCACCCACCGCCACCACCACCAAAAACCACCACCGCCACCACTACCCACCGCCACCCACCACTACCAACCACCACCACTACCCACCGCCACCACTACCAACCGCCACCCACCAACACCCACCACCACCACCACGCGTATAAAATCATGTATAAAAACTTGGCGATGAGTGGTGGTAGCAGTGGTGATGAGGCGAAAAATGAATCGTTTTCAGGGGGTCATTTAAGCCCGGAATTGAATTTATTTGATCAAATATTGCCCTAAATCGTTCCTTTCCCAAGCCTATGGTAATCTATTTTGCTATGATGGGTAGTGAGAGATGTTTTCCATTTCCATATTATGATATATACTTTATTACACCCGAGAGATGTGAGTATCTAAATACTATTTGTGAGGTGCTAGTATATGACCTCCGTGCTTGTCTTTGGTCTTTAGCGGAACGATTATTTGTTGTAATTACTTTTATATTAGTTTTAAATGACCCCTAACTTGTATTTTGATTAGAATAAAAGCGCATTTGCTTGAGGACAAGCAAATCTCAAGTGTAAGGGTATATGATGAGGCGAAAAATGAACCGTTTTTAGGGGGTCATTTAAGCCAGGGAATTGAATTTATTTGATCAAATATTGCCCTAAATCGTTCCTTTTGTGATTTTAGGTACTTTGGGAGTGAATTCTAGAAAAGGAAGCATTTTGGACGTTTTTGGAGCATAAAAGTGAAGAAAATGGCAAAGACTTAATTTTCCATGCTGGGAACAGTACCTGACGGCGTCAAGAAGGAGAATGTGACGGCGTCGGGAGTAAAATCCATGACGACCCAGAGAAAACCTGAAGGCGTCAGATGAAGGGCATCAAGAGTTATTTTGGTGACGGCCTGAAGATGGATTACACATGACGGTGTCAAACCCAGATCTAGGCAGTCCGAGAACTTTATTGGTGGCGATATGACGGCGTCAGACATTTACTCTTTACGCCATCACCTCACAAAAACTATATATACTTTTCTATTTTTCATTCATTAAGAGAGGAACTTGTGTGGAGAATACTAGGGTCGAACCTAATAAACCCTAGGTCGTTTGTAACAGTATTTTCAAGGGTTTTCACCCCTTGAAACCTTTCATGTTCAATTAAGATAAGTCCTTTTTCAATTCATTCAATATGTCTATGTGTTGTTTGAATATATCTTATGCTTGTCTTGATTATAACATGATAGGCTAGATCTATTATGTGTTTGCTTAGATGTAATGAAACCTAGATGTTAATTATAGGTTGATTGCTTGTTTATAGTTGTAATGGATGAATGATTTCAATGTTAGGCTTAAGAAAACTGGCAGATCTCAATTGTGTAACTTGCTTGAACGTCTTAAGAAATATGAACCGATGTGTACTAGGTTTTTAATGGTTGTATTTAATTCATAAGCAAATTCTAGTGATCCCATGTTAGGAGCTTCTTAGCCGGCTCGACATAGGAGTGAAGTAGGCGCTTATAGGATTGGGGAAGTAAGTACGCCACCCCATGAATGGTATTAAGGAATACAATCCGTCATCCACGCAATTATAACAACTAATAACCTGTAAAAGATATCTAGGAAGTAGTGAAATCTAAGTAAACACAATTCTCCCATATATTGCTCACACCGCTATCTTATTTTAGTTTATTTTCATTTTTGTTATTTTATTTTGATTGCATCTTAGTTATTGGGTTAGTTGACTAGCAACTAATTCCGCCCAACTCCTTCAAAACCGAGATTTTATTTGCTTTTATAAAAACATAAAAAATACAAAAAGAATCATCCCTCACCTCTAGACCTAGTTCTTAGGCTTTCTAATCCTAGCGACACTATTCCTAAGTTGAACGATCAATCCCCCGGTACTTGCCACTATACTATACTACAACGATCAGGTACATTGCCTGGTGGGGGTTGTAAGCTTCTCGAGATCCCTCGAGAGGTCAAGCCTGGTGCAATTCCCACGCATCAAGTTTTGGCGCCGCAGCCTGGGGAATAGTTATTGTCTAGGTTAGAATTTCTTTTTATTAGGTCTACTTGCTAGATTCCTTTCTAGTAAGACTTTATTTTTATTTTTAGGTTCTCTTTAGTCTATCTTATTTCTTCGTGTTTTTGTTCGTAATCTTTACCATCCGACATCATGGAAGGTGGTAACATCTTTGAACCCATCAACCCACCACAACAAGACCACCCACAAAACCCACCACTAGCTAACCAACCTCTTAGGCCCCGAAACCTAGGAGAGTATTCCCGACCTAGCCACCAAGGCTACTGAAACACCATTGAGCTCACCCAAGGAGCCAATGTGTCTCCCTTGCGATCCGACACCATCCGGTTAGTGCAAAGCGGATCTGCATTCCATGGACTTCGTTTCGAAGATCCAAATCAACATCTCAAGGACTTCCTTAAAATTCTAGATTCCATAGACCTAGATGTTGCAACTAGAGAGACGACCCGATTATGCCTATTCCAATTCTCTCTACGTGATCAAGCTAGTCAATGGCTTGAACGTTTACACGCGGGATCCATCACCTCATGGGATGATCTCACCACTCGTTTCCTTGTTCAATTCTTCCCACCGGGGAAGACTGCGATGCTTAGAAATGACATTTTGATGTTTAAACAACATCAGGGGTGAAACTTTCTACGAAGCATGGGCTCGTTTCAAGGATCTACTCCACAAAGTCCCTCATCATGGTATAAATCTTTGGTTATTAGTTCAGATTTTCTATGACCATGTCGACTATCACACTAAACGTACAATCGATAGAGCCGCGGGAGGTAGATTACGTGATAAGGATGCCGAGGAGTCTTGGGCAATTATTGAAGAGCTTGCCGCCGATAATCAAGAGTTATGGGAGTTTAATCATACTATAAAAGCAGCCATCAATGCAATCTCGACACCTGGAGGGACTAATCAAATCTCTGATGAACTCCTTTGCAAACTTGAGGCAAAAGTTGACTATTTTGAGGAAAGGCAAAAGAGACCCCTAAGTCCCAGACAGGCTACTGTCAATTCTGTCTCGAAAATGACTTCAACGCCATTATCAGAGTCACCCTCTAGAGAGAATGTTGAGACTTTTCAAAACTATGCCCCACCTTATTCCCCTCCCGAGAAACTTAGCCCGGAATTTGAAGCCAAAATGAGAGAATACATGGCAACTCATTCAGAGCGGCTTGCTAGATTCGAGGAAGCAGATTATAAACAAAAAGAGGAGATGCAAGAGAAAATGAATGAGATGATGAGCTTGATGGAGGAGTATGCCAACCCGAAAACCCCCGAAAGGATGTTACTGAGGAAAGAAAGCATCATCCCCCCTACCCGATTTGTTAATTCTATCACAATTGTCCACACGGATAATAAGAAAGTAGAAACCCCTAGTGAACAAACCGCAGAAGAACCGCCAAAATCCCAATCCTTAAGTTACTACCTGAAACATGATATAAACGAAAGCACTATAACAAATTGGATAAAGGGTGACGGGCATAACCAATCTTCCAAACAGGGTTCAGAGAAGGAGGAAGAGGGAAGAGATAAGTATGATACATTACCTGGGGGACCAATATTCGAGAAACTATTGGTACAAAAAGTAGCTACTAAGCAGATGGCGTGTGGGAACTTTGAGATACCGGCCAGTATCGGGAATTTGAAATATCTAAACGCTTTCGCCGACCAAGGATCGGAAGTAAATCTTATGCCCCTAACTATCTACACCCAACTAACGTCAAAAATGCCAGCCCCCACTCGTGTTAGGCTGTCCTTCGCTGGACAGTCTTACGTGTACCCCTTGGGAATCGCAGAAGATGTGTTGGTCAATGTTACAGGATTCATGTATCCCGTTGATTTTATGATCATCGATGATAAGGGAGATGGATGCATGCCAATAATCCTTGGGGCACCATTCCTCACCACCGCAAGAGCTGTCATTAAGTATGAAGGTAGGAAAATTGAGCTTAAATCAGGAAAAAGAAAGATTAGCTTTCCCATGACCCCGCAATATGGGCAAGAGAGTTTGAGGGGGAGAAGGCTCAAAAAAAACATTGACACATCATCTATTCATGTTCAGGAGAAAATACTTGCATGGGAGGCAAGAATCAAAAGCTACAAGGAGGTTGAACATGAAAGAAGCAAAAGCAATGAAGTTCATGTCGAGTTCGAGCATAGTCAACCAACGAGGGGCCATGTACCATTCGAGAAAGGGAACTTAGTACTCTTAAGACACTTGGAGATAACGATACCTCCTGATAAACCGAGTCCCTGGTGGTATGGGCCTTTCACAATTGAAAGCATAAGCCAAGATGGGATGGCTAACTTGAGAAGTAAAGGAGGAGGAGAGGTGATTGCAAGTATCGACAGATTGAGACACCACCACCACGATAGTAATGATCGCAACTACATGCGGTACATCATCTCAAGGGATGAGGTCACGTAGTAACCCATGACCTTGAGTCTAGCTACAAGACTCGTAAATAAAGAAAAGCGCTTCTTGGGAGGCAACCCATGTTTTGTGTGATTTTTATTTTGTTTGATTGTTATTTGCTTCCGTATGCATGCTTTATTTTTATTGTTGGTAGATCATGTTTCAAACTAAAATTCTGAAAATACTTTATTTTGTTGTTTGGCTTAGTCTTAACTTCATCCAAAGGTATTTCGCAAAAGATAAGTGTAAGGGGAAACCCCAAATATGTTTTTAAGAAACAAACTCGATCATGATTCTCCACAATATTAAGTGAACATGTATATTCGTATTTGTTAGAGTCAAATGCTTGTATCGAGTCATAATGATGTTTTGCAAGATTTTCCAGGAAGTAGGACGAAGTTTTTCCAGAAATTTTCCGGAAACTTAACATAAGAATTTCTACAGGTCACTTCTGACGGCGTCAAGAGTTAACTCCTGACGGTGTCACGTGTAAAATTCTGGAAATTTTACCAGTTTTGTTTTTCTAACGGAGTCTTAAAGTTTTTGTTGAATCTTTAGTTTTATAATCTCCAGAAAATCTGCAAACATCATTCCACAAGCATTATATCTTATTTTGTTTTCTAGGATTTGTTAGCATATATAGATTGCCGCCGATTTTACGCGAGGTTGCCTTGTCTGTTTTCTCAGGTTTTACAGGTTATATATGACAAGAAGATGATTTATATTCTGGAAGGGAAGCTTTGATTGTTCATTTTCTTGGAGGAAGATCTAACCTGGCTACCTTATTATCCATACCGAGTAAATCAGGGGAGTATTTGATTTCATTCTTTTTACTTATTTCAATTTTACATTCTTTACTTGAACATTGGGGACAATGTTCATCCTAAGTGTAAGGGGAGGGTAAAATGATGATACCTTACAGATACACTTTCGCTTGAGTTTGTTTGTTTGATAGTAGATGTGTAATAAGACTATGAGAAATACTTGTTAGTGTAATTTTAGCGCCAAATTTAAAATTTTTTACAACATTTAGGAGTGAAACTTTAGCCATAGCAAGCGTCTCATGGATAGGAGATTGTATGACTAGCACGAAACCGTACCATTCAGAAAAATTTTCCACCCAAATATGTGAGGTTCGCCTTTAGATTTGATAAGAAAAGCATTCATTATTAGTGCTTATGAGTGTACCGGTAGCATTTAGATTCTAGAACTTGCGTTAGTGATGCATCCCAAGACCGCTAGTGAGACTACATTCGTGTAGTAGGATTTACTACGTGATAAGAGGCATTAGGATCACCCTTGTGTTAAACCCGTATCATAATTACTAGACCATTTAAGTCATATTACTTGGCTAGTTAAGTCAACTAATTTTTCCCACACCTTAGCGTTGTACTCATTTTTAATACACGAAACCCCTAGTACACCCCTCCGAGCCTATCTTTTCGTTTCTAACTTTAAGCATCTTACTTAAAGGAAGAATTTGTTACACCCCACTTAAAAGTACAACCAAATCGCCTTAGCCTTCCGTGTATGCACTCATCTTTAGTGCATTATTGTTATATGTTTAAACCCTAAGTTAATTATCTAATTGATTACATGGTTGCTAAGTCGAGTCACATCCTTGTACATATTGTTTTGGGACGATTGGGACGATTGGGTAAAGTACTTATATTATGGAGTAATGGGGAAGAACATCATATTATTACCTCCATATGTACGTCAATCTTAAAAGTACTCCAAGTGTTTTGATTTTCTTGATTCGAGTCATTAGATTAGTTTATTGTAAAGTATGTAAAAATTCAAGTCTAAGGGGAATTTTCATTCCCTATAATGTATTATTTTGGATGGTAGGGTAAGAGTGTATGCAAAAAAAAAAAAAAAAAAAAAAAAAAAAAAAAAAAAAAATCAAGAAAAAAGAGAGAATAAATAAATAAATAATAATATAGAAAAAAGAAATGAGAAAAAAACATACGGACTACCATCCCGTTTCATTCTATGTTCATTTTATATTTTTATTATTTTTCATTTATTAGCTTAAATCGAGTCTAGTCTTGGCTTAGCAACGCCATATTGTACACGTAATTAACCAAGATCATTAACTCGCCACCAGTAAAGACTGCCTATATCCAACAAAACCGTGTATTCCATATCCCTACACCTAACGTTACAACCTTTAAAAGACATCTTTGATAGTTTATCCTAGGTGCTTACGCCATGTGGTGGAGGTTTGATCCATTCCCAAGCCTATGGTAATCTATTTTGCTTTGACAGGTAGTGAGAGATGTTTTCCATTTCCATATTGTGATATATACTTTATTACACCCGAGAGATGTGAGTATCTAAACACTATTTGTGAGGTGCTAGTATATGACCTCCGTGCTTGTCTTTGGTCTTTAGTGAAACGATTATTTGTTGTAATTACTTTTATATTAGTGTTAAATGACCCCTAACTTGTATTTTGATTAGAATAAAAGCGCATTTGCTTGAGGACAAGCAAATCTCAAGTGTAGGGGTATATGATGAGGCGAAAAATAAACCATTTTTAGGGGGTCATTTAAGCCAGGGAATTGAATTTATTTGATCAAATATTGCCCTAAATCGTTCCTTTTGTGATTTTAGGTACTTTGGGAGTGAATTCTGGAAAAGGAAGCATTTTGGACGTTTTTGGAGCATAAAAGTGAAGAAAACGGCAAAGGCTTAATTTTCCATGCTGGGAACAGTAACGGACGGTGTCAAGAAGGAGAATGTGACGGCGTCAGGAATAAAATCCATGACGACCCAGAGAAAACCTGAAGGCGTCAGATGAAGGGCGTCAAGAGTTATTTTGGTGACGGCTTGAAGATGGATTACACGTGACGGCGTCAAACCCAGATCTAGGGAGTCCGAGAACTTTATTGGCGGCGAGATGACAGCGTCAGACATTTATTCTTGACGCCGTCACCTCACAAAATCTATATATACTTTTCTATTTTTCATTCATTAAGAGAGGAACTTGTGTGGAGAATACTAGGGTCGAACCTAATAAACCCTAGCTCGTTTGTAACAGTATTTTCAAGGGTTTTCACCCCTTGAAACCTTTCATGTTCAATTAAGATAAGTCCTTTTTCAATTCATTCAATATGTCTATGTGTTGTTTGAATATATCTTATGCTTGTCTTGATTATAACATGCTAGGCTAGATCTATTATGTGTTTGCTAAGATGTAATAAAACCTAGATGTTAATTATAGGTTGATTACTTGTTTATAGTTGTAATGGATGAATGATTTCAATGTTAGGCTTAAGAAAACTGGCAGATCTCCATTGTGTAACTTGCTTGAACGTCTTAAGAAACATGAACCGATGTGTACTTGGTTTTTAATGGTTGTATTTAATGCATAAGCAAATTCTAGTGATCCCATGTTAGGAGCTTCTTAGCCGGCTCGACATAGGAGTGAAGTAGGGGCTTTTAGGATTGGGGAAGTAAGTACGCCACCCCATGAATGGTATTAAGGAATACAATCCATCATCCACGCAACTGTAACAAGTAATTAACCTGTAAAAGATATCTAGGGAGTAGTGAAATCTAAGTAAACACAATTCTCCCATATATTGCTCACACCACTATCTTATTTTAGTTTATTTTCATTTTTGATATTTTATTTTGATTGCATCTTAGTTATTGAGTTGGTTGACTAGCAACTAATTTCGCCCAACTCCTTCAAAACCGAGATTTTATTTGCGTTTATAAAAACATAAAAAATACAAAAAGAATCATCCCTCACCTCTAGACCTAGTTCTTAGGCTTTCTAATCCTAGCGACACTATTCGTAAGTTGAACGATCAATCCCCCAGTACTTGTCACTATACTATACTACAACGATCAGGTACACTGCCTGGTAGGGGTTGTAAGCTTCTCGAGATCCCTCGAGAGGTAAAGCCGGGTGCAATTCCCACGCATCAAGTGGTGGGTGGTAGTGGCGGCGGTGGTCGTGGCGGTGGTGGCGGTGGTGGGTGGTGGTGGCGGCGGGTGTTGGTAGGTGGCGGTGGGTGGCGGTGGTCGTGGGTGGAGGTGGTGGGCGGTGATGGTGGTGACGGTGGGTGGTGGTGGCGGTGGTGGGTGGTGGTGGCGGTGGGTGTTGGTAGGTGGCGGTAGGTGGTGGTGGTGGTGGGTGGAGGTGGTGGGCGGTGGTGGTTGTGGCGGTGGTGGGTGGTAGTGGCGGTGGGTGTTGGTAGGTGGTGGTGGGTGGTGATGGTGGTGGCGGTGGTGGTGGCGGTGGGTGGTGGTGGTGGAGGTGGGTGGTGGTGGGTGGTGGCGATGGTAAATGGACTAACGTTGCCTTTTGATGATTCAGACCAGAAGGGTCAAAATCATGATTTAAAATCGATACGGAAACATTTTTATCAAATGTCAGGTTTTCATACGTTTTTATTTATTTTCATATATTTTTATCCGTTTTCATACATTATATATATATATATATATATATATATATATATATATATATATATATATATATATATATATATATATATATATATATACTGATAAAAACGGATAAAAACATAAAAAAATAGATGAAAACATAAAATAATAGACGAAAACGAATAAAAACATGAGAAAAATGAATGAAAACGTATAAAAACGGACGAACACTGATAAAAACCTATGAAAACATGAGAAAACCGGACGAAAAGGGATAAAAACGTATTAATAACTAACAATGCAAATATTTTAACTCAATGAGGACTAACGATGCAAATATTTTAACTCAATAGTCAATGAGGACTAACGATGCAAATATTTTAACTCAATGAGGACTAATGATGCAAATATTTTAACTCTTGAGCTACATGGACCTTTTATGTAATTGTTTCTAGGACGAATGGTGTAATTGTTTTGAGCCACAGGGACGATTCATGTAAATTTATGTAATTAACTCCATGCCACGTCAGATTCATGTATACAATAGGAAGATTAAGAAAGTTCGTGTATACAATAGGAAGATTAAGAAAGTTCGTGTATACAATAAGAAAAAAAAGTTCATAGCATACAATAGTAAAAGGTGGCAAGTTTGATGTATTATTGGACAATTTTCCCTATAGGTTGGGTATCAAATTACTACATACTATCCCAAATAAAATCTTGCTATATTTTGTTTTCGGGTCCTTACTATTAGATGATTAATTTGGCCTAAACTCGATTATGGGTTTGAGTCCATTATGATTTCATGTTATGTGTACTCTATATATACCTAAGGGGGTTTATCATTTCCATTCTATGTTATGTGTCCCGACAAGTTTATATAAAATTCAAACTCAGAAGACATATAAAATAAACAATTTCTCGTTTATTGTAGCAAATTCAATATCAAATGAACGGAAATTGTTTTACAAAAGTTACACTTTTCATTAAGTATCTAAAATATATAAAAAGCGACATGCAAGTATCTTTGTATCGAGTAAACGGTTGACAACATTATGGGAAGACTGACAACAGAGTTTGGCAAAATATACGACCAAATTCTTTCATTAAAAAACACAAAAGGGACCTTCCCCCGCTTAAAAAATATACGACCAAACTCCACATAATCAACATCTTAAAAAATATCCTTCCCCCGCTTAAAAATTATTGTCATAAGAAAAAATCATACAGTTTAATAAAAGTGAGATCATTACAATTTTTAACTACTGATGCGTGGAATTGCGCCCTCGCAAAAGGTTTTACCTCTCAAGGGATCTTGAGAAGCTTGCAATCCCCACCAGGCAGTGTACCTGACCGTTGTAGTATAGTATAGTGACAAGTACCGGGGGATTGATCGTTCAACTCAAAGAATAGTGTTCGCTAGGGTTAAAACTCACTAAAACTAGGTCTAAATATGAAGGATGATTCTTTTTGTATTTTTTTTATTTTAAATGAAAAGCAAGTAAAATCTCGGTTTTGAAAGGAGTGGGCGGAATTAGTTGCTAATCAACTAACCCAAATAACTAAAGATGCAATCAAAATAAAATAAATTAAACTTAAACTAAATTATGGTGAAAACAATAATGAGAGAAAATGTGTTTACTTAGATTTCACTACTCCCTAGTTATCTTTTACCGGTCGATTAGTTTGTTATAATTGCATGGATGACGGGTTATATTCCTTAATACCATTCGTAGGGCCGTGTACGATCTTCCCTAACTCTATAAGCTTCTACCTCTTCCTATGTCGAGCCGACTACTAACTCCTAACATAGCCTCATTAGTAGTTACCTACGCATTAAATACAACCAATATATCGTAGTACACCTCCTATCATGTTTCTTAAGACGTTCAAGCAAGTTACCAATTGGAAGTCTGCCAGTTTTCTTAAGCCTAACATCGAATTCATTCATCCACAACAATTATAAACAAACAACCAACCCATAATCAATATCTAAGTTTCATTACATCTAAGCAAGCAAAAAAAAAAAAAAAAAAAAAAAAAAAAAAAAAAACTAGCGTAGCATGTTAAAGAGAAGACAAGCGTGAGATATAATCAAACAACACATAGACATATTGAATGATTTGATGAAAGACTTATCTTCAATTAAGCATGGATGAAATAAGGGTTTGAAACCCTCAAAATATCTTTAAAATTCGTCTAGGGTTTACTCCCTTCAAAGTTGCACACAATGAATGAAAACTAGAAAACTATATATAGATTCTATATCCTGACGGCGTCAAGATATAGGTGTGACGCCGTCAACTCGCCGCCAAAATAATACTCGTATTGCCTAGATCCACTTCTGACGCCGTCACTCTTTATGGACTCTGGGCCGTCTCTCTTTGTGTAATACGTGACGGCCTTGGCGACCGTAAAGGGTGACACCGTCACGCACTCTTTAGAAAACTCTCTGGCGTGTCACGTGTATTTGATTTATCCACCTCTTTGTCAAGTCTTGATGTCGTCACTAGCATCATGTGACGCCGTCATGTACAATTTCCAGCATGATTTTGAGACTTTGTCGTTTTCTTCACTTTTTCGCTCCAAAAACGTCCAAAATGCTTCCTTTTGTAAATTTCCTCTCAAAAGTACCTAAAATGACAAAAGGAACGATTTAGGGCAATATTTGATCAAATAATCTCGACTTTGACCTTAAATGACCCCCCAAAAGCGGTACACTTTTCGCATCATCAACCACTCAAATAGAATATTCCCCACTAAATTATTTTTTTATTACTAATTATATGAAAAACAGACAATTATTTTGAGACATTATTAAAATAATATAGACTATAATTTTGAAATGGAAGAACTTGTGACCCGGATCCATCCCTTTTCCACTTATAATCCCAACACATGTCAAACCCTCTCTTCCCTAAGTCAAACAAAATAAAAATATAATAACTTTTCCCTCCTGTTACTGTTTATCTCCCACACTTACCTGCTTCCCTCCATTTTTACCCAACCTTAAAAGCTTCTAGAGGATCTCTGACATGGCAGACTAGTGCGGACACCAAGAGAATGCCACATCAGCAGAATGGAGGCTGATCATTGGATGGAACACATCACAAGATAATCCAAGGGCTGTAATTGAAGCAAATGATGATGAGATTTAACAATGGTTATAATAAGAACATCCAGGAGCTTCCAAGGAAACCCTAATGGCACCCCAAGCTCTCCTATAAATAGAGGCCTCCACCACAGTTGCAACCCGTCCAGTTTTTCAAGCTTTTAGAAGAATTTTGACCTTTTAGTCTTTTTGTAATTTCAATTCCAGCATTTTATTTTACTTGTAATTTCAATTTCAGTTTTGTAATTCACTCTTTTATCAATGCAACTGAAGTTTCCTTTTAAATTCCTTGAAATTTAATTTCCAAGCAATTTATTGTTTACTAGTTGTTTTTAAGCTTCATTTATTGTTTAAACAAGCTCATTCCAGCTCATTATAGCTTTTGTGAGTTTGTTGTTCTTTAATTTGAGTTTTATTTACAAAAATACAAAAAATCACAAAAAGTCAACAAAAGTCAACTGGGCGAAAAAATAAGCACTTGAGCTTATTGAGAGATGATGATGATGACCATAAGTCCTTATTAGCATTGCTTTCAAGATTTTTCTTTTTCTTCTTCTTTTATTATTAAATTCTCAGCTGGATCTTTTGTAAGTTTAATCTAAATCCTTTGTTATATGCTATTGCTTATTTCAGCTTAATCTGTTGCTTAATTGTGTTAGTTGTTGCTTATTCGTTGTTATTGTAGCTTAAGTGTGCTAATTAATTTCAAGTTTTTGCATCACATATTCATAGCAGTCTAGTATTAAGGGGGTGTTTGGAATAACTAGGAATTTTAAGTTCTTGTCACTCTTAATTTATAAATCAAATTTATTCAGCTTTAATTTAGCATAGTTAGTAAGTTTGTAGTTAATTTTAGCATTTTTTTATTAGATTCTTAGCTTTTGTAAGGATTTCTTAAATTTGCTCTTCTTAATCATTTTCAAATAGCTTTTATTAGACATCATAGCATCTAGGTGTTTAAGTTGTGGATATCGGCTCATAATGGTTCAACATGCATGTTTAATATTTGGTTGCTTACTTAGTTAAATTGCATTTTTATAATTTTTTACAATAGCTTTTAGTCAACTTTTGATCAGCTTATATTTGCCTCAGTAGGCTGTTTGGAATTGTTAGTTTGCATAATCAGTTACCTTTCTTTTTAGTGTTTTAGCTCATTTAGTCTTTGCTTATTAGTTCAGTTTTGCTTATTTAGGTTTCCCCTAGTAAGCCTTAGCTTTATTTCCCTTTAAGTTAGCT
The DNA here is from genome assembly GCA_030686995.1 of Artemisia argyi. Taxonomy (NCBI): domain Eukaryota; kingdom Viridiplantae; phylum Streptophyta; class Magnoliopsida; order Asterales; family Asteraceae; genus Artemisia; species Artemisia argyi. The sequence continues at coordinate 7,200,629 of CM060685.1, forward strand.
TATAGTAGCTTATAGATAGTTTTCCTTAGCTTAAAATTTCCTTTTCAAGCTTTTATATAAAATTTCTGTTTGTTTTGCTTATTTACTTGCTTAATATTGCTTTTCCTTAAAATGTTTTAGTTATAAAATTTGCTTATTTTCATTAGTTAAACCAGTTTTTATAATAAAATTTGTAAAATAAAAATAAAAAAATAAAAAGAGGTGCACAGGTTCGAACCTGTGACCTCTAGCACTACTTAGCACCTCAACACCACACCCTAACACCATACGCCCTAGGAACTTACTTCAGTTTAGGTTTGCTTAGTTTTATTTATAGTCATTTTAGTCCTTTTAGCTTATAGTGCTATTTTCCCCACTTTCCTATTTTTCCCAGCTTCTTCATAGTATACTAGATTTCTCATAAAAATTTAATAATTTTCCAAGTATGTTTACTATTTTTAATGCATTTAATTAGTTATTTTAGTTATTAATTCATAATAATTAGTAAAATAATCAAAAAAATATAATTCTTTTTCTCAAAATTTTGTTTTATCATTTAGGACCTAGGAAAATTAGGATTGCACCTGTAGGATTAGTATTGCTTTAAATTCACTTTTTATCTTGTGCACTTACGTTTATTTTTAAGTATAACGCTCGTTTATAGTTTTAATTACGTTTTAGGTTTAATTACTTTACGTTATTATTTTATGTGCTTTGTTATATGCTTTCTAGTGTAGATTTACTTTTCATTGTTTCATATATCACTCTCTCTTATCACTATTCACTTCATGAATCACAAATCGAAATCACAAGTTCCATTCACTCCTTCTACGGGAAAACGACTCGGGAATTCATATTTCCTTTCAATTCTTTGGAGATAATTATACTACAATCTGTCATAAAAGGATGGACATGTGTCAAAAAGTTAATTAGTGGAGTCGTACAGTCGGTTAGTCGCATTGTTCTATATTGAAATTTGACTTCTTTTTAGGCTAGAAAGTGAACTATGATTTCAATTTGTCTAGTGATATGTACACGGAAGAATATACTATTAACACACAGAAGCTTTATATGATTTTTCGATTATGCCCTTGGTTTTAATAAATCAATTGTTTACCATATACCCTCTCACTCGAAATCGTTCAGGAGGTGATATGCATATTTGTAACAACCCGTAAAATTCCTGATTTGTTCTATATATTCGGAGAAACTGTAATTTATTTTGAGTTTGGTATTGATTAATTGAAACGAGGCATATTTATACTCATTTCTATCGGAAATTTTATGCTAAGCGCGTTGGTGTAATTCTCATGTTTTAAATCCCCCGTTTATTAGCCTAAACAAGCCTTGAACCTCATATTCGGGAAGGTTATGATAAATTACACATCCGATCCCTGTGGAGATATTTACACTTCCGGCCCCTCGCCTTTTAAAAACCTTTCAAGTTGTATTTGACAACTTTATTATTTTAGGTTGAGTATATAAGGGGAAGTGATAATACATTTCATTCATTCTTACGCTCAGTTCTCGAGTTATTTCATTAAAGAAAAGGGAAGGAAAGTGAAAAGGTTTACTCCCACATTGTGTTCTCGAGTTATTTCATTAAAGAAAATGGAAGTAAAGTTAGTATTATTTAGATGAATTTGTTTTACTTCCATTTCCGCCCAAACATGGGAGGAAAGTGTTTTACTTCCATTTCCTTCCCTTTTCTTTAATGAAATAACTCGAGAACACAGCGTTAGGGTTTCAACCCCGACCTTCCTCCTCCTCACTTCCCAGCCGACGCCGCCCCTCCCATGGCTGCCACCAGCTCCACGCCATCACCACCACTCGCACCATTAAGATCATCATAAAACCCTCCTTTATTTCATTGTGCTCATCACAAATCCATGGCATACGCTGAGTAACTCCTATACGCGCCGCCATCTCCACAAGTCACGACCCCACCGCCACCATCATGAACCACCATCATGTACCACCACCTGATGGTTCGAGTTGTACTCGAAAGACACCACACCGTTGTCTCATCATCTTGTCTCTCCCTCGTCTCTCCCTTGGGTAAGCTCAAACGCAAAAATCTATTCCTTTCTCTTGGGTTAACACCGATTATAAGACTAGTGATAATGTTTTCGTGTATAATAAATCCGATTAATAATGTTTTGATTTGTTTTTGTGAGCTAATATACAAGATTAAAAACGGAATTAAAACATTGTCTTAAAAATTGTTTCGTGTGGTAAAATGGTAAGAAAATGATGTTGGATCGATTAGTTTTGTCACGGGCCGGGTCGGACCCTCACTGTTTTCGGGTTTCAAGTATATTGGTTTCGGTGAAGCTGCCATGGCTTAATTGTTGAAGGTAGTTTTGGTCACCAGAGCCAATCTTGGGTACACTATTTTGTTTGCGGATAATTATTTATCTTAAACTTACGATTGTTGTGCTTTGGTGTATGGCGACTTGTGACTTAATTGGTTTTAATAAAAGCTTGACTAATTTATTTGGTTACGTTGGCGTCTCGATGCGCTTGGGAATCACCAGGGTACATTTGGTTTTGTTGTTGGGCCAAGTCCAAGTAAAACAAAAGGTATTAAAATGTCTAAAGGGTGAGTTTGGTTATAAAATTTGTAGAGTGTTCGAATTGTTATAAAATGAGTACAAATTGGTTAGTAAATTTAGAATTTTGACTTAAAATAACTAATATGGTTGATTGTTTTGACATCCGTGAACATTAGTACGTTACGGGTATAATTTGGGGCTTGATAATAGATATTGGGTATTACTAGCACTTAACGGACTAAATATTTTGGGTTGTGAATTGAATTTGAATACGGATTATAACTTGACATTGGACATACAATTGATTTGTATTGTTCGGACAATTATTGAACTTACATCGATGCTCGTTGAACATTGGACATTGTAGACTTATTGGACTTGAACCGAATACAATACATTAGACTCTATACAAATTTAATATATTTGCTTCGCAACGAATATACAATAAGTAAATAAGGTCTAATAATTAATGAGTGCTTTTATTAAAATTTCTATTAAATTGCTTTGAGGAAATGGATTTATTTAAGCCACGATTGACTTGGAAATGTGGTATAAAAGAATGCGCCTTGCCGAATTTTATACAACTTTCTAAGTTTATATTATTGTTCAAAACCTTTTGGTTACTTTAAAACTCGACAATAATTTAACCTTACGGTTACTAATTTGCTTTTATCAAGACCAATAATAAATGAAGATTTTGATTTTCTTTAATCTTTCTCATCTAATTATTTAAAACTTATGTTTTATCTAATCTTTAAAGCCCTTTAATATTTGAATTATTAACTTGTGATTTCTTATAAAACTCAATGAACTATTCTAAACTATTTGGGAATGTGGGGAAAATACCAGAACTAACAATAAACCTATCTTATATTACATGGTTAATTGTCGTCATTGTGTATGTTTTCTTTGGTTATCTTGACCGTTGTTAGTATTTTCACGACTATGTCGAGGTTTATTCCTCTTTGGCGTGAGTTGTTTGTCGATATCTTTTCCACTATAGCGTGAGTAACATTTGGAGTCCATACTTTCTTACCACCACACGAAACATAAAGCTTTCTTATGAAACGTCGATACCAAACTTTTTATAAGTTCTGAACTTGAATAATCCACGAAAACTATGACACATTGTCTTTTATAGACTTTATTATTGCGCGAGCCATTTTATGAGATAATCGTATGCGTATTAGGTTACGCCACTTCTATACTATTGTATTCGTGATACCTATCTTCTGGGATTATCGTTATGATTAGCTCTAGACGCCAGTCGTGTTAGTCGTGATTCTTGCATTGCTGTGGCTAAGGTGAGTTCATACCCCCTACTTTTCAAACAGTTTTTATAACTATTCTGGGGGAGGATACATGCTCGTTTTATCTAAACTAAATGATTGCTTATCTGAATACGTGAACTGTTTGATTAAGAGCTTATGATTGATTGATTGATTGATTGACTGAGATACTTGAATTGGCTTTTCGAATGCATTATGTGTTTACCTGATTTATGTGAGCTCCCTAGCTCAAAACTATTTTCGGACCTGCCACTATTTTAGTTTTGATATACTGTGTGGGCTAGTTAAGGTTAGATTTGCGGTAGTTGGTGACTTTCTAGGGCTAACCTAGTTAAGAATAGACTTCTGCTTACGGCCTAGACCCAGGGCAGTAACGGGTGGTTCCTTACTATAACGTGTTCCTGGCTAGTGACCGCCGAGGGATCCGCTCACTATGACCATTCATCTTTCCTATGATGATAAACTTCTCTATTATGATTTGTGATTTTTGAATTGTTATGAAGTTGGAATGCTTATCTATACCTGCCTCTAGTCACACATAGCACTAAACTCTTCAGGTCCCCAACTGTTTTATTACTTAAAACTATGAACTCACCAGCATAAGCTGACCTTTAGCATGTATTCTCAGGTATAAGGCGTTAGCTCACTATTTGAAGGCGCTTGGCAAGGGGCATTGGTCATGGGCGACTCTGATAAAGCAATTGGGACCACTTCAACTATTTTAAGGGCCTATTTCCGCACTTCTTTTATAAAATGTAAACTTAATGTTTTGTTAATACATTTTATTCTCAATGAATGAATTAAAAAACATTCTTTGTACTTATGTTATGATACCAATTTCGTAGCACCCCAATGACCTGTATGCTTCTGCTAGACCCGAATTTTGGGGGTGTTACAATATTACAAACATACATATGTGGTGTTGTACTATGTGCATAAAAAACGTGATTTTGTGGTGTGCACATCACCTCCTAAATAGTTCGACCATTTTCTTTTCCAAGTTCATAAGCAACACCACTTGTGACCACCCCATTTCCACTATTGTCGGACTGTGCTACACATCAAGACTAACCAGACTGGTTTGTTTCCATAAAAATTAACTCTAGTTGAGACTTAACGTCACTTGACCGGCAAGTAGACCACCGTCATTATCAGTCACCCGACAAATGCTTGTCCTGACATCGGTCAGGTATGTCGGCACTAGCAAGTAGGGATGGCAAAAGCACCGGTTGGGTCAGGTTCGGGGGCGGGTTGGTTGGTTTGGATGCGGGTTTTGGTATTACTAAAAAAATTTAGCCGGGTACAGGTTTGGTGACGGGTTCTAGTAATACCCGCCCGATTACCCGTACCCGTACCCGTACCCGTACTCGTATCCGTTTACTCGAATCTATAGCCGCTTTATTGATATTATAATTAACTAGAATATATAATTTCTTCCACTATATTTTTTTATATAAGTATCTATATTAAATAACACATTTTATTTTGAACATGAATTATTCAAAAGCGTTAAATCGTTTGATACGATATACATTTTCTTTAACTTTTAAAAATTTGAATATATTAGGGTGTTTCCATTATTTTATCGGTGGATTTTAGTATGATTTAATCTTAATACTGCCATTTTATCCATATAATATTCAATTTGGGATAACCGATACCCGCGGAGAAACCCGAAAAACTGATGAATAATATTAATCGGGTATCCGACGGGTACGGGTTTGGATGTTATAAACAGGTGCGGGTACGAGTACACTAAAACCCGCCCCAAACCCGGCCCGTTGCCATCCCTGCTACCAGTATTCACTATATCAGATTGCCCTTGTATCCAAGTATTTTAGTAAGGGAGAGGTTATCCTTCCCCCCCCCCCCCCCCCCCTCCAAAATTACAAGTGGCACCCCCTTTATTTATTTATTTATTTTTAATTTTATTCTTATAATTTTGTTTATATTATAAAAATATGAAACGAAAAGTGCGGAAAAAATATAAAGTTTTAATAAGTTAAAAGTATTAAACTGTTAAAAAGTACAGAACAGAAACTGATAAAAAAATTGTGTTATATTATACACAAAGGGACAAAAGAGAGTGAGGATTGTTGAAAAAGTATAAAACATGCGAGGTAGGGGGTTTGTATAACATAGCTCATTTAGTAATTTATTTTGTATGAAACATTGGTAGTATATAAAAGGAAAAAAAAATGATTTATGATGTAAGTTAATATGAAATCATTCATGACGTATTATGGAAAATATATAAACGTGATTGAAAATGTAGTAGCAAAAGTTAAGCCTAACTTTTTAGAATGACACACCTGATTGATTGAGAGCTATAAATTGATGAGCATTTTCATTAATTTAATATTTTGTATATATAATGATTGTACAAAAAGATGTACATGTCAGGCCGTTAATGGTGATTAACGGAATTAGGGGTGATGGTGGTGAAGCCGAGTGCAAGATAACCTGAAATAAGAAATAGAAGACACTACGTTAAATGATTCCGCTGGGGTTGGACCCTGCGAACCACCTCCGGCGTGTGAATAAGTATTCGGTATGATAAGTTTAATAAAGTTGTAGTAAAATAACGCAGTAGTGATTGCATACCAAAATTCTAGCCCGTCCAAGACTATTTATAGGGATCAAAATGGCCTTGGAGAGCTCTTGCACGTTTTTAGGAGATCATGGGGGCGTCCCATGATTTGTGGTAACCGCTAGGTCATAGTGTCCCACTCTCCCTATCTTGGCGGGAAAGCCAGGGAAAAAGAGGGGACGTGGGTAAGACCAAGTCATGAATTAAGCTCCCCCGAAGAGTGACGGAAGGCCCCTCCTAACCGTGACGGAGGGCCCTTCTTAACTGTGACGGAGGGCTCCTCGGAACAATGACAGAGGCCCCTTCAAACGGTGACGGAGGCCCCTCCGAACCGTGACAGAGGTGAGGCTTCTAACCTCGACAGCGGTTAGACACTATGAGTGCTTTGGGTGAAGGTTGGCAGATTCCCTTGCGGTAGCCATTGTGGATGACTTTACGCCGACATTATGTGTAGGACGAAGGCGTAGGCTTCGTCCTTTAGGAGGGTACATCATTACCCTTTGTAAAAATGGTAAGCTAAGTACCAAAGTGACGGTAACGCTCGTTAGCAGAGCGGAGGGTACGTTATCAAGCCCCCAGTCTAATGTTATGCATGCGAAGAGTGCATGGCTTTAAACTTATCATTGCTTTGTTAAAAAAGACTTGGTAACAATTTCTACTACTTTTTTTTGTCAAATCCAATGTAAAAGTAGATATACTTGTTTTTAGTAGTCCATATTTGACTTTTTCATGGCGGATACCCCATTTAGCCCCCAGTCTAATGTTACGACTTCGTAGAAGGCGTGAGATTAGACTTAAGCTGTCCTGAAACCCCTTTATATAAGGAGCGTGTGTATTAGGTTTCTCTATATAACTTTTGCTTTTAGTACTAAGCGAGTTTTATCAGAACCTATTTGTACATACGCTGAGTTGTCAAAAGGTACCAAGGTTTGTGTATAAACATGGCTTTGTTTTATAATGCTTAAACCATAATGGCATATTATCACATATATTAGCCTCTGTCAGGCTCCTGCACCTGATCCGAGGATCATGGGGGTGTCCAATGATTTTAGGTAAGCGCTTGGTTAATGCTCCATGATCCCTATCTTAGTGGTAAAGCCTTGATAGGGTTGTGAACGTGTGTTTGACTTGGTCTTATTAGTATCTCATCCTAATATCATCGAAGGCCATACCCCGAAGGGCTTAAGGCTTCGATTGGCGAATTTCCAATTGGTAACTAGATCAAAGATGATTTACGCCGTTGAAGATTTTAGGAGGTTTTCCAAGTGTGTCGGAATGTAGTATCCGAAGTAAGTTTGAAGGGGAGACCTTTCAAACTGAACGGAGGGTATATCATCAAGCCCTTCTGTCGAAAGTGATGCGTACACTTCCAATATATTGCTTTCGACTTAAGTAATATAAACCTCAAAGGTTGTATATTTTGTATTTGCACGAAGCCTATGGCTTTAGTTGAGCAAGGTAGTAATCCTTCGACAATTTACTTACTTTCTTTTGCTAGGTTATGGCCTCTATGCATGTTAAAATAATATCCCTTATTTAGGATTTTAAGTATCGTAGGTGGGGAGTGATTTCCCTCACCTTTTATGTTTATGTTCTTTGGGCTTCGGCCCGCCTTTGAACATTTTTTTTATGTCTACTAATGACGGACGGTGTCCCGCTTTTGTTATCATGCTTCCCTTCTCTAACGTTATTCATTAACGTTAATATACAACCTAAGGCTATAGTAGATAGATAACCTTATTGTGTGTACTTTGAACCAAGATTTTTAGCAATCGTATAATTTGACTGTTGACAGAGGGTCGCGACCAACTCCGTCTTTGTCCTTTCGGTACAAAAGGCTTGGAATACCCTAAGACTCTTTGGAAAGTTAATGTGAATTGTAATGGATGTTGTTTTTATACAAGATATAAGTATCTTGAATCATCCTTCGAACATTGAAACTTGAATGACTTGGCTAAATAAATCTTTGTTGTATAAAACGAACCAAGAGATTCGAGGGAAATACGTTATATCATTAATTGGGTAGGGAGGATTACATCATTTGAAGAAATGAAAACTAGGACGCCTACCATTAATGCTTCTTTCCAAAAATGAGAAGAATGCGATATATGAATTGAAAACAAACAAAGTGTTTCGAAAGTGGTAATCTTATATGCAGATGGAATGAGGTTATGTAATTATACTAGCAGAGTCGAGGCTCTGTAATTTTGTCTACATAGATGCATATAAATTATGTGAACAGAGGCTATGCTCTGTAATTGTGTCGACAGAGACACTTATGAATCAGAGGCTACGCTCTGTAGTTGTGTAGACAGAGGCTTATGTCAGCATATGTGATGCTCCGTAGTCATATCAAAGTATATAATAATAGTATATAAGTTCCATGATTAATTTTGTTACTATCTAGTACACAAATGCGAGTCTCTGTCATCTCAACAGAGCTTGTGTGAAATGCCTTGTCAAAAGAGGCTTTGTCTACAATGGACTTATCGTCACAGGTGACATGGTAAAGCTTGGTAGAAAGTTACTTAAAGCTTATTCATGAACATCATGTATTTAATATGCATGGATTGTGTTTTATGCTAAAATAAACATTAAAGCTCTAACAGAGGTTCTAGGAACATAAGGTATCCTCTGTCAATGTTGTACAATCTCTAATGGTCATTGTGTCATATGCAGAGATTCATTAAAAGATGGTTTCTAGTGTTCTTAATAAATATCAAAAGTTTCATATGTAGATAATATACTTTGTAGTGAAACAGAGGCAATATAGCATATTAGTTTCGTAGAAAACATACCAGATTGACAAAGGGTATCCTCTGTCATCGTTGCACGGTCTTTTTTGCCTATCTTGTGATAGGCTTTGTGCGAAGGAAGGCTCCAACCCTACTTGAATGTCCCATTATGTGTTCCAATTCTTTAAATGAACCCTCACCAAGGTTTCAACGTAAGTTGCCATGAATACCAGAACGAAGGACTATTGATTTCGAGCCTTCTCCTTCAAACAAACCTGAGCAAAGGTTGCGCCAGAGGCTACGACGGAGGCTGTAATAGAGGTTGTAGGCTACTGTGAGGGTTGCAACAGAGGTTGCAGGCTGCTACAAAAGCTGCCACAGAGGTTGCAGGCTGCTACAAAGGCTGCCTCCGAGGTTGTAGGCTACTGTGAAGGCTGCAACAGAGGCTACGATAAAAGTCACGAAGATTGCTGATAACGCTCAAAATTAACATGTTTTTATAAGCGTTATTGTGGATTTTATGATCACTTTTATGAACTTATGGTACTTAATTGAGCATAATTCGTGTTTTAGGTTCATGGAAGCTAAAGTACAAGAAAATGATGAAAAAGACGAAGAAATGAACAAAAACGAAGATTTATGAATGTACGAAGAATTCCCGACAAATGAAAGTCTCTTGGAGTATGTTCGAGAAGATAAAAGTCATGAAGTTGTCACTCTAAAGATTCAAGAATAAAGTACAAGAGGGAAAACGAGAAAAGAAATGAAGAAAATAAGCTAAAACGAAGAATTATTTGAAGACTCGTTGTTCCCGACACACCTTCACTATTTTGGCCATAACTTGAGCATACGGACTCCGTTTGACCCCCCGTTCGCGGCCACGGAAAGCTAAGAGAAAGATCTACAACTTTCATGTTTATGACTTTTGCCCAACTGATGGATCTAAACACCTTGAACTTGTGTTAGATTGATACTTTGAGTTATATCACTAAGTATGCGGAATCTACTTAGTAACACTTAGAAGTTTGATTGTGAGTAAGACAGTTGTATATGAATAAGAACAATGTATGTAAACAACCTATTAGCTCCAATATTATTAATTATAATAATACGAGTGATCTTTGATATCACTAGGGTTACACCTTGAAGCTCTAGAAACGTATATCAAACCTTTAACCTAGGATCTCCTTTTATAGCATAAGGAGTCCTCTTCTACAAGATAAGTATAAAGCTAATAGAATAAGATATACACAAGATCTATTCTATATTTATCTAAACACGTTTCCTAACAGTTATCTAATAAGCAGTGGTAATATATGTTCTTGCAGTGGTAATGAGTTTCCACTGCAAGTACAATCTTCTGCAGTTGTAACATCTTCTCTTAGCCGTGGTAACTGTTAGTATAATTCCCAACACCAACCGATCGGATGGATGACCATCCGAACGGATGGAGCCCTCGTACAGATTTTGCAAAAACTCATTCTACCTCATTCTACCCGATTCTAGGCCATGCTTTTTGGTATTCTAGGTCCTTCTAAACTACTTGGAGGCCAAGTTGATGTATTAATGAGCCTAGGCCTTGAGAGGAGTATAAATAGAGAAATTTTCAAGCTTTTCTAATCATCCCTTACCATTTCTCTCTATCTCAACTTGAGAGAACACTTCTCTTACCACCATTACTCCCTCTCATACCAAAATTCGTCCATAAAATCCCAGGAAACTTTGGAGGTCCAAGAAGTCATCATTTGGAGGTCAAAACAACAAGAAGTCATCACCAATACTTGAGCATCATTACTACATCATTTGTTATCTTATTTCAATCATTGTAAGACTTTTAATTATGATTTCTAATGTTCAAAATTCTGAGTTTATGTTCATGTTTGCTATGAGTGGCTAGTACCTTTGTGCACTTGCTTAGATGATATTTATTATTTAATAGCTTGCATATGATTGTGATAACATGTTTTAATTGAATTTCAAGTCAATCCTAAGAACCAATTGTACCTTAAGTTTCATCGTGACATTTGTTGAGTCAAGGTTAACTAATTGATAATAGTTTCAAGGGTCGAAAGATTTGTTATTATTCAACTAGTTATAATCATTTGTCTATGAATGATTGTTTTTCACCATAATTATTCTTGACTAAACAAAGAAACAAGAAGTATGATTGTAATGAGAATGCTTTTATAACATCAAATCGGATTGTTTGTAAACCTTTAGTTGGACGAAAGTTTAGATGTTTATAAACAATTGTAACCTTTTTGTCTATGAATGGGTTACCTTTTGTAATGACCATTTCCTAAGAGTATTTGATTTGTAATAAGAGTTTGTTCTTGTGTTTAAGATATTCACCATACCTTATGAACCTTGGATGGATCTTGAATTGATTGGTTTACACCTAAAGCTTGTTTTTATAAACTAAGATCATGGCCAAAGTTTAATTTGTAAGAACAATAGATTAGACCACCATCTAATTATCACAACCAACATGTTATCAAAAGTTATCACAATCATGTGTGTCATTAAGTAGTAAACTAGTCTAAGCAAGTGTAGTTTTTAATCTTATTGAATTTACATAACCATCATTTTCGTGTTACTTATTGCTTATATGGTATTTTGGATCGTGACAACCAATTACCATCTTTTTATTGCTTACTATTACATAGATTCTTCACAATTGAAAACACCCAAATCCCTGCGAACGATCCCGACTTACCATCATATCTTGCTATAACGGACGAGTACACTTGCTCGTATGTGTTGTTTCTAGATTTGGTAATTCACCCTTATAAATTTAAAACTTGTACTAATAAAACGCACATCAAGTTTTTGGCGCCGCTGCCGGGGATTTGTTTGTGTTTTTGTTTGCTTTGAATCTCTGCTTTAATCATTCCCTAGTTGTGTCGCTTTTACTTTCGAAAAAAAAATCCGAGCCATCCAACCGATCGGCTGAACATCCATCCGATCGGCTGAACAAAAATCATTTTTACCGAGCTATCCAACCGATTGGTTTGATATTCAACCGATCGGTTAGACCCAATAACCCAATCCAACCGATTGGCTTGTCCACCAAACCGATCGGCTGAACCTTTTCTTTTTACAAAAACCCATTTTTTTTCAAAACCCATTTTTACCTTTTCACCTTAGTTCGAAACAAACACCACCCAACCCACCCTAAGGAGTGATTTATTTTTCTTGTGTCCTTGTTATTTTCTTTTCTTATTTGTTTCTTTGGTAAATTATTTTATAAAATTGTCTTTTTAGATTTTTTGAATGTTTTTTAAATAAAAGTTAAAAAAAATAGTTTTGTCGTAATTAGTTTATTTATCTTAAACTTCTAGTAGTTATAATAGTAACGGTTTTCTTATCTTAGTTAAGCTTATTTTTGTTTACTTCAACTTAAAAAAAAATACAAAAATATTTTTCTTAGTGTTCTTTTTCATTATGTTTTTATTTTTACTTTTTGTGATAATTTACGAATCGCTCCGGGTTTGTATAAACTCACACTCATGGGGTAAACAACTTGTTAGTCCACTTTACGAGCTTAAACATAAAATCAAAAAGACGATTCGTAAACCCGATAAGACACCAATCTTACCCTTAAAGATCGAATCAACCGAACTTTATCCACAATCACCATTCATCGAGGAACTTTTTGTGGTAATCGACATAATCAAAGAGAAAGTTGAAACTCAACCCGATTCCCTACCTGTAACCGTCGTTGATCCCGATGACCAACCCATGTGGTCAAGCACTAGGACCGTTGCACCAACACCTAGTTCTGCTATTATTCAACGCCCTTTTCCAAACAATTTCCATATCAAGGGTACCCACATGCAAATGATTCAGGAGAATCAATTCGATGGGAGAATCTGGTCCGATCCTCACCGACACATAGCTGATTTTCTTGAGATTAGTAACCTATTCCATTATGGTGAAAATCAAGAGGAAGCGGTTAAATTGAGGACTTTTCCTTTCTCATTGTCCGGAGAAGCCAAGATTTGGTTGAATGAATTAAATGAAGGAACAATTACTACGTGGGAAGAGATGAGAGAAGCTTTTGTTAGCCGATACTTTTCTCCCGCAAAGTTTAAACGTCTCCTAAATGACATTCACAACTTTCAACAACTCGATCACGAAACTCTCATTGATGCTTGGCTCCGTATGAAAGATATGCTTCGCACTTGTCATGGACACGGTCTAACCAAAGGAGCTATCATTCAAACATTCTATCATGGTTTAGACAATCCAACTCAAGGAATTCTCGATGCCGGAGGAATGTTCCTCTACAATACTCCCAACGAAGCTTACAAAATCCTTGAGGACAAGGTCCAACTCAAGCTTGATTTCTCGAAAAATTCTCTAATCGTTCCCAAAGCAAAAACCGTTGTTTCCGCCGGTGGAAGCAACATCAATGCCGATCATTCCATATTGATTGAGAAATTAGAAGCTCTCACCAGACATATTGACGTTGAATTCAAGAAGATAAGGTAAGAGCTGAAGGAGATACGAGATGCTCGTAGAGATGATGAAGATGACAATGCTTCAGAATACCACACGGATAATGACATGCTGATGATTGAACCTAATGAAGCAAGATATCACGACGGATATCACAACCAAAAGCTGAAAAATTCATACTCCTACTCAATCCAAAACCCCAACCATAACCATCCTCATTTCTGGCCACAAAATAAAACACCACTTTCATCACAATATTTTGGACAAAACAAAGAAACCAAAACCTCACCGGAGGAGATGATGAGAGAATGGATGGAAGCAAATGAGAGTATGAAAGCCCAGGTGGTAGAATTGGAACGACAAATCGATCAAGGAAAAAGAAACCACCAAGCCATAATCCAAGACATGGAAGAGAAGCAAGAAGTCCATCATACAGAATCACTTCCTCATACAACAGATTCCAATCCAAGACATGAATTTGTCTACAAAATACCCTCAATCCAAAATGAACATGATAAAGGTGATGTTGAATTTATCGAGGAGGATGAAACTGAATCTATTCCAACCATGCTTAATCCGAACCAAATCATATCTAGTTCACCAACCGTTTTACCTTTTCTTGAGGATTGCACCGTGCACATCCCGTCCACTGAACACTTAGTGAAAGAGAAGATGTTTACACATGATGAAGTGTCAAATCATGTTGGTAACAAGAAACTCAATGCAATTGGAGACGTTGGAAATGAAGTCTTGAAAGAAATAGAGATTAGGAAGCAGGAGAAAGAAGTGTTAAAGGTACCCAAGAGGAATGGAGAATTGGAAAGGGAGATAGACGAATGGTCTAAGTCGCAAAATCCAGTTTCTTCAAAACAAAATAGTATGACTAACCCACCTCCTCCAGCTCACATTGAGAACGTGAATGACGTATTCACTAGGAGTGGAAAGTCTGATGACCCTTCGAAAAATCAAAACGATTCACCACCTGTCTTCGTTTCTAATAAAATTGATGAACCGTTCAAGATAACAAAAAGGGATTATCACATGGTCAAATCGAAAGAATGTCCATCAATTGTGAAGTACATACCAGAGATCCCATACCCTCAATGGTTAAGAACTGAAATTCCCCATTTGAACCGTACCGTCAAAGTATCCTGATCCGGGGAAGAGTCTAGCTAATGACTCAGAAATAAATTAAGCGCTTCTCGGGAGGCAACCCGAGCTTTTAATTGTTCGCTTATAAAAAAATTATTATTTTTCGTATTTTATTCTTGTGTGTTTGTGTTTAGATCGATTAAGTTTAAATGTCTTTTGGCTTTTGCAAGAGCGTCATTTCTTATAATTCTACTTAAACTCGGTTTTTCCATTTTTAGTACATTGTGAATAAATAAGTACTTGTTTTATTAAATAAAATGTTTTGAACTTTGTGGGTATGTTCACTGGAAACCCTCACGAGACTTCACTCGTCCACTCGGGCCACCGAGGGGTTTAAAAGGCTTGTTGCATACGCTAAATGCAACTGTGATGCCTACGAAAGTGAGTTTTAGGATTTTACGCGTTTTTGTAGTTTAGTTTGTCTTTGCAGATTCAATAAGCTCTTGGAGATTGGATTATTGGTGACATTATACTTGGTGTGGAGATGTTTTGTGGAAGAGAAATTGATTGATCTCACAAGCTTATGCTAGCGTTTGCTTAGCATTTTATCATATGGAGTTCGATCACGATTTCTTCGATCCGGGAAGTTTCGTTTCTCTTGGACTATTTATTTACTTATTTATTTTTCCCATTTTACATGCTTTGAAGTTTATTTTTTATGAATATAATGCATAACTTAAGTGTGGGGGGAAAGTGAAATAGTGAAAAACGAAACCAATTTTTAAATTTATTATTTTTGGGCCAATTTGAAAATAGTTTTTGTATACTTGTTTACCCTTGTGATCTGTTTATTTTCACGCTTTTAGGATAATATATTATAATAACTGGATCAATCCCACTGGTGAAATATGTAATTTTGAAAAATTTGAGATGTGTCCCGATTAATATTGCAATCCATTCTGGGATCGATAACATTTGCTAGCGCATTTTATAGCCCATTACCACTAAATTGTGAGGATTTGAGCCTATTTCATATATAGCATACATCTTTTATGCTTGATCTTTTGCTATGAGTGTACCAGTGATTTTATTTATTCTAGAACTTGTACTTGTAAATCATTACCAGACCGCAGTAAGATGGCATTCGTGTGATATAAGTGTATTCGTGTGATAAAGAGGCACCTTAGGAATAAAACCAAATGGCCATCCGTTTACAAAATAATTTTTGCTAACCACATCGGTTAGTTATCCTCGTATTTAGAACCCATTTGTTAGCGTTCATCTTTAGCGCTAGATAACCCTAGTTACACCCTCCGAGCCATCCTTTTCATTTTGTTAAATCCAGAAAAATACAAAAAATATTTTACACTTTTAAACCTTAGCCTAACCTTTTGTCAAAGTCTAAACGGTGGGTTGCTAGTTGCTTGGTATGTTGGATTGTTTTTTATGATTATTAGTTAGCCACACTTTGTGATACGTGTAGGGCTGAGCATCGGGCGAAAACCGGACCGGACCGACCAAGACCGGACCGGACCGAGGACCGAGAACCGGAAAAACCATAGACCGAGACCGGACCGAATATGGTCGGTCCGGTCTCGGTCCGGTCCGGTCCGGTCGGTCTTCGGTCGGTCCGGTCCAATTAGGCAAGTTTTTTCGGGTTTTTGGTCGGTCCGGACCGGACCGGACCGGACCGACCGGACCGAGGACCGAATTTGGCAAAAAGCTTAGACCGAGGACCGGACCGAATGTGGTCGGTCCGGTCCGGTCGGTCTCGGTCCGGTCGGTTTTGTCGGTCGGTCCGGTCCATCCGGTCCGTTTGCTCAGCCCTAGATACGTGTGTGCCATTCCAACAAACATGAAGGATGCATACTTCTTATTTGTATTTTTTGTGGTGTATGCTTATGCGAAGTGTGGGGGAGATTTGATGTATAAAAAAAAGGAGGTTGAGTTAAAAAAAATAAAAAAATAAAAATAAAAATAAAAATAAAAATAAATTATCGCAACTATAAGGTGACAATTATATCATATGTGCTATCTTAACTACTTATAATGTAGATTTAGTCAAAGGGGAAAAGTGGAAAACTGAATTTTCAGTCAATCCCCATTTTGCCCTTCTATACTAAAAGGGTGGGAGAAAATGAATTGTGTAATTAATGCTCTTATTAAAACACCCCATAACTTAAAATTATTAAACAAGCTACAACATAATATAAAATATAAAATAATTAATTAAAACACCCCTTACTAAAAAAGCATCTATATCAAATTAAAAACAATCAATTACAACATAATATAAAATATAAAATAATTAAACACACTAATTAATGTTATTTTTAAAACACCCTAAAATGAAAAGTCTATGTTATTATACACATTATACAAATTAATAAAACACACAAAACTTTATACAAGCTAACAAGTTGATGTTGCATATAGTTTTGAAAACTGGACCGGACCAACGGGTTCAACTGGGAAAAACATATAGTTTTGAAAACTGGACACGACGGGTTCAGTTATTAAAAACATGACTCGGTTTAAATCGACCCATTTTTCGACGGTTCAGTTATTAAAAGCATGACAAAGTCAATAAGTCAACACATTTAATCCCTAAATCTTCAAACTTTTATTAGAGGTGGCAAAACGGGGCTAAAATGGCACAGGTTAAAACGTACACGGGCTAAACGGACAAATTATAAATCGGGCCAAACGGGCACGGGCTAAAACGAGCAAATTATAATTCAACTATTAAAAACATTCGGAACAGTCCTAAAAACTTCTTTAATTCATCTTGTAAAAAAAGATCAAGCATCTAAGTCTTAACTATATTTAATTATTTTTTCTTAAAAAAAAATAGAGTATTAAATGAATAAAAATGCAACTAATTAAATATATCTATCAATTAATTATAGTATTAAATAATTATGCATAAAATAGTTAATAAATGAGATAAATTAAAATTAAAATAGTTGGAATGTTTTATAGTTACCAGTGACAAGTGAATTGGTCGGAAAAAAAATGAGAGTAATTGCTTGAAAGTTGAATTGTGTGATTCGAAAGCCCATCTAATAATATCTGTTTTTATCTTTTGCCTGTAAGAGCCTATCAAATAAATGCAAGGGGGCAAAAAACGCCCCAAACTTTTAAAAAAGTGTCAAAAATCGCCCAAAAGTTACAAATTGGGCAAGATTTGCCACCCCTAATTTTTGTTATTTTTCATTTATAACCCATAAACTTTCTTTTATCACTAAACGATCTGTCGTTATAAAATCCCGTTGCTATGCACGGGTATTCGTCTAGTATTATGTATGGAGATGAAGAAAGAAAGTTAGGTGATATGTTGTTAGCCACTGTGCTATGTATGAAGAATATTGTTATGGCAAATCAATGTATCGATATTTGAAGAAGAGAAGATTGTAACTATAATCATTTATGGGTTCGTGGTTTGTTTGGTAACTAGCAACAATGGGACTTTGACTTGACTTTATTTTTCTTTTAAAACCAATTTCATAAATATTCCCATGCCTTATCCCTACCCTTACCAAATTACTTTATCTTTACGGATATTGTAATGGCTTTGTGAGAATATCAAGTGCATGAATATTGTAGTGACCATCCGGTTTTTGAGTAATCAAGAATTCGCGCCAGCGATCTATTATGTTTTTGTATGAGATGTTTGAACATAAGCCTGGTAAAACCCTGAAGCCTTACATTACAACCCAAATAAAAGACCTCTTTAGATGTTTACACTTGGTGCTTACGCCACGTCGGTGGAGTTTTGTTTCTTGTACAAGCGTATGGTAATAAATGGATCATGACTGAGCAATGAGTGTGATTTATCTTATATACTCCACCACAACAAATAAATGAGTGTTGAGTGAATTATACTTCGTTACTTTTTCGTGAGGTGTTTAGAAATGTTAATCAAGCAAGAAAATCATTGGGTATTGTCAAACATCTCAATTTTTCACCACTAAAGCTTAAAACGATGAATCGTATCTTGTACTTGTGCTTGGTAGATTTGCATCACATTTTTCTAATAATACTTGTGCACCATGTGGATCTATTTTACTTAATTTTTGCTTGTGGGGGAGTTTGCGCTCATTTTCGTTTATTTATCT
The DNA here is from genome assembly GCA_030686995.1 of Artemisia argyi. Lineage (NCBI taxonomy): Eukaryota > Viridiplantae > Streptophyta > Magnoliopsida > Asterales > Asteraceae > Artemisia > Artemisia argyi. The sequence continues at coordinate 7,219,448 of CM060685.1, forward strand.
CATTTTCGCTTGTTTGTGATATTATTAAAAAAAAAAAAAAAAAAAAAAAAAAAAAAAAAAAAAAAAAAAAAATTATTCAAATTTTTATAGTTTTCAAAATTTTCTTTTCGTTTTTTTCATTTAGGTATGGTTTCGATTTTTCTTTTCCTAGATTTGCTTGAGGGCAAGCAAAGTTCAAGTGTGGGGAATTTGATAACGCTCAAAATTAACATGTTTTTATGAGCGTTATTGTGGATTTTATGATCACTTTTATGAACTTATGGTACTTAATTGAGCATAATTCGTGTTTTAGGTTCATGGAAGCTAAAATACAAGAAAATGATGAAAAAGACGAAGAAATGAACAAAAACGAAGATTTATGAATGTACAAAGAATTCCCGACAAATGAAAGTCTCTTGGAGTATGTTCGAGAAGATAAAAGTCATGAAGTTGTCACTCTAAAGATTCAAGAATAAAGTACAAGAGGGAAAACGAGAAAAGAAATGAAGAAAATAAGCTAAAACGAAAAATTATTTGAAGACTCGTTGTTCCCGACACACCTTCACCATTTTGGCCATAACTTGAGCATACGGACTCCGTTTGACCCCCCGTTTGCGGCCACGGAAAGCTAAGAGAAAGATCTACAACTTTCATGTTTATGACTTTTGCCCAACCGATCGGATGGATGACCATCCGAACGGATGGAGCCCTCGTACAGATTTTGCAAAAACTCATTCTACCTCATTCTACCCGATTCTAGGCCATTCTTTTTGGTATTCTAGGTCCTTCTAAACTACTTGGAGGCCAAGTTGATGTATTAATGAGCCTAGGCCTTGAGAGGAGTATAAATAGAGAACTTTGCAAGCTTTTCTAATCATCCCTTACCGTTTCTCTTTATCTCAACTTGAGAGAACACTTCTCTTACCACCATTACTCCCTCTCATACCAAAATTCGTCCATAAAATCCCAGGAAACTTTGGAGGTCCAAGAAGTCATCATTTGGAGGTCAAAACATCAAGAAGTCATCACCAATACTTGAGGCATCATTACTACATCATTTGTTATCTTATTTCAATCATTGTAAGACTTTTAATTACGATTTCTAATGTTCAAAATTCTGAGTTTATGTTCATGTTTGCTATGAGTGGCTAGTGCCTTTGTGCACTTGCTTAGATGATATTTATTATTTAATGGTTTGCATATGATTGTGATAACATGTTTTAATTGAATTTCAAGTCAATCCTAAGAACCAATTGTACCTTAAGTTTCATCGTGACATTTGTTGAGTCAAGGTTAACTAATTGATAATAGTTTCAAAGGTCGAAAGATTTGTTATTATTCAACTAGTTATAATCATTTGTCTATGAATGATTGTTTTTCACCATAATTATTCTTGACTAAACAAAGAAACAAGAAGTATGATTGTAATGAGAATGCTTTTATAACATAAAATCGGATTGTTTGTAAACCTTTAGTTGGACGAAAGTTTAGATGTTTATAAACAATTGTAATCTTTTTGTCTATGAATGGGTTACCTTTTGTAATGACCATTTCCTAAGAGTATTTGATTTGTAATAAGAGTTTGTTCTTGTGTTTAAGATATTCACCATACCTTATGAACCTTGGATGGATCTTGAATTGATTGGTTTACACCTAAAGCTTGTTTTTATAAACTAAGATCATGGCCAAAGTTTAATTTGTAAGAACAATAGATTAGACCACCATCTAATTATCACAACCAACATGTTATTAAAAGTTATCACAATCATGTGTGTCATTAAGTAGTAAACTAGTCTAAACAAGTGTAGTTTTTAATCTCATTGAATTTACATAACCATCATTTTCGTGTTACTTATTGCTTATATGGTATTTTGGATCGTGACAACCAATTACCATCTTTTTATTGCTTACTATTACATAGATTCTTCACAATTGAAAACACCCAAATCCCTGCGAACGATCCCGACTTACCATCATATCTTGCTATAACGGACGAGTACACTTGCTCGTATGTGTTGTTTCTAGATTTGGTAATTCACCCTTATAAATTTAAAACTTGTACTAATAAAACGCACATCAATTGCCACAGAGGTTGTTGAATTCGACCCTTCATCTAAAAATGAACCCAAACAGAGGCTCCTTCTTCATAATCGAAACCCAAACAGAGGCTGCTACAAAGGTTATTAAGATTGAACCTTCTTCATAAAACAAACCCAAATAGAGGTCCATATAAAGGTTGTTGAATTTGAACCTCCTTCATAAAATGAACCCCAAAACAGAGGCTCCTATGAAGGTTATTGAAGCTGAACCTTCTTTGTAAAATGAACCTAAACAAAGGCTCCTACAAAGGTTATTGAATTTGAACCTTCGTCGTAAAATGAACCCAAACAGAGGCTCCTACGAAGGTTATTGAATTGGAACCTTCTCTGTAAAATGATCTCAAGCAGAGGCTCCTACGGAGGTTGAATTTGAACCCTCTCCATAAAATGAACCCAAACAGAGGCCCGTACGAAGGTTATTGAATTTGAACCTTCTTCATAAAATGAACCCCCAAATAGAGGCTCGTACAAAGGTTATTGAAGCTGAACCTTCTTAGTAAAATGAACCCAAATAGAGGTCCATATGAAGGTTGATGAATTTGAACCTTCTTCATAAACGAACCCCAAAATAGAGGTTCCTACGAAGGTTATTGAATTTGAACCTTCTCCGTAAAATGAACCCAAACAGAGGCCCATATGAATGCTCTTGAATTTGGGCCTTCTTCATAAAACGAACTGAAACAGAGGCCAATATGAAGGCTCTTGAATTTGGGCCTTCTTCATAAAACGAACAGAAACAGAGGCCCATATGAAGGCTCTTGAATTTGGTCCTTCTTTATAAAATGAACTGAAACAGAGGCCCATATGAACACTCTTGAATTTGGGCCTTCTTCATAAAAGGAACTGAAACAGAGGCCCATATGAAGGCTCTTGAATTTGGGCCTTCTTCATAAAATAAACTGAAACAGAGGCCCGTATGAAGGCTCTTGAATTTGGGCCTTCTTCATAAAATGAACTGAAACTGAGGCCCATATGAAGGCTCTTGAATTTGGGCCTTCTTCATAAAACAAACTGATATAGAGGCGCATATGAAGGCTCTTGAATTTGGGCCTTCTTCATAAAACGAACTGAAACAGAGGCCCCTTCTTCTCCATGGATGGCGCCACTGATCGTACAAAAAGATGTACATACCAGGCCGCTAATGGTGATTAACGGAATTAGGGGTGATGGTGGTAATGCCGAGTGTAAGATAACCTAAAAATAAGAAATAGAATACGCTACGTTAAGTGATTGCGCTGGGGTTGGACCCTGTGAACCACCTCCGGCGTTTGAATAAGTATTCGGTATGATAAGTTTAATAAAGTTGTAGTAAAATGAAGCAGTAGTGATTGCATACCAGAATTCTAGCCAGTCCAAGACTATTTATAGGGATCAAAATGGCCTTGGAGAGCTCTTGCACGTTTTTAGGAGATCATGGGGGTGTCCCATGATTTGTGGTAACCGCTAGGGCATAGTGTCCCACTCTCCCTATCTTGGTGGGAAAGCCAGGGAGAAAGAGGGGACGTGGATAAGACCAGGTCATGAATTAGGCTCCTCCGAAGAGTGACGGAGGTCCCCTCCTAACCGTGACAGAGGGCCCCTCCGAACAATGACGAAGGCCCCTTCGACCGGTGACGGAGGCCCCTCTGAACTGTGACAGATGTGAGGCTTCGAACCTCGACAAAGGTTAGACACTATGAGTGTTTTGGGTGAAGGTTGGCGGATTCCCTTGCGGTAGCCATTGTGAATGACTTTACTCCGACATTATGTGTAGGACGAAGGCGTAGGCTTCGTCCTTTATGAGGGTACATCATTACCTTTTGTACAAATGGTAAGCTAAGTATCAAAGTGACGGTAATGCTCGTTAGCAGAACGGAGGGTACGTTATCATATAATATAGACACAAGTTGCAAGTACGTCAATTTTTATCATCATTTCGACGTATGATACAATATAACTATGTATTTATTTTAAATTCTACGTTTGTACATCCATCGTAGTATGTTGGTTGCAATATTTATAGGTAAAGTTATTTGTTTCGATATAAAAATTAGGAAAGATCATTTATATATAAAAAATTCTTACATACTAAAGAGATAAATTTGAGTCATTTGTTTTGTTTGGAAAAATGGAGGGAAATTAACTAATAATTTACTTAAAAATCCAATTATGCCTAAATTTTTATAATTTAAATATGTCGTGAATCGTTAACCGTAGGACATAATAAATTATACTATCGCGACTAGGACTGAGCAATCCTGACCGACTCCTGACAACCCACCGAATCTCGACAAATACCGATCGTCCCGAAACCGAATCCATGATAGTCGGTTCGGTACTCGGATGAGGTTTTCAGCATATTCGGTTTTCGTGTCAGGACAGGCCAAAAATCAATAAAATACAAGCAATACGGACCAAAATGGACGAAACCAAAACCGACCGACCCGACCGACGCAACCCGACCTCTACTTCGTTCGGGATTCAGTTATGGTTTTCCATGTAATCAGTTTCGGGATGATTCGGGATCAGGTCGGGACGGGTCGGGTCCAGCCCGATGCTCACCCCTAATCGCGACGAAAATTTTATTATCATTCAATATACGGGAACCTTCATATACCTTTGACGAATTATTTTTCTTTTTGTTTTTTTATATTTTTCTTTCAGTGTTGAAATTCAAATGACATATCACCTGTGATTTAACACTAATATGCAATTATGTTAATGTTACTAAATTAATATTTAAAAAGAGGTGACTGGTAGACCTAAAAAATGTGCCTAAATTTATGCCTAAACATGTATGGCATCATCATGTTGTCTGCAACCAAGGGACTCAATTTTTCACAAACCAACAGTATCATACCACATAAGTTTAGGCATATATTTAGGTCTCCCCATCCTTTTTCATGTTTAAATATTCAAGTTGGGTAGAACTGAGTCGAGCTTTCGTCAAGTAACTTGATCTTTAATTCAAATCGAGCTAGTTCAAGTCGACTTTATCGAAATATAATCCTGAGCCCATATAGTAAGATCGATAAGATTAAGGAGACGAACTTGAAATTTTAAAGACTCAACTCGAGTTACATCCCTGTAAGATAAGTTTAGCGATATACATTATAAAATCATGCAATGCGTGTACAATTATTTTATTGGGTAAATTGCAAATTCTATCCCTAATGTTTCCCGAAAACACAAGGAATACCCCGAGAGAAAATTTGTTGCAAAACAGCCACTAATATTTATATTTTTTGCAAAACAGCTACCGAGAGCCACTGTTTGCTAACGAGCATTAGTGCTCTCGTTGGTCAAGGTCAAAAGGCATGTGAAATGACTATATACCCTCGTCTTATTCCACACATTTTTTTTTAATTCAAAGTTGTGTTATTGTCCCCCACATCACAAACACAGCCACCACCACCACCACCACACAACCAACACCACCACCCTCTAGCGACCACCACACAAATTGTAACACCCCCTAAATTTGCTATAGCGAAAGACTTTACAATGTTTCGAGGTGCTACTTAGATTGACACACAACACAATTATAAGAACATAATAACGATATCCAAATTAATTAAACATTTAAAGTCAAGATTTAAAGTTTACATTTATTCCCCAAAAAGAAAGTAGTAAGCCCATGTAAATAAAATATAGGTCCCAAATATTTTATCAGAGTCTTACTGATCCATTAAGCACGCCATTTGCCAAGCTCCCCATCCAAATAAAGCACCAACAATGACCTTATTCAGTACCTGAGAATACATGCTAAAATGTCAGCTAACGCTGGTGAGTTCATAGGTTTAGACTCAAAACAATACATAAAAATGGACCGAAAAGCTCATAAGTTTGCTATACTAGACTAAAGCAACAACATCTCATCTCATATCGGAAACCAAAATAACATTCCTATAGGTGCACACTATAGTATTATCCTACAATTGTAGTCATGTTATTAAACCCCTACACAGTTTGCAGCCGTGATATAATAACCCTAAACATTGCAGGCTTCATATTCTAAATCCTTAGCTAGTCAATATAGCAAACGACAACGAAACCATAAAATAACAAAACCAAATACAATTGACAAACCAAAACAATCCCGAATAAACATTGTAAATACCCAAATAAATGACCAATAAAATAAATTGACGACAAGCATGTATTCTCCCCCAAAACAATAATAAAACAGTAAAATAAGGGCCATGAACTCACCTCAAGAAGTAAGCGAGAAATGATACAACAGAAGAAGATACTACAGTAGCTAGAATGTCACTGCACTGCAGACCCGGCACAACCTATCATAGTAAACTTATCTTAAACTCTAATTCGAAAAGTATAAGTCTCTATAAATTCCAAAATATCTTTATTATATCTATTTGTTGATATTTGGTATCATCGTGTGTGAGTGGTGACAAGACATCGAGTCAAGTGAACTCAAGTCAAACCAATGACCTAAGACATAAACGACTCACAAGATAAGAACCAATTATTGTGTTTAAATTCAATAAGTTATTCGAACGAATTGCCGGGTTCTTATCGAATTCGTCAACGCGATAAGTCTCGCAATTCTTTCGTTTTACTTGTCAATCTAAAACTAAATCACCATACTCGATAAGTCATAAGGATAAGTTGTTTGTTAATAAATTTCCTCCGACATGTCTATTGGGCCTTTATTGGACTCATCAGCCCAATAAGTCCGATAACCATGTGGGTCGGGTATATAAATGTCAACCGACCCGTAACTCGACACTAACTCCTTATAACAATAATATTTCCATAAATAGTATTACTCGACTTGCGTGCCCTCGAAACATTAAATAACTCGCACATATTAAATTTTATTGTGTTTCCTTAATTTTTCCTCTTTTTATTTATAACAATATTAAATAACGTTTTATTTGTCATTTAATATTTTCCTTTTAACTTTAGGATATTAAGTAACAAGTGTACTTCAGCAAGGTAACTTGTGTGGAGGCGGTACGGTTTCCTCGCGACACCGTCTGAGCCTCACTTTGCGCCAGCGTGGACCCGGTTAAGACAACATAGTCTGAGCAAAGTGGCGGTTAGGGCCCCTGTCTCGGGGGTGGTAAAACCTAAGTTGGAAGTTTACCTGTCAAAAAAAAAGTAACAAGTGTACTCATTAGTTAATATTTTTAAGTTACCGTTTATTAGTGTCATTTAAGTTTCAAGTCTGGATATATATAACGAGTCATCTCATATTTCGAGCCACTATTTCGAGTTTATGTTACACTCGGGTTAACAAGTCAATCTCACTTTCTTGTATAACAACAATACCAAACTCACTTTCTTGTTTAACAAAATTATTTTTTCTTGCTTTTTATCCCGAAACCAACCCAAAAGAAAAGAAGAAAGAGGAGTACAACTCGTTTTATACGAGTTGACTCACACCGATTCACACTTAGGTGTGTTTCGGTGTATCCTTACTTTCACAAGCTCGAACAATAACGAATCTATAAGTATTGGTGGAGGTGGTGGTGTTAACGCGGCTGTGGAGGCGCGTGTAGGGTGGCGGTGGTGTTTCGTGGCACGTACGGTTGGTAGACATTATGGGGATATCATGAGGGTTAAAATTTGGTGGTGGCGGTGTAGCTTGAAAAGGGGCGGTGGAGGTGAACAGAGGTGGCCGGAGTGTGGTCGGATTCTAGAGAAAGAAAGGAGGGGGCGGCGGCTTATGTTGCAAATGGGGTATTCAAAGCCTAAAAATGTATAAGTGGTGTTTATATAGTGCTAGGACTAGTGGTGCAAACCCTAATTCCCTCAGGGACCTAAACCGAAACTTTTCTATACTTTTAATAAAATGTTATCGAGACCCAATTCGAGTGTCGGAACATTTTCCCGAGTATTTTTAACTTACACCATTGATCTTAAAACTATTTTTCCAATAAATTCGACTATAATACGCATACTTTTGTCCCGAGATGTCTAAAATTAATTAAATTCTCGTTTTTAACTATTTGTTGTGCCAAGTCGCTAGTGATGCATTCTAGGCCTACGACGACTACTCAACGAAATATAAATAAAAGGCATAACTCTCACGAATACATATATCTAGGTCCAAAACTCAACACAAAATGAATATATATATATATATATATATATATATATATATATATATATATATATATATATATATATCTCCAGTTTTCTTGCCATTTTTATGACCATCACACTTGAGCTGAAAACATACATGTCTATTGTTGAGTTTAGGCAACCTTCACAATCATTTGATTCTTACATTCATAATCATTCTTTATTTGAGAATCGAATATTTATTTGTTCTAGTATAAATGAATATAGCCCATAAATCAAAATATCAAATTGGAACATGTTCAGTTTGTGTACATAAAGCAATCTAGTGGACCGCTAGACATTGGATGCTCATGAAAGTGTATGGATTACTCCTTTTGTAAAAAAAAAATTCTTTCGGGATATTATTTGTGTTTTTGGAAAACATTAGAGACAAAATTTGCAATTTGTCCTATTTTATTTTATTTATCTAAATACACATGTTAATGTAAACTAATTAAACTAATTTAAAAATACAATATAATACTATTGAGTATATAAAACAAAAGATACACACTTCAAAATAAATTCATCTTTAAACAAAAAAGAAGCAGCAAACTATTGCTTGGTGTAGGGGTGAGCAAATGGGCCGAGAACTGAACAACAATCGACCCACCTTGAATCGCATTTAAGAACAGTGGTCCGGTTCTCGATTCTTAGATATTGCAAATTTCGGTTTTTGGTTCGGTCAACCGCGTGTATTAGTTCCGGAACCAAAGAATCGCACGACTTTTCAAATATATAGGATGTTTAGTTTTTTAAGTTCACAATTAAATATTTATGCCTTCGTACTGGTTGAAACTTTACCGCTTAACTTGAGCTAGCGGTTGACAAAGTCATAAATAATAATGATGTAATGAAAATGAATAAATTGATAGTTATCCTTGAAAAGTAGTGAAAACTTTGATGATTGTATTTTAAAAACTTTAAATGGTTTCTTTGTTTAAGGATTGTTTGCTTTTTCATGTCTCATAGGCATCGTTTATTCAAAGATTGCGTTGCCTATTTATAAACAATAATTGACGTAGCTCTAATATTCTGCTATATACTTTAAATCGTTCAATATTCTTTATGGTTTAGAGTTTAGACATAAATTAGTGCAAACACATATAAAATATTGAATTTTGGGCGGTTTTTAATAATTTGCGGTTCCAATTGAGTAGAATTGAAATACCAAAATCTGAGCTGAGAACCGAACTGAAACCAAAACATGTTCTTCAATCGAGTTCTCAGTTCCTAAAATTTGAGTTTTTATGGTTCTTGGTTCTTTTCTTTCGTGCGGTTCCAGAACCAAGTTCACCTCTAGTTTGGTGGCCATTTATCTTAGCAAATATAAAATTATTTATGAAATGATGAACTGGACTCTCGAGGTTTAGATTCTTTATAAGATATAAATATTAAATTTTAATATGAAATTAAATAATACTTCAATAATGCAAGGTATAAAAAGGGGTGAAATCACTTCTTTCAAGTTTTTGTCAAACGTGAATTCTGCCTTTAGCAGGACCCTCAAACGAAACTTTAATGCAAAGTGGCCGACACATGCATCTGTCACTGGATTTTCTGGAGAATTCTTGACGTCGAAAGGCGATGATAACAAACTTGGAGCTAGTTTATACTGCCACTTACTTACAATGGTTGCCTGAGTAATTAAATATTTATAACCGAACCGGATTTGTCAAAATCAAACTGCACGGAATTGAATATTTTGATTTTCAGTTTGGATATGTTTTTAGCAATTTAAGCCAAAAACCGAAACTTATATATATATATATAGAAAAAGACTATCAAAATTTAATCTTAGAATAAAATAACACTTTTTAAACTTGAAATAATTTTTCTTTTTTTTTTTTTCTTTGCACAAATGTGCATTTGTTTTGTCTTTTTGGGTTGAGATGTGATACTCACTTATATCCATTATAGTTATTTATTTTTTGGTGTAATAAAATTAACAAGGGTATTGAATCCTTTTATCTAAAAAAATAATAATAATAAAATAAAAAGAAGAAAAATAAGGTTGAAATAATTTTTTTTTTCTAAAAATGTATATAATTAAATTAAAAAAATATATAAATGTTGTTCGGGTCAACTTGAAATCCGAACTGAAATCAAATTTGGTTTTTGGTTTTGTTAAGTAAATTTGAATTCGGTTCGATTTGGTTCGATTTTTGGTTTTACGTAAAAAGGATTCAACCAAATTAACCGATCCAATCAAACAAACTGAACAACCCGATAATCAAACCGACGAACAGCCCTGGTATAACATTAAAACTCGTGGACCAATATTAGAGATAGTCCAAACGTGAAATGGACAAATGTTAGCAGGTTAGCATGGGCTGACTTGTCTCTGGGGTACGTGACTTTGACTTCACAATAAAAAGATCGAAAACACATGGTGGCACAGCCTATTTAAGCATCCTTAAAATTTTACTGAGTAGCATGCACTAACTAATATATTTCATAGCGATCCATCATCTCAACATGTCAAAAATGAAAAGTTTTCAAGTAATAGCCTTGACTTTGAGCATGCTTATGATCATTAGCATGGTGAAAGGCAGGTGGCTAGATCTTGAAACATATTCAACATCAAAGATATATATTGGTGTTCATAACATCTCTAATGAAAATCCTCCTAATCTACGTTTAGAAATTTCAAACTCGTCAACGTTGCATGCTGAACAGAGGTGTAAGTCCCTATACGGGTTCTTTCCATGTGCAGACACGATGCCAGAAGGCGTGTTCTTGATGTTCATGTATATGTATTTGATGATGTTGGGGGAGGAATGGATACAAAAAGGAAGTGAGGCTTTGTTCTTATGGATTGGCAATAAGGCACTTGGTGCAAGTGTTTTTCGGGTGCTTATGGCTTTACCAAAAATCGCCCTAGTCCTAGGTATGGCTCTCGATTTTATATGGCATTAGTTCCATACTATATACATATATATGAAGATCTCTATGTTTATATGTATAAAATGAAGATGGCCATAATGTTAAACAAGATACATGAAATATGGCATAATGAGGATGATCAAGATAATAGAATTATGTATTCTAACAATGCATTTTCTTTGATAGAACCTTGATAAAAATAAAAATAAATAAATTAACAAAAAAAAAATTTGAACATAGAACGACCTAGATAAATGATGATGAGAGTTTACACTATTTTTGTGTAAACATGGATAACTAGCTATAAGTCCCGTGCACGTACGGAGTTTACACATAAATCGAATTTATCTTAAAATTTTAGTTTAGTATATGGACATATAAGAATTTACTCGTGAAAATTATGATATAAATATAACTACTACTTGTCCAGGATCTTTTATTATGTATTAATATCTATTACAATAACATTTTGTAAAAAAATTTGTTGCTTAAACGTTTTAACTTTGTTTAACTGACATATATGTTGAGGTTGAGGTTAATGTTGTTGTTTAACTTTAACTATTTATATCATGTTGTACAAAATGTGCGAGTTTAGTAGCACATAATCAGCACGAATAGGAGATATATCAGTACGCCATCCACGGGACACCTTTCGTAGTGAGGGAAGTCCTTTTTGTGAAGTTAAAATATGCTCCGTAAAGTTTTTTAAAAATGTTTTTCTTGATATCCATATATAAACTTTAAATAAGAATTTCATTAGTCGTTGTTATAAGTATAATAGCGTATATTTATTTTCATATCACAGTAATTCTTGCTTACATTTGATATTCATATTCCGGTCAATAATAGTTTAGCCGTATTTAATATTCAAGCCCATATACGCATAAATTAAACTTTTAAAAGAAAGTAACATGAGTCCTTATTTAACGTATAAAGTAAAAAAAATATATATATTTTAATGGATGAAAGTCTAAAACTAATATTAGTTTTAAAAAATATTTAACGTATATTAAAACTAATTCGCATATTTATAAAATTTTGTAATTTTAATAGATAAAAGTCCGAAAAAATACTAATACTCGTGTAATTTTAAATAAATGTCATCTTATAGAGTATATGTGGTATAAATTGTAATGGGTTATTTGTTATTTTTATAAAGTTATTAAAATATATGGTAACTTGTAATTTTACACACAACTCTATATAATTTATGTAAAATTCAACTTTCAACCACTAAAGTTTTATTAATTACTCCATCTTTTTTTAAGATTTTGTTTTCACAAATTTGACACAAATATTTTTATGTGTTTTTTTCTCAACCATATTTCTCCATCAAATTTATTAAAGTTTGATCAAAATCAATTCAATTTTGACTTTCTATTGACCAAACATATTACTTGATTTTGCCTATGTGGCAAAATTGAGCTTTCCTATTGGTCCAATTTTTTTCTAGTGAGAAGGGTTTTGCAAAAATACTGCGAAATGATGTAATCTTTTATTATATAAAAGATGACTTGCCTATTTAAAAAAATTCAGTATATATTTTAATTAATTAAAATTTTGTAAACAGCTGATAATATTACTATGGGTTTAGGTCGCAATATAGCAACGAACTTTTTTTAAAATTCCATCTTGTTATTTGAACTACTTATCAAAAGTATCATTAAATGCAACGAACTTTCATGAAGTGTTCCGATATGCAAATTTTGATGTCTTGTCATATAAGAAAAACTGACACATGTCACTATTTTTAACATGACAACACACAAAATGTGCATATTGGAACGCTTTCTGAAAATTCGTTGCATTAAATGATATGTTATTTCACGTATCAAGATGGAACATTAAAAAAAATTGTTGCTATTTGTCTAAAGTATAATTATGTTTGAAAATTGAAATCAATCTATACTACTTTATAAAGTATTTGGTGCCTTCCTAAAATGGAAAGCTTAAAATTTTAAGCAACACAGTTACTAACAATGGAAAATGAAATTACATCTAAAAAATTAAGTGTCATAAATTTATAGACATGTAACAAACTTTCAATAAATACCTAATTAATATTATTTTTAAAACACTCTTAAAATGTGTTATTATACATATTTTACAAACTAATAAAACACATAAAGCTTCATAAAATTTATATGAAAACAATTTGATTGTACATATGGATTTAAAAAACCGGACCGGACCAACGGGTTCAACCGGTTTAATCGGGAATTGAAGTCACCACCAGTTCGGCACCAATAAAAGCCGTCCGAAAACGAATCTGAGATGACCATCGAAATCGGTAAAAATCGGGCCGGACCGAGATCATTTTCTTCTTGTTTTTTCAGGTTAATCAGCTCGTCATTGTTATTTTGTTGGTGTGTGAACTTTAATCATAAGGTACCCGCCGCGACAACGCGCGGGTACCGTGCTAGTACTTCTTGGCTTATACTCTCTAGTGATAACTTTACTCTCTAATAAACTAATTTTTCAACTTCCAGATTTACATCTTTTTCTTTTCTTTAATTCGCAGTCACTGGCGTCCGCTCTTCGGCCTCGGATGCCCAAAACCAAGTGGTTTTAGCGGTGAGTATATATGCAGGATCGACTGTCCTCACTCTCACACTTATATGGGGAATTCGCATAATATTAAGTAGACATATGCTTGAAAAGGGATCATCACCTGAATCTGATGATCAACAAGACTCATCGATAAAAAGCTTGTCGTCTCTTAAACACAAACTTTCATTTCTGACTGGTTAGATCATTTCCTTAATCTATAGTTTGTGAGGTCAAGTAGGATAACTTAGAATAAAATTTATGTATACGCGTACAATCATTTTTTTGCATAATGCTATATGAACACATGGAGATATAGTTCCAAAACATTTTACACCCTTTTAAAACTCCTCTTATTGTAGATACGGGCGTTAATATTGACAAGGAGACCGGATATATAGCTGTAATTATGCTTCTTTCATTGATCCCGTTTGCCTTTGTGTTACTAATACATTTTAAGAAGAATCGAGCTATGACTTTGTTCGCAGTCATAGTATCAGGCGTGTCAATACTTCTATATTTTGGTTTTCAGGTATCTAGCTACTACTAATAGCTAACGTGTGATTTCTGAACTAAATTTTAAATGTTAAACAAAGGAATCAAATTACTTGGGATGTGTACCTTCTGCATGTAGGTTGGACATCCATGGATTCGGGTCAGGAGTTTGGCATACTTGAAGCAAGAAAACTTACGCACACGTTTTATCTATCATCTCCAAACGCTTGCAGAAGAAGATCTCGTTGACGAGCAAGGGAACCCAAAATTTACCTGCCTCAAAAGGTATTAAAATGTCCTTTTTGTATATAAAATACCAGAATAAACTTAATTATCATAAAACAGTTTTGAGGGCAGCAGCCTAATGGCATACCTTAAATTTTCCAGAATTTTTGATAAAGCCGACAAGGATATAGATGGGTGCATATCACATGAGGAATTGGAGCATCTGGTCGGGGAAGTATTCGATTTAGAAAAAGATAATATCTCCAAGGAGTATGCTAAAGCGGAGATTTTGATACACTTCGATAGAGACAAAAATAGAACGATCAGCTGGGAAGAGTTCAAACAAGGATGCACCAATTGGCTAAAAAAATTGGAGAATGAGGAAAATAGTTCTGGATCTGCTTTTAAGAATATCCAGAATCTGGCAAGTTACTCTTACTCAATGATAATTTAGTCATTCATTGGCAACTCATAAACTTTTTTCAGATTTTTAATACTTGACCTACAGGTTAAGATAATAGTAATAAACAAGCAACGTTCAAATCTTACGATAATTGAGCAAATCATGCCAAGAATCTTGAAACAAGTCCTTGAAAAGCATGGACTAGTGAAAGCGGATGGCGAACCTGACAGAGAAAAGATAGAAGGGTAATATACTTGACCCGTAACGTATTCAAGTTTTAACAATATTTCATGATTCGCTTACTTTGCCTATATAGGTTATTTTCACAATACGACAAAGATAATAACAATGAAATACATAAAGATGAGTTAAAAAAATTCATCGAGACTCTTCATTTTGGAATAGCATTAGACCATGGTAAAGTCTTGGACGAATTAGTAAAGGACTTTGATTGTGATAAGAATCAAAAGGTAGAGAAAAAAGAATTTGTTGATGGATTCATCAAATGGATTAAGAAAGCTATTGATCATGATAAAAGCATTAAAGATCCAAAAAAGGCGATTGAAAAGTTCGAAGAGGTAATTTACTAACAATAGTTCATATATTGGTTTATCTTTTTGTTATTGATGCACTGATACTTTCTGCAAATTTAATTTCAGGATAGCTGGGGAGAAATTGACACACTCTTGAAACGGGAGAAACCTAAAGCAACCATCGTGTATGCTATATTTGGAATAGCGATCACGCTCACAATTACATCTCCCTTCATAACAAGTGTCAAACAATTCTCAACAGCAGCTCACATACCTTTTCTCTTCACTTCATTTGTTATGGTCCCGATTGCCCTGAACGCTAAAAAGGTAATCGATGCACTTCTCGATGCTCAACCCCATGTTCGGAGGAACGCTTCTTTGGCATTTTCAGAGGTTTGCACACTTTCACTAATGCATCATTTACTTTATGTGTTAACAGTTACTATATATCTTGATCAAATGAAAATTATATTTCAAAAGTAAGATTTTATCAACCGATAACTTCATCACCATATATGATATATGATGTAAACTACCAACACAATTCCGTTTATCTAATGCAGATCTACAATGGATTGGTGATGAATAACCTTCTTGGGTTGCTAACATTGCTTGCTATCGTATATATAAAGGGACTATCATGGACCTACTCGGCTGAGGTGCTCACCATCATGATATCATGTGCCATTGTGGGTGTATTCGCGATCAAACGTGACACCTATCCTATTTGGGCATCCATCTTAGTGATACTACTATATCCGGTCTCCGTATACATTTATTGTGTTTTGCCAAATGCTAGCTAATTAGCTAATTGAAGGATGTCAAAGTGGTATAGGTAAGAACTGGAATGACGATGGATGTGCTCAAATGTATCTTTACCATCATTGTTGTTTAGATTGATGAATATGGGTTGGGTATCAAAATACTACATACTATCCCATATGAAATCTTGCTATAATTTTGTTTTTGGGTCCTTACTATTAGACGATAAATATGGCCCAAACCCGATTGTTGGTTTGGGTCTATTATAATTACATGTAATGCTTACTCTATATAGTTTGGCTAATAATACAATATACCTACGGGGGTTTATCATTTCCATTCTATGAATAAGTCAGCAATAAGCAGCACATACAATAAGCAGATGTATGTAGCATGAATTAACACTACCTTCTGCTTATCATATGAAAAAAAAAAAAAAAAAAAAAAAAAAAAAAGAAAAAAAAAGAAGCTATCCTTGATAAATATGAAAACCCCATTGTAGATTGTAAAATTAAAAAGAAACAAACATGAAACCTAGATCAATTAAACAAACAGCATGAATGACTTTACTTTGCATTCCCCAATTCTAAACCTCCACACCAAACAGCCCCTAAAAGTATTTTGCACAACTGAAAATGATAAAGGGAGCCTTGAAGTTGTCTATCATATAACCGCAACTGTAAAGATGATACATGTATCATGCATGACACTAGGGATGAGAATGGGTATCGGAAATGGTACGGGACCGGAACCGTACAAGTACCGGTTCTATTTACCCGGTACGGTACCGGTACCATGGAACTCCTACAAAAATTATTCGGTACCTCTAAAAAGCGGTACGGTAGCAAGATGGGAAATCCTAGTTATGGTACCAGATTTCGAATTGTCTTGTTTTTGAACTAATTTGTCGATCGAAACACCCCTATTGGTTGTCTCGTGCACTCTTATAGTTTGGAAAAATATCCTCATAAACGTGCAAAAATAATTAACATGAATTTGAAGTTTAACTACTTGCTATGATTCAATACAGCAAAAATAATTAACATGAATTTGAAGTTTAACTACTTGCTATGATTCAATACAGTAACTATAATGGAGACATTAGTGTAATTTTAGAAGGCACCAACAACAGCACTAAAGTGCCAAAATTAACATATCTAATATATGTGTTGCCAACCTAAGTGAGCTTCTCATATAACCAATACTTACACGTTTAAACAATTTAATTTAGTGAATTTAACTTATCGTATTTGGTTGTGGTGTGATAATCATCCATTCATTTTTGAAGAAAAACAAACTATAGATTGCAAGAATGATAAAATAATATATGATGTTATTGAACCAATAAGGTTTGTAGATCAAACACAATATATTTTTTAACGGAAACCGGTTCTCAAACCGGTACAGTACCGGTTAAACCAAACCCAGTTCCAGAACCGGTACCAGGCATACACTGGGAACGGTACCGTCATTTTTGGCCGGGAAAAAAACCGGTACCACCAAAACAGTGCCGGTTTGGTACCATTTTGGTTTGGAATAATAGTAACAAAGATATGAAAAGCTCACTCTGTAACAAGACAAATGACTCTCACAAGCATCTATTTTTTGAGTGTGCTTTCTTAAAATGTATATGGGAAGAGTTGAAAAGGAAAATGGAAAGCAATTCTATACGTTCTGTGTGGGAAAATGTGGTTGATTACTACATAAACAGTCCTAACAATCATTCTATTAGAAGTGTTCTTCAAAGAATTGTCCTTGCAATTCTATTACTGGTGAAAAACAAAATTAAGAAGTTGTGTTGAAGACCATTGTTGATAATGTCATATTGCAACTACTAGGGTTGAAAGTAAAGAAGACCGCAAATCTGGAGAAAGTTTCTAAGAATTAGTTGGTTGAAATGGCAATATGCAATGTTTGAGGATAATTGACTCATAAAAGTTTTTCTGGGAGTTATGGAGTGTTTGGGACTAGTCAATTCCAAATGTTCTGTGTGTCAATAATTGTCTTAGAGATGCTTTAAGGGGGTGTTTGGCAGTAAAAGTTTATGTATAGTGAGAAGGAATGTAACGGTTTATTGCTGTGGACGTATGGTCCGGACTGGGCCAGTAATGGGTCAGACCCGGCAGACAGCGGCCCACTCTACGCCTAAACCCTAATTCCATGCCTTATAAATATAGGGCTGGGACTCCCTTCTTAAAAGCACAACACAACAGGTTACTCTAAACCTAATTCTTTTATGCTATATCGCATCGATACTAACTTGACCGTCGGAGGTGGATCCCGGGGCTACGGCCTCGGGTCCACTCCTAACGGGTTCTCTTTGTTGATAGGTCTACTCAGGGCTTGAGAAGACGACGAACGGCCCAGGGAGAGTCGTCAAATCCGGCCCGCGCCAGATTATGTATCAACAAGTTGGCGCCATCCGTGGGACCACGACAAGTTTTGTGCTCTCCCATCACCGAAAAGCAACCATCGAGTTCAAAAGGCGGTAACTTTAAAATATATTTTTTGATAAGATATTTTGATCTTTTTAATAAGATACTACCACATGCTACGGCATACATATTTAAAATATCGCATGGGCTACGGGCACCACGATGCGGTACAATATTAATCTAGAATACCCATATATATGCGGTATATATTAAATAATTATTATAGAACTTTGTAGATTATGTTCCAAATATAATATTGCACAGCGCACATATATATTTTTTATACGTACAAAGTTGTCCATTCTAAATTATTTCATTCTAGATAATCGTTATGAATATTAAACGCATAAAATATTCGTAGTAATATTTTCAAAAAGTATCTGTTTAAAATATTTTCTAAAATTCAAAAAGATATCCCAATATTTTTTGTGCATATCTTTTAAATCGGTAAGATATGTTATCTTTTTAAAGATTCAAAAGATTTTAGGTAAATTTTTTAAAATCTTGGTAAACACGATTTTACCTATAGTCGCACTAAGTCCGCACGATCTGACCTACTTTATCTTTTAGCCGCGAATTAATTCGCGCACATAATATTTTTACGGTTGGTATGCCTGTTCGCTCTTGTTTGCACGTTCGAACAACGCAGTCACGATAAATCTACCCGCGTTAGGCCGTGCATTCGGACATCTTTGCAGATTAGCGCCATGAGCGCACTGTCACGTACAGGCACCACGATGCTAGTCAATCGCCATGAGCGCACTAGACAAAAGCCGTGGTCATCCGCGATAAGCCACAAACGTTAGAGTCTATGCGGTCACGATACATCCATCTGCGTCTGTACGTGCGATTGAAACTATTAGTCGCGGTCACGGTGTGTCCATCCACGCCATTGTTTTTATTATAATAAAAAAGAAAAAGATCAATCAATCGCCATGAGCGTACTGCGTTCGCAGATTAGCTACGTGCTACTTCTCTTATATAGTTTGTAAAACCTCACGATAGGTGTAATTCACACTACTACTTTTCTTATGTGTTAATTTCACATGCTATGTGCTATATGTTGCTTCACGCTAATCTTTTACTTCATTAGGTTTTATATGTTGCGATTCGCGGCATATACTTTTAATACTTGCATTAAGTGTTTTTCAGGATTTGAATAACTAAGTTTAATTCTCCTACGAGAGTAGCACCATCAAACTTGGGGGGCTACCATGGTATATACTACCACTGTTTCCGTACGCGTCACTCAGGTATATTTGGAAGCAGATCGTGTACGTAAGAGGTATTGCAAGCCCGGTACAAAGACGGATTCAAATATTCGCACCATCTTGCCGCAGGGGAGACGTCCTCTGTCGGTTGTAAAGACGAATGTAATGTTCGCGCACAGCGCGCATCCTTGTCACGCACAGCGCGCATCCTTGTCGCGCACAATGCGCACTTCTGCCACAGAAGCACGTCTTCTGTCGCACCATGTTGCATCGCTATTGGTACAAAAGGTACGTCCTTACCCAGGATGTAGCATACGAGATCCACCTTCACCATTGTGAGACTCTCACAATCGCAATGTCAGTGTTACCTCAATTATAGAACTACGTGTTCTTCTTACGGGGTCTTTACTGTCACACTGTGGCGGGAAACCTAGCATATGCGCATCCCTCTCCGTCATGTAAGAACGGGTGTTACTCAGGTCACCACGGACGCGCCTACAAGGTCGCGGATTCGGATATAGTTTAATGGGCTAAACAGGACTGCGCCATGGGTCCAGTGCGCACTGTCGCATTTAGGCTGCGCAGTATAGTCCGTCCTATGTGCACACCTGAGTTGCACACACATGGGACATGTCGTCATGGTTGATTGGGCCTACGCGGCCATGACCAGAACTTAAGTCTAGCATAACATAGCCATGCACTATGTCACACTAGACTTGGGGGGCTTGTGGATGTATGGTCCGGACTGGGCCAGGAATGGGTCAGACCCGGCAGACAGTGGCCCACTCTACGCCTAAACCCTAATTCCATGCCTTATAAATATAGGGTTGGGACTCCCTTCTTAAAAACACAACACAACAGGTTACTCTAAACCTAATCTTTTATACTATATCGCATCGATACTAACTTGACCGTCGGAGGTGGATCCCGGGGCTACGGCCTTGGGTCCACTCCTAACGGGTTCTCTTTGTTGACAGGTCTACTCAGGGCTTGAGAAGACGACGAACGGCCCAGGGAGAGTCGTCAAATCCAGCCCGCGCCAGATTATGTATCAACAATTGTTGAGTTCATTTTGTGGGTTTGGAAATCGTGGTTAATAGAAACAATCTTCATAATTGGATTGCTATCTATTATAATCAGGCCATTACAAATGAGAAGTACCTTGTAACTTGGAGTTCTAATTATGTAACTGTACCTACAATAGCACCATAGTCTCTTCTAGTTTGACCTTGGGGTGGGGTGGGGTGGGGGGGGGGGGGGGGGGACTAGGAAGCTATGCTGACTATGTAGGAGGTCTATCACAATATGCATGTATCATAAAGTAGGGCTTCCTTTTGTGAAAGGTAAATGATCTTGGAGGGGAGTGAAAGCAGTGTGGAATTGAGAGTGGTAAAAGATGACACTTCATGGTCCATGCTTTAAATTCCCACAGGAGGAATGGTTGGTTCTCACTGAAGGAGAGTGTTCCTAGTTATATGAAGGCATACTTAGAGATGGAAATTTAGTATAACTATCAGAGCCCTTCTGTGGAGGGGTTATGGGTGCCTAGTGAAGCCATTAACCTTTTCTTGCTACGCTTACTGTGGGTGTTGGGTGAGTGAGCATGGCAAAAGGGTAAGATAGAAATATAGCTAAATGGTCGGTGCAATTAAAGTGAATATAGGAGTTGAATGTGGAAAGTTCAGTGATATGATCTTATACTCTGTCTCTGTTTGAGTTTAGTGTCATCAGACTTTTGTTGTAGGATTATCATATATCAGGTAGTATGTTGGTTCTGTTATCTCAGGTGTAACACCCCCAAAAATCGGGTCCAGCGGAAGCATACATGTCATTGGGGTGCTACTACAATGGCATCAAAACATAAGTACAAAGAACGGTTTTTATTTCGTTCATTGGGAATAAAATGCATTAACAAAAATTTTAAGTTTACATTTTATAAAAGAAGTGCGGAAATAGGCCCATAAAATAGTTGAAGTGGTCCCAATTGCTTTATCAGAGTCGCCTATAACCAATGCCCTCTTGTCAAGCGCCTTCAAATAGTGAGCTATCGCCTTATACGTGAGAATACATGCTAAAGGTCAGCTTACGCTGGTGAGTTCATAGTTTTAAGTTAAAATAAAACAGTTGTGGACCTGAAGAGTTAAGCGCTATGTGTGACTAGAGGCAGGCATAGATAAGCATTCCAACATCATAACAATTCACAACAATAAATTTCTTATTTTACGAATGATAAGTGGTCATATTGAGCGGATCCCTCGACGGGCACAAGCCAGGACTAAGCTACAATAAGGAACCACCCGTTACTGCCCTGGTGCTGGGTCTAGGCCGTAAGTAGAAGTCTATTCTTAACTAGGTCAGCCCTAGAAAGTCACAAACTACCGCAAATCTAACCTTAACTAGCCAATACAATATAGCAAAACAAAAAGTAGTTGCAGGTCCAGAAAATAGCTATTTCAAGTACATCAGTCAATCAATCAATCAACCAAATCTTAATCAAATAGTTCTCGTATTCAGATAAACAATAATTGAGTTTAGTTAAAACGAGCATGTATCCTCCCCCAAAATAGTTATGAAAATTGTTTAAAAAGTAGGGGGTATGAACTCACCTTAACCACAACAATGCAATGATCACGACTAACACGACTGGCATCTAGAGCTAATCACAACGATAATCCCGAAAGATAGGTATCACAAGTACAATGATATAGAGGTGGCGTAACCTAATACGCATACGATTATCTTAGAAAATAGCTCACGAAATAATAAAGTCTATAAAAGACAATGTGTCATAGTTTTCGTGGATTATTCGTATCGTTACTTATAAAAAGTTTAGTATCAATGTTTCGTAAGAAAGCTTTATGTTTCGTGTGGTGGTAAGAAAGTACGGACTCCAAATGTTACTCACGCCAAAATGGAAAGATATCGACAAACAACTCACACCAAAGAGAAAATAAACATCGACATTGTCGTGAAAATACTAACAACGGTCAAGCTAACCAAAGAAAACATAGACAATGACGACAATTAACCATGTAATATAAGATAGGTTTATTGGTAGTTCCGGTATTTTCCCCACATTCCCAAATAGTTTAGAATAGTTAAATAAGTTTTATAAGAAATCACAAGTTAATAATTCAAATATGAAAGGGTTTTAAGGATGAAATAGACTATTCATTTTAAATTCTTTGTCGTGTTTATAAAAATGATCTTAAAAAGGATTAGAAATAAGTGTAAGTTTGGAAAGTTTTATAAATTTCAGCATGACACGTCCATTTATAACTTATTCCCAAGTCATTGTGACTTTCGAATAAACCAAATTTTTAATTACATTATTTTATAAACTTTAGTTATCGTTATCACTCACATAAATATTAGCCTTTGGCTTTATTGAATATTTTGTACCTGATCCATGTCTAATATATTAAATTCTTATAGAGTCTAATATATTATAACGACTTGTCCAAAATGTCTAATAATTTCCATCGTCCAATATCGTAAGTCCAATAACGGTCGAGAATGTCTCATATGTCCAATGTACAATTCCGATACAAATCCAAGAATACCAAGTCACAATCCGTATCATTCACTAGTTTATGAAAATACTTAAAAACCTGGTAAATGACTACTTATATAATTGTTTTAAGTTGATTTCAATCAATTTACTATACATATTTTCAAACAAAGATCAAACTTTTTAAACACCCATGTCGTTTCTGTGACTATCCGAGACCAAGTCAAAACAAACATAACCCGCATAGACTAATAGTTTTACTGATGCAAGATTGCAGACTCGCAAAAGTTTTACTTCTCAAGGGATCTTGAGAAGCTTGCAATCCTCCAGGCAGTGTACCTGACTGGTGTAGTATATTGAGTGGCAAGTAGCGGGGGATTGATCGTTCTTTAGGGAAATAATGTCATTAGGATTGAAAACTATGTCAACTAGGTCTAAAAGTGAGGGATGATTCTTTTTGTATTTTTATATTTTATGAAAGCAATTAAAATCTCGGGTATTTAGAAGATTGGGCGGAATTAGTTGCTAGTCAACTAACCCAAAAACTACTAATAAACAAAATAAAATAACAAGAAAATAAATGCGGTGGATTACTTATAGGAGAAAATTGTGTTTACTTAGATTTCACTACTCCCTAGTTATCTCCGATTGATTCATTGATTTGTCACAATTGTTTGGATGAAGGATTGTATTCCTTAATATCATTCGTGGGGGCGTGTACATCTTTCCCCAACCCTATGAGCTTCTATCTCTTCTTATGACGACACGTTTAGTATCCTATCATAGCCTCATTAATAGTTACTCATGCATTAAATACAACCAATAAAACCGTAGTACACATCCGATTATGTTTCTTAAGACGTTCAAGCTTGTTATCGTATTGGAGATTGGCCAGTTTTCTTAAGCCTAACGCTAGTCAATCAACCAAACAATCAATAACAAATCAACAATCAATAATTAATAACTAGGTTTCATTAGGTCTAAGCAAACACTAGGAAATCTAAGCTAGCATGTTAATGTAAAGAAAAGTCAAACAATTAATCAAACAACACATAGACATATTGAATGATTAAATGAATAACTTATCTTTAATTGAACATGGAAGAAAATAGGGTTTGAAACCCTAAAATTGCTGAGAAAATCGTGCTAGGGTTTTTCTCCAAAGTTCCAAGACTAATGAATGAAAATACCAAAACTATATATAGACCTACAACTCTGACAGCATCGGGTTATAGATCATGACGCCGTCAGATCGCCACTTTTAGGGTTTTGTATAGCCGAAGAGACCTTCTGACGTCATCACGTATAAACTTCACTCGGCCGTCTCGTGTTAGGATAAAGCCAGACGGCCTCGCCTTTTCGTAACTGACGTCGTCCCATAGTAATTTCCAAATTCTTTTCTAGGGCGCCTAGTGTAAAAATCCATCACATCACTTCATAAGGCGATGGCGTCAGCTCCAAAGCCTGACGCCATCTGGTGTTAATTCTAGACTTTTCTTGGTTTTCTTGTTTTCTTCATTCTTGAGCATAAAAACGTCTGAAAAGCTCCAAAATGCTCCATTTTCCATAATTCACGTCCCAAGTACCTAAAATGACAAAAGAAACTATTTAAGGTAATATTTGGCCATAAAAACATGATTTAGGACTTAAATGACCCCCTAAAAATGTATCAAATAAATCCTTATCAACAACAGCTGACAAATGTTCAAAAAGGTTGTCATCATGCCCATCATACATCAAGTGTCCAGGCATTGAGATCTTTTTCCTCATCATGTCAGCAAAAGCAAGAACCGTGCCGTCAGGGTCAATTTCAAATAGTTTTTCGACAATTTTGGTGTAGGCAGTTTCGTGCCTTTTCTCATCGGCTGCGATTATACCGCAGATTTGGGCTAGTTTTAGGTCACCATGTTCCTTTGCATGACGAGCAGTGTTTCCATGGGATACGAAAGTGTTAGCCAGTATTATGTTTTGTAACGGGCCCAAGCCCGAATCTAAAATATTCTGTGTAGTGCTATTTATAGTACGATGTAATTGTAATCAATCCATCAAATCAATCACATTCATTATATACTTACATGGTATCACGAGTCAGAAACTAGTCGATCCATTAAACCCCTAAAACAAAACAGCCTCTTCTCCGGCCGTTGGCTTCGGCCGGCGGTCCAGAGGTTCTCTCCATCACTCTTTTCTATTTCATTTATGTTAACTTCACTTCTTTTTATTCCTTCAATAAGGTCCATCACCCCAACTCCATCACGTCAAGGGTGGATTCTTTCCCTATCGCGTCGCCGTTGGGTTTGGTGGATCCGCCATCACCTCCGCCGGATCTGTCATAGCCGCCGGTTCGGTGGATCTGTTACCATGTGTCCCAGATCTGTATTGAGAGTAATAAATCGTTGTGTTTGTGTTTGGGAGGAAGGAGAGTAAAAAGAGATGGTCTTGATTTATCTTTAGGATTGGGCGGGGTGTCTAGAGATATGGATTTGTGGTTATACACTATTTTATGTGTTTATTGGTAGTCTATTTGTTTTTTAATAATTAGTATTTAAATAGTTAGCAGTTGAAATAAAAATAAAAATAAATAAATAAGTGGATCTTTATGTTTTTCTAGGGAAAAACACGCCCCGTTTGTTCAGAAGATTCTTTGGGGGTTGAAGTTTTAGAACCAACTTTCGTTTTCTCATCTTTTCTTTCTTTCGTTTTAGTTGTAGGGGATACTTTGGGTTATCCCGTTTGTTTTAGTTGTAGGGGATACTTTGAGTTATCCCGTTTGGTCAGGATACTTTGGTTTATCCTGTTTGGTAAGGGATACTTTGGTTTATCCTGTTTTGTCAAGATACTTCGGTTTATCCTGTTTGGTACGGATACTTTGGTTTATCCGGTTTGTTTCCTGCTGCTGAAGATGTGCTTCTGCTTGTTGTCGAATGTCTTCATCAACAATTATTTATTTGCTTTTATTTATTGTTTATTAGCTTTTAATCTTCAGTCCGAGCTTTTGCGATTTCGCCGCTCAAACTGCGGGGGAGTGTTAGCCAGTATTATGTTTTGTAACGGGCCCAAGCCCGAATCTAGAATATTATGTGTAGTGCTATTTATAGTACGATTAATTGTAATCAATCAATCAAATCAATCACATTCATTATATACTTATAGAAAGTTGCACGTTCTTGAAAGGAAGTGTAGATGAAACCAAGGTAGGGACTGTTTTCAGTTCGAGGATCCTGAAACAGAAAAGGTGCATGAGATAAATAGAGATGGGATGGGTTATAGTGACCCCCTATATTTTTATAATGACCTCCCCTATTTCTTTTTTATTTTTTTCTTATTGATTTTTTTTGTTTTTTATAATTTTGTTTATATCAAAAAGCTATAAACATGAAAGTGCGAAACAGAAAATATAAAGTTTAATAAGTCAAACACTTAAAACTATCAGAAATACGGAACAGAAACTGACAAAAAACTGTGTTGTACTGAAATAAAATGGGGACAAGAGGAGGGGACAAGTGGACAAATTTGGCAGCCTAGAGTGGTAGACCCCGTATGTATAACAAAACCCATAGAGATATTTACTATGTTTTATCTCAAATAGGTCAACCAGGTTAAGCTAAAAGGTATAACTAAAAGTAAGGGATAAACTGAGTCGTTGAAAGTCATTTGCCAACCAATTCAAATGCATAGGACTTTCTAAATCGCCTTACAAAGAAAATTCATTTCTACTGAAATAATATAGGATTGTACTCGTTTTAACATTAAAATTTATATAAAATTTGAACTGATCCAAACCACCCATCTTGAAAAAACTTTTTATGGTTGATTTTTTTTTTAATGGTTAAAAATTTATATAATTGAATTTTAAAATATATACGCTACTACAAAAACTGGTTTTACCCACTAGCAAATTCGTGGGAAAATCAGTGTGAAACAGCCGTTATCCACAGATTTCACACGGATTCGTTCCGTGTGTAAAAACCCCGTGGGTAAATATTTTCCCACGAGAATTCCCACGGGCGTTGACTATTTTCCCACAAATATTTTCGTGGATAATCCGTGGGTTTGATTTCCCACAGATTTCTCAAGAATTTCACACAGTTTCTAGTAGCCATTTTCCACACATATCCGTGGTTTTTTTGCCACAGTTTTCCGACAATTTTCACACTGCAATTTCTCCCACGGATTTCTCACGAAATTTCCCACGGTTTCTAGTAGCCATTTTCCACACATATCCGTGTTTTTTTGCCACAGTTTTCCAACGATTTTCACACTATAATTTCTGAGGGTTTTATCACAGATTTCCCACAGAAAAGTAAATTTTCCCCAAAAAAATCTGTGGGTATTTTTTGATTAATCCATGGTATTTGTATTATAACGAGGTTTTAAGGCCCGTGCTTCGCGGCGGGATTTGAATACAAAATTGTTGATTTTCGTGTTCGACAATGTGTTGTGTATATGCAGTAGCCCATTGAACAACGGATTAACTTACTACAAAACCACATACTTTAATCTAAAAACTCAAGTTTCATAAACAAACAGCAATTTTAGATTAACTGCATACACATCAAACCACAACTTCACTAAATTTGACTTCAAATGATACAAATTCAGATTCATCTCATACAAAGTAAGTAACTTGAACTTCCAAATCAAAATTCATACTCCAAATCTAGAAATGCATCATACAGTTGGTACACCTTCATAACCCGTTCCAGCAATATTAGTGCAAACAAATGGTCTTCACAAAGCTACAGGAGGAATATGACATTAAGAACCTCTTAGAAACCATTTGTTTATATCCCATCCGTCAAGCCCTATAACAAAGACATAAAGCATACACTGATAAGTCCCAGTTCCCCTAAACGTTGAAATAACTGTTATAAAACCTGGGTTGTACCTATTTCAGTACACCGGTTGCTTTGAGTAGTAACTGATATTAGGAAACTGGCGGAGAGAAGTTGCAGGTTACATGATGACATTCGCTAGTTCTAAAAGTAAAGTTGAATGTGTAATCACTTAAGTTGCTAGCGGTTGATGTTACAATCCAAAGGAACACATATGTCAGAAAAAAAAAAGTATTCATACAGTCACATGTGCACACCTTACATGGCGACAACCCACAACCTTTTTAGCAGATCCTTGTTTTCATAGAATTCGTAGTGAG
Organism: Artemisia argyi; assembly: GCA_030686995.1. Classification (NCBI taxonomy): domain Eukaryota; kingdom Viridiplantae; phylum Streptophyta; class Magnoliopsida; order Asterales; family Asteraceae; genus Artemisia; species Artemisia argyi. The sequence goes on from CM060685.1 coordinate 7,247,758, forward strand.
CATGGTGTGGTCAGCCTGCTGAAATTGCATAACGTAGTTACGCTAATAAGTAATTTAAAACACCCTATTTAAGTAGTTATGCCAATAGATAACCGCAAACACACCCTAAAAGCAATCTCAAAAAGCAATCGCAAAAAGCAATCCAAAACATTACTATAAGCAGGTTATAAGCAGGTCATCAAAGACATAAAATTACAACATGAATGCATATACAAGTAATCACAAACATTCTTTGGTTGTGGTGCTGTAGGTATATATGTCGAACACACAAGCTTGTGCTTAACAGGAATCAAGCATAACTTAAGAGTCTAACTTTCACTAAACTATATTCAAACATGACCAATTTCAACTCAGAAAAAATCAAGCATAATCAACCCATTTCAACTCAAACAGCCCATTTTTATTATAGTCTAACATACACCATCAGTTTCGACCCAAAACAGCTAATTTTAACTAGTACTTACGATATATAATAAAGACTAATATAAACACATTTGAACTTATGTGCTACCTCTACCTGCATATGAATGTTTTTTTAACAATAGGTGCCTCTGTTCTACAAAGTCCGCCTCATCTTCACTACAAAATAAATGAACAAATGTTGTAGTCAGCAATCCAAATAATGGTAACATAAAACTTAGTAAACACATCATCATAAAAGGCTAGAAGGGTGTTGCAAGTCAGTAGGTTAAATAAATAAATAAAATTGATACGGTATCATTATGTGTCCTTTAATTCTAAAATAGTCAAAAGGTTATTCAGCTCATATATTGCTTTTAATTTTATTGTGCTCTTTGAACAACTATATGATTTAAACTTCCCATCAGAAAAAAAAAATAAAAAAAAAAAAAAAAAAAAAAAGACTTAAGACCACTTACTGTCACACAATTACTTATAAACAATCAAAGAGTCATGTTATTTGGGTTGTTAACTTGTTATTCTAAAACTAGGCAAACTATGCTCATTTAAAATTAACAAAACAATCTATCAAAATTTCTATAACAAATACCTTTGAAATTACTATAAATTAACATTTATTACATATTATTAACATGTAAAGAACTTCAATAGCAGGAAAAATGATGACTAAATTGTAGATACAACACAGTAAAGTACCTCATTTATGAATAAAAGAACTTGAAATTGGTTTCGATGGTCCGATTGACAACTGTTGAATGGTTTCCGGTTTACCACAGAGACGAGAGAGGATGTGAGAAAGATTTAGAAAATTAGTCTGGGGAGAAGTAACTATGAAGGATGTGAGATCTGAGATAACAAATAAAGATGCGTGGAGGGACAATTTGATTTTGGGGAAAACTTAAGGGCCCGTTTCTTTTCTTTTTTTTTCCTATTTGGATACAGATCCTAATTACATAAACCAAGTTACTTGAAGAAAGGATTATATGAACAAATGCATGTTTCCTTTTCATCCTGAATGAAATATTTGACAAAAAAATAACTTATTTACCCTTCTTCCTAAAATCAATATGTATCTCCAATCTCATCAGTTACTTGTCAAGTCAAGAATCAAAAGTAAACTTTAAACATAACAAAACACAGCACATATTTTTTCTATAATCATTAGACTCAACATATCTAACCAAAGGAAAACAAAGATAACTTCAATAATTGCAAACACCAAAAAACTTAAGATCTGTAGCGGAGGGATCGAAGATGATATGGAGATGACGACGTAGTGGAGGAGAAAACCCAGTGAGGCGGCGGAATGGTGGTTACGAGTTTAAGGGGCTGGTGAAAGAGACGGTAAAAGTTTGATTAGTTGTTTAAGTTGTTGATGATGGGTGATCCAAGTGTTGGGAGAAAAAGGTTGATGTGATGGAGGATTTAAGGATCTGAGTTTTTGAAATGGATTGAAGAGATCAAGGGTATTTTATGTCTCTGGTGTGGTATTTTGTATCCCGGCTGGGACCCTTTTACATTAAGAAATCTTTTATATAATACAACGGGAATTTTACATTTCAAAAAAATGCATTCATACCTTATTTAGTAATAATTTTATTTAAAAAAAATGTTATTTTCTTATTAGGTAATATTTCATATTTATCTATAACATAAGTAGAAGATAAATACAAAAAATATAGATAAGATGCAATTAATAACAGGATTAAATTTTTAAATAATTATCTTTAATAATAAAAAAAATATAATTAAACATTATAAATCAAACAAAACAAAGATTAAATTATTTGTTTTTTAATAAATAAAAATATATGATTCAAAAATTTTTAAAAAAACCCGCGCGTGCGCGGGTATTATAACTAGTATCTTCTATAATAAGTTGAAAAGAAACAAACTAAAAAAATGTGTGGAAAAAGGATTGTTACTAAAAATGACATTAAGCTAAAAGTAAACAGCCCCGCGGGCTTGTGAAAAATTGGTCCGGAAATTTCATTCTAGGCAATACTTGGTGCGGGAGTTGTAAAAAATTACAAATAAATTTACACAATAAATATTTCAATTTTTATTTTTATGAAAACAAGTAACCTTAAAATAGTTTAGTGTAATGTAAATGTGACTGATGAGTGGTTATGTTTAGAGGTGTGGTTGAGTCTAAATGGTTAACTAAGTTTTCCAATGTGATTGGTCAACCAAGTCATACGTCTAAAACCAACTAACCAAGGAGTACAGTGTATTCCCGGGTCGTTATGTCCCAGCGAGGTAAGCAATTGTATTTAAAAACGTTTTAAGTGATCGGGTGATTTAACAGGAGGATCAGGAATTTGATTTGAGTGATTATACTACGAGATTATGATTGAAAATAACTTAGAAACACTATTGGAACAATTACTGATGATCAGATAACCTAAAACGTAAGTTAAATCTAAAAATGCGCGTTTGAATTTAAAATAAATGCGAACGCGCAAAATAAAAAGTGAAACGTGAGCAAATAAAGTCCTACGAATGTGAAAATTATATTTTTACAATCCTAATGTTATAAGAAAATTTTTAGAAAATTAAAATTATTTTTACAACTATTTAATTAATTACTATTTATTAATTACTTTTTAATTAACTAAATTACACTAATTATTAATTAATTATGAAAATTAACTAGAAAAATGAAAATTAAATTTAGTAAAATCTAAAATGTTATAAAACTAATTTTAAAACAAAAAACCTATTTTTTCTACTTTTTAATTATTTATTATTAATTAAAACTAATTATTTAATTAATTTAAACTAAATTAAATTATAAAAAATACTAAATGACCAAGGAAAAATCTGAAAAATTCCTAATATTATTTTAGCTAAAAAGGAACCTGAGAAAAATTTAAAAATGATAAATGCTTATAAATAAGCAGAAAAATAAGCCAAAGGGCTTAAATAGAAGCTATCACTTTATTTATTTTTGGTTTTTTCTAAATTTTCTTTTACAAAACTGTTAAACTACTTAAAATATGAAACTTTTGTGAAGGGACTTTTGCTAAGCTCAGTAATAAGCTCTGTGCAAGCAAATAAGCTCAACAATGAGCTTTTTAGGCTCAAAAAGCCAATGATAAGCTAACAGGACTGAACAAAGGCTGGAATAAGCTATAATCAACTTACTTAGACTAGAAACAAACTAAATCATGCAATTTAAATCACTAATGAGCTGTGACAACCAAATAAGCAATTTCAAATAAGCTCAGGACCAAACAGGTTCAAGGTGGTATGTGCAGGCCTATTTATTGGGCTGATCCAATAAGCCAAGGCCAAATGGATGCTGGAACCTTTAAGATGGGTACAAGGGTTTTCCAAAAGCCCAAGTCTTACAGAGTGTAGCTCACAGATAAGCTCAAAACAAGCTCATGAAATTGCTCACCTACACTGACTTATCAGTGTGGTGAGTCTGATGGTTCAACATGTAAGGCCACAATTAAGCAGGTGAATAAGCTATTAAATGACAAATAAGCACAAGGGTTTGTAGCAGGCCAGAAGGGCTTTCCAAATCAACAATAAGCTAGGATTAATATGGACTATTTAACAAGCTATGGTCACCTAAAGGTGAGCTTATGGGACAGGGCACCCTGCACAGGGCACAAACTCAGGGGTGAAATAAGCTGTGGGCAAGATGCCTTAAGCTCAATATAAGCCTGGAAATAACAAGCTAGGTAGACAAGCTTCTCAATAAGCCATTAAACTTGGAATGGGGCCCACAGGTGAGTACTAGGTGAGCTAAGGAAACTGACTGCTTGAGCAAGGTGCAGGGCAACTAAAGTTCCAAACAGGCCATTTTGGACAAGCTTTTTAATAAGCAAATAAGTTTCAAAAACCCAATTTCTTTTTTATTTTGACTCACAAGCAACAGAATAACATGAAACAACAACTTTTTTCTATTTCCAAATCAGATTGAACCCTACAGGAGATCTGATGTTTTGCTCCAATTTACTTGCTATGAAAATCTTTGACTTTTTGATTATTGAACTAGTTGACTAATCTGAAATTTAAACTATCCTATGTTACTTAATATGATGTTTTATCCAAAATTGAGACTAAATTTAACTAGTTGAGCAACTTTTAAATTTAACTAAGTTTTCCAATGTGATTGGTCAACCAAGTCATACGTCTAAAACCAACTAACCAAGGAGTACAGTGTATTCCCGGGTCGTTATGTCCCAGCGAGGTAAGCAATTGTATTTAAAAACGTTTTAAGTGATCGGGTGATTTAACAGGAGGATCAGGAATTTGATTTGAGTGATTATACTACGAGATTATGATTGAAAATAACTTAGAAACACTATTGGAACAATTACTGATGATCAGATAACCTAAAACGTAAGTTAAATCTAAAAATGCGCGTTTGAATTTAAAATAAATGCGAACGCGCAAAATAAAAAGTGAAACGTGAGCAAATAAAGTCCTACGAATGTGAAAATTATATTTTTACAATCCTAATGTTATAAGAAAATTTTTAGAAAATTAAAATTATTTTTACAACTATTTAATTAATTACTATTTATTAATTACTTTTTAATTAACTAAATTACACTAATTATTAATTAATTATGAAAATTAACTAGAAAAATGAAAATTAAATTTAGTAAAATCTAAAATGTTATAAAACTAATTTTAAAACAAAAAACCTATTTTTTCTACTTTTTAATTATTTATTATTAATTAAAACTAATTATTTAATTAATTTAAACTAAATTAAATTATAAAAAATACTAAATGACCAAGGAAAAATCTGAAAAATTCCTAATATTATTTTAGCTAAAAAGGAACCTGAGAAAAATTTAAAAATGATAAATGCTTATAAATAAGCAGAAAAATAAGCCAAAGGGCTTAAATAGAAGCTATCACTTTATTTATTTTTGGTTTTTTCTAAATTTTCTTTTACAAAACTGTTAAACTACTTAAAATATGAAACTTTTGTGAAGGGACTTTTGCTAAGCTCAGTAATAAGCTCTGTGCAAGCAAATAAGCTCAACAATGAGCTTTTTAGGCTCAAAAAGCCAATGATAAGCTAACAGGACTGAACAAAGGCTGGAATAAGCTATAATCAACTTACTTAGACTAGAAACAAACTAAATCATGCAATTTAAATCACTAATGAGCTGTGACAACCAAATAAGCAATTTCAAATAAGCTCAGGACCAAACAGGTTCAAGGTGGTATGTGCAGGCCTATTTATTGGGCTGATCCAATAAGCCAAGGCCAAATGGATGCTGGAACCTTTAAGATGGGTACAAGGGTTTTCCAAAAGCCCAAGTCTTACAGAGTGTAGCTCACAGATAAGCTCAAAACAAGCTCATGAAATTGCTCACCTACACTGACTTATCAGTGTGGTGAGTCTGATGGTTCAACATGTAAGGCCACAATTAAGCAGGTGAATAAGCTATTAAATGACAAATAAGCACAAGGGTTTGTAGCAGGCCAGAAGGGCTTTCCAAATCAACAATAAGCTAGGATTAATATGGACTATTTAACAAGCTATGGTCACCTAAAGGTGAGCTTATGGGACAGGGCACCCTGCACAGGGCACAAACTCAGGGGTGAAATAAGCTGTGGGCAAGATGCCTTAAGCTCAATATAAGCCTGGAAATAACAAGCTAGGTAGACAAGCTTCTCAATAAGCCATTAAACTTGGAATGGGGCCCACAGGTGAGTACTAGGTGAGCTAAGGAAACTGACTGCTTGAGCAAGGTGCAGGGCAACTAAAGTTCCAAACAGGCCATTTTGGACAAGCTTTTTAATAAGCAAATAAGTTTCAAAAACCCAATTTCTTTTTTATTTTGACTCACAAGCAACAGAATAACATGAAACAACAACTTTTTTCTATTTCCAAATCAGATTGAACCCTACAGGAGATCTGATGTTTTGCTCCAATTTACTTGCTATGAAAATCTTTGACTTTTTGATTATTGAACTAGTTGACTAATCTGAAATTTAAACTATCCTATGTTACTTAATATGATGTTTTATCCAAAATTGAGACTAAATTTAACTAGTTGAGCAACTTTTATACCAAAATGGAAGGTTATACAACCTGAAATCCACAGCATGTATGCAAAATGAGAGATCAAAGCTAATTTGACTTTTTTACTTATAAGTCTACTGTTTTATGATGTAACTTATTTATACTAACCTAAAGTGACTTACTGAAACAGAAAGTGTGACTACAAACTCACAAAAGTGCTCAGATCATAGCTGATCCAAACACCCCTTTAAAAAGTTATCAATGAGATTTTCAAACTATTCCAAGGATTCAAAGCTAGAAACTGATGAATAAGCTTATACTAACATGTAATAAACAAAATTAAGCAGCAATTACACTAAAACAAGCAATGGTACAGGAAATGTAAAAAATTAATGAGGACTCACAATGTGCATTCCTGTCCAACCCAATGAATCAAGAACCATAGAACCATTCCTATTATTCCCCATGGAATTCTAACCCACAGCTATCCCTAAGCAACTGTACCCCAGCATTGATCAGCATCTAACCTTTGATTTTTATTTTTCTTTGATTTTTTTCTTTTTCTTTTTTTTTTTTTTTTTTTTTGGTTTCTTGTTACTAACTGAGTTTCAGTGTTTCTATAAGCTTGAATAAGCTTTGTAAAGAGCATAAATAAGCTTATGAGTCCATTGCAACAATAACTAACAATATTCAAACTTATTGATAATTTTGAAATCAAGAGTAAATTGCATAAACTGATAGTTAAACTAAAACTTGAAGTTTATTATTGAAAAAGACTTAAATTACAATGAAACAACTTAATACAATCTCAGAAGGTGGAAATTACACTAGGAATCTAAAAACAACATTAAAAATTATTTATATAAAAAAAAAAAGCTAACTCCTTCTCTGCTCCATCTTCTCCATTTTATAGCATCTAATTAGGGTTTAGGAGTGCTCTTTGTCCTTTCCCAGCAAGCTTATTGACCCTTGGATGACTGTCCTTTCATCTTGGCCGTTTAATAATTTTGGCGCCCAAATTGCTTTGGCGTTTTCCTTTGAATAATAGATGCCAGAGGGGTTTGTTTAGACTGGGGTGTTTTGTTTGGAGGTATAAGGGAGGGCTTTGAGTGTTGCAGAGGAGGGGCAGGTATTAGGGGTGATGATGGTGTTGGTGTTTGCAGGGTCACGGGGGAGGGAGATGAGGTGGAGGGTCAAAGCCATAGTCACATAATTCGCTCAAGAGGGAGAGTACCACGAATTGGTACGGGGTGTACCGAAACGCGGTACACCAGCGTTCCATACGCTGTTGGTTCAACGTTCCATACCCCCCACGTACCAAATTCGTCATCAAGAGCGAATTGCATACTAGAACCACGTACGCGTACCGAAGCGTACCGCATTTTATGTGACTATGGTCAAAGCTTTGACCGGGGTTTTTGATATTAAAAGGTGGGTGATGGTGGGCTGTGTGATGGTTTGGGCTTGGTGAGGGAGATGGGCCTGGTGGGAGGTATAAGGTGGGCTGGTGAGGGTGTTGTTATGGATTGGGTATAGTTTTGGGTTTGTTTTGGATTTGTGGGGAGTAGTAATAACATTAAGTCCGGTTTGGTTTGTAGTGAATAAATCCCAAGGACCAATTTTGTACTTTGCTCATTTATCAAGGATTGAACCTGCCAAAGTAATACAAAGACCCATTTTGTCATATTAAAACTTCCACAAGGACCTTTGATGTAATTTCCCGTTTTTAAAAATTCCCGGGGACTATTTTTGCCATTTTGGAAAGTACAGGGACCAAATGTGTAATTTTCTCAAACTTTTCACCCAATGATACTATTTGATAACATTTGACTTTTAAATGCCTTGGGTTGACTTTTCTTTCATTTCAAACCTTTAGGGACTAGTTTTGTTAATTTTTGAAACTTGAGGGACTGAAACTGCCAATTATGAAAACTTTGTTCGTTTTTCATTTGTAAACATTTTGCATCTAAAACATATAAAACACAATTTTGGAATAATTTCTGTATTTTGATGCATTTCTGAGTGTTTTTGGATGTTTTGGCAGTTCAGATACGATAAAAATGATGAGTATTTACACACTCATCAATCCCCCACACTAAAACATTGCTAGTCCCTAGCAATCTTTTGAGAAAAACTTAATGGATTTGTAACTCTTTACCAAAAGCCATCACTTCTGGAGTAGCCAAATGTATCAGTTCAAGTAAGAACTATGGTCCACTTGATAACCATGTGATTTTGAGCAAACCACCAGCTGTCAACGGATTTAATTTGTCTTTACCAAAAGCCTTTTGCTTCTGGACTAGCCAACTCTTGATGGAATAGTCAACATCTTGGTGAGCTGATTACCAATTATGGTTTTTCCACTGCCTTTACCACAAGCCATAATCTTGCTGGCTAGCCAACTCTTTCACTTTTTTGGATATGGCGAGTTGAGATACCATACAATTTTGGGCAAATTGCAAGCCATCAACGGATTTGAGATATCTTTACCAAGATCCGTTTGCTCCTGGATTAGCCAATCCTTTTGTCGTTTAGACACGGCGGACTGATTACCACAAAAATTTTGAAATAAAGTGAAAAATTTTCGAAAATTTTGGGCCAAAAACGGGGTTCTAGAGGATATACTGTGATAAAATTCGCTAGAATTCTCCCCCCCCCCCCCCACACTTAGAATTGAATATTGTCCTCAATATTCAAAGTCCCGGCAATTATGCCGACTCTTTGAATGTAAAAAGATAATATTATAAGCTAACTGTGGAAATATCGTTTTGCATTTTTCACTTTATTTATATGTACATACAATCACACATTTTTTTTTCAAAGATATATACATTTCAAATAGCTGCAGGGGACGGCCACTCCCCCACGCTAGGGTGTTAGAAAGTAGAAAGAAGTCAGAGACATGGGTGAAAAGCCATGTTGTTGCTACTGTTTTTGTTTATCGAGTCGCTAGCTTGACTCGATCCCCGATTTCATTGGTTCTTGGGGAAGCATGATGTGGAAGCAGCAATCTCCATCGGACTTTCATTCAAGATGTTTGGACAAACATTTGAAGCACGTGAAAGTTCCACACCGATGAGATAAGTATCCGGCTCAAGATAATGATACATGAAAATGTCGGGGTCAAAGATAATGTCTTCATTCCCGAAGGAGTGAAGAACAAGAGAAGTCACCCTGTAGATGAAGAAAAGGAAGAAAACCATGATGAAAATCATGATAAGATTTTCTTCCTCGAGAGCAGGCTCATTAGCCTGAATTTAGATTTCAAGGGTTAAGCTCAAAAACATCCCGGGAGGGAGGGTGGGAATTTGTAAATTCTCATGATTGAGTGCATCTCCCCCCGGGCTATCATACTCCGGAGGAGTCATGATACGAGTGAGTTCACCGGAGAACTCCTCGTGAAGAGAATCAATCACATGATGTGAATCTGTGAACTCTTGTTCCATTATGGACTCATCATTCTCCTCATCAAAGATTGGATTGTTAGAAATCACAGTGAATTCAGATTCAAATTCAAATAGAGGGTTGGTGAAAGTCGTATTAAATGTTTCGGGAACAAGGTGATCAATATTCTCTATTGGACTGTTGGGATCAGAAGTTAGTGGTGGATCATGATATAGGAGACTTTCAATTTCTCCCAGATCGGCTTCGAAATCGAGGAGACCATCATCATTTTCTGATGAAAGTGGATTGATGTGAGTAAGTTCATCGGCAAACTCCTCAAGAAGAGGATCAGCATCAGACTGTGGGAGTGATGCCTCAATATACTCAATGTCTTCATGAGATGTACAATCATCATTAAAATCTGAGAAAGTCTCAAAATGATCGTTTGAACACTCAAGAGGGGAAGGAAGATCACACATATGCTCAAGAATTCCCTGTGACTCTCTTGGGATTGGGACAAGGTTCTCAACACTAGACTTTACGAATTCGTCCGATTCCTTTTTAGGAACAGTGTCAAGATGCTCGTCCCCCATGCTCAGAGAGTGAGTGGGAACCTCGGGTGTGATAGCAGTTGTTTGAGATAGAATCTCAACTGTTGGGATATCTACCGATGAACTTGATGAAGTTTTATAAAATTGAAGAATATCAAGGGTATCTTCATCATCACTGTCATCAGGGATGAAACGGAACTGAGAGCTAGATTTGGCTGCTTTTTCTTTTGCAATCAATTCCCTAATAGATTTTTCATAGGCATCTTGGGAATTTATTCTAGCAGCCTGCTCTTCAGCTAGCGATTCTTCCATGGATTTTTAATGAGTGTCTTTTTGGGCAAAGTCTTTAACTAAACCCTTAAGCTCATCAAGTATATCCAGTACATTTTGAATTTCTGGAAGAATTGCTTGATTCATTTGGTACTGTGGAGGTTGGTCATAATAAGGTGTGTCAAAATTGTCACAAGGATATGGATTCCCCGTTTGACAATCCGAACTGAAGTGTGGACCTCCACAGTAATCACAACAGTAAAACTGTTTAGTCTGGATTGGTGAATCATTTGGGCATTGGTCATAACCAAAGTTCTGAGCATCACTGGAAAACTGTTCATAGACAAACGTGTTTCCGGCTTGACACTCAAATCCTTGGTGAGGGCCTCCACAAAACTCACACAGATATGTCAGTATCTCATGATGTGGTGGCTGGTAGGATGAATCAGATGTGTCATGGTAAGGATAGGGAGCTTGGTTATAAACAGACCCATCTCCTGACTCTACCATGCTACAGCCGGGAAAATTCCCACCATTATGAGGACCACCAAACCATTGGCAACCAAAATGGTGTGGATACGACATAGAAAAGAATCAAAGGTTCATAGAGGGGTAGGGATGAAGAATCAAAGATGTAAAAGGGTAAAGGTGAATATTTTTGGGTTTTTGGAAATACATTTTATATACAAATAAGAAGGAAAATCTTTTTGGATTTTTGTGTTCATTGAAAACTGATTTTAAAATGTTTTCGGGAACAGTTTTGTTTTTATAAGATAAGAAGATATGAACAAGGATGGTAAATAAACAAAGGATTGAATTCCAAAGATCAGTAATCTTCAAATACGTTTGGATACGCACACAACCTCCCCGGCAGCGGCGCCAAAATTTGATTGGCTCCAAACGGTCAACCTAAATTGACCAAAGGATGGTCAACCAGGTCAAACTGCCTAGAGTCAATGCTCCGCGGAATATAGTGGTTTCCCCGGGTCGTTATGTCCCAGCGAGGTAAGCAATTGTATTTAAAAACGTTTTAAGTGATCGAGTGATTTACCAGGAGGATCAGGAATTTGACTTAAGTGATTATACTACGAGATTATGATTGAAAATAACTTAGAAACACTATTGGAACAATTACTGATGATCAGATAACCTAAAACGTAAGTTAAATCAAAAAACGCGCGTTTGAATTTAAAATAAACGCGAACGCGCAAAATAAAAAGTGAAACGTGAGCAAATAAAGTCCTGCGAATGTGAAAATTATATTTTTATAATCCTAATGTTATAAGAAAATTTTTAGAAAATTAAAATTATTTTTACAACTATTTAATTAATTACTATTTATTAATTACTTTTTAATTAACTAAATTACACTAATTATTAATTAATTATGAAAATTAACTAGAAAAATGAAAATTAAATTTAGTAAAATCTAAAATATTATAAAACTAATTTTAAAATAGAAAACCTATTTTTTTCTACTTTTTAATTATTTATTATTAATTCAAACTAATTATTTAATTAATTTAAACTAAATTAAATTATAAAAAATACTAAATGACCAAGGAAAAATCTAAAAAAATTCCTAAAATTATTTTAACTAAAAAGGAACCTGAGAAAAATTTAAAAATGATAAATGCTTATAAATAAGCAAAAAAATAAGCCAAAGGGCTTAAATAGAAGCTATCACTTTATTTATTTTTGGTTTTTTCTAAATTTTCTTTTACAAAACTGTTAAACTACTTAAAATATGAAACTTTTGTGAAGGGACTTTTGCTTAAGCTCAGTAATAAGCTCTGTGCAAGCAAATAAGCCCAACAGTGAGCTTTTTAGGCTCAAAAAGCCAATGATAAGCTAACAGGACTGAACAAAGGCTGGAATAAGCTATAATCAACTTACTTAGACTAGAAACAAGCTAAATCATGCAGTTTAAATCACTAATGAGCTGTGACAACCAAATAAGCAATTTCAAATAAGCTCAGGACCAAACAGGTTCAAGGTGGTATGGGCAGGCCTATTTATTGGGCTGATCTAATAAGCTAAGGCCAAATGGATGCTGGAACCTTTAAGATGGGTACAAGGGTTTTCCAAAAGCCCAAGTCTTACAGAGTGTAGCTCACAGATAAGCTCAAAACAAGCTCATGAAATTGCTCACCTACACTGACTTATCAGTGTGGTGAGTCTGATGGTTCAACATGTAAGGCCACAATTAAGCAGGTGAATAAGCTATTAAATGACAAATAAGCACAAGGGTTTACGGCAGGCCAGAAGGGCTTTCCAAATCAACAATAAGCTAGGATTAATATGGACTATTTAACAAGCTATGGTCACCTAAAGGTGAGCTTTTGGGACAGGGCACCCTGCACAGGGCACAAACTCAGGGGTGAAATAAGCTGTGGGCAAGATGCCTTAAGCTCAAGATAAGCCTGGAAATAACAAGCTAGGTAGATAAGCTTCTCAATAAGCCATTAAACTTGGAATGGGGCTGATGAGGCAAAAAATGAACCACTTTTAGGGGGTCATTTAAGCCCGGAATTGAATTTATTTGATCAAATATTGCCCTAAATCGTTCCTTTTGCGATTTTAGGTACTTTGGGAGTGAAATCTGGAAAAGGAGGCAATTCGGACGTTTTTGGAGCATAAAAGTGAAGAAAACGCCAAAGACTTTATTTTCCATGCTTGTAACAGTGTGTGACGGCGTTAAGAGGAAGAAGTTAACGGCGTCAAGAGTAAAGATCATGACGACCCAGTACAGAAATGAATGCGTCACAAAGAAGAGAGTCAAGAGTTAAATGTGTGACGGCCTGGAAAAATGGAATACATGACGGCGTCAGATGTAGATCAAGACAGTCCGAGGATTATTTTGGCGGCGAGATGACGGCGTCACAAGGTTGTTCTTGACGCCGTCAGCCTCTATTATCTATATATAGTTTTCTAATTTTCATTCATTAAGAGGAACAAGTTTGGAGAAACCCTAAGGCCGAACCATATACGTATTTTACAGCTTTTTCAAGGGTTTTCAGCCCTTGAACCCTTACATGTGCTATTGAGATAAGTATTCTTTTAATTCAATCAATATGTCTATGTGTTGGTTGTCTATATCTTGTGCTTGTCTTGATTCCACCATGCTAGGCTAGATTTATCTTGTGTTTGCTTAGATCTAATGAAACCTAGATGTTGATTATGTGTTGATTACTTGTTTATGGTTGTATTGGATGAATGATTTCAATGTTAGGCTTAAGAAAACTGGCAGATCTCCAATTGGTAACATGCTTGAACGTCTTAGGAAACATGAACCGATGTGTACTAGATTTTATTGGTTGTATTTAATGCATGAGTAAATTATAATGATCCCATGTTAGGAGCTTCTTAGCCGGCTCGACATAGGAGTGAAGTAGGCACTCATAGGATTGGGGAGTTAAGTACGCCACCCCATGAATGGTATTAAGGAATACAATCCGTCATTCACGCAACTATAACAAGTAATTAAGGTGTAAAAGATATCTAGGGAGTAGTGAAATCTAAGTAAACACATTTCTCCACTTATTGCTCACAACCTTAGTTTAATTTAGTTTTATTTTCATTTTTAGTATTTTATTTTGATTGCATCTTAGTATTGGGTTAGTTGACTAGAAACTAATTCCGCCCAAATCCTTCAAACCCGAGATATTTACTTGCTTTCTAAAAAATACAAAAAGAATCATCCCTCATCTCTAGAACTAGTATTTAGGTTTTCTAATCCTAGCGACACTATTCCTAGCTGAACGATCAATCCCCCGGTACTTGTCACTATACTATACTACAACGATCAGGTACACTGCCTGGTGGGGGTTGTAAGCTTCTCAAGATCCCTCGAGAGGTAAAGCCTGGTGCAATCCCTATGCATCAAGTTTTTGGCATCGCAGCCCGGGGAATAGTTATTGTCTAGGTTAGAATCTCTTTTTATTAGGTCTACTTGCTAGATTCCTTTCTTGCAAGATTTTATTTTTATTTTTTAGGTTTTCTTTAGTCTATCTTATTTCTTTGTGTTTTTGTTCGTAACTCTTCACCACCCGACATCATGGACGATGGGAACATCGTTGAACCCGTCATCCCACCACAACAAAACCCACCACTAGAACCTCTTAGGCCCCGAACCTTAGGAGAGTATTCCCGACCTAGCCACCAAGGCTACCGAAACACCATTGAGCTCACCGGAGCCAATGTGACCCCCTTCCGATCCGACACCATCCGGTTGGTGCAAAGCGGATGTGCATTCCATGGACTTCTTTCCGAAGATCCAAATCAACATCTTAAGGACTTCCTAAAAATCGTAGACTCCATAGACCTAGATGTTGCAACTAGAGAGACAACCCGATTACGCCTATTCCAATTCTCTCTATGGGATCAAGCTAGTCAATGGCTTGAGCGTTTACCCGCGGGATCCATCACTATATGGGATGATCTCACCACTCGTTTCCTTGCTCAATTTTTCCCACCGGGGAGAACTACTAAGCTTAGAAATGACATCTTGATGTTCCAACAACATCAAAATGAATCTCTTTATGAAGCATGGACTCGTTTTAAGGACTTACTCCAAAAAGTCCCTCATCATGGCATAGATCTTTGGCTCCAAGTCCAAATCTTTTATGACCATATCAATCTCTCCACGAGGCGAGCCATTGACCAATCGGCCGGTGGTAAGCTACGTGATCTAAGTGCGGAACAATCATGGGAACTCATAGAAGATCTTGCTCTCTATGACAACGAAAGTTGGAATGATCCCCGTGATTTGAACAAAACGGTCAAGGCAATATCCTTGCCTTCGAATAACTCTAGCACTCCCGACCGTAGGATCATGGAACTTGAGGACCAAGTCAAGTTTCTCATGAAATCCTACGAAGCTCCTAAGCCTTCAATCCAAGTGAACAAAATCACTTCTTCATGCGAATTATGTAGTGGTCCCCATGACACTGGTGATTGTGTGGAACTCCCCGGAACAGCTTTTGCGGACTACGCATCCTTGCGAACCGACGAAGCGGGAGATAAGTGGTACACTTTCAAACCCGAGCCAAACCCTTACGGTGATTCCTACAACCCCTCTTGGAAAAATCACCCAAACCTTAGGTGGAAACAAAATCAAGCCAATTCTTCCAATCCGCCTAATCGTTACCAACCAAACGGTCCACCCTCCAACCGTACTTTCAACAACAATCCTTCTAACAACTATGGTAGTACCAACAATCTTGAAGGATTGATGTCTAAGTTCATGGCTTCTCAAGAAGCTCGCATAGCTAGGTTTGAAACCGAATTCAACCAACAACAAACGGAGATGACCAAAAAGATAGACAACCTGTTGAAAGCCCTCAACAACCAAGCGTTAACTACACCCAGGAAGGTCACTAGGGACACCAATAACGGAATCCAAATTAAGGATCCCTCATCATCCAAACATGTCCACTTTGTCAATGTTGTCACCATTAAGCCAATAGATAAGGAGATAGAAGAAAGTAACAAGGATGAAGTTGGAGTAGAAACCGAGACTAGGGATGAAAGTAGGGAAGTTGAGGTTAATAAGGGAGAGGAGTTAGAGGAAGTAGAAACTATAGAAAAGCACTTTGATAAGTGACCCACTAAGGAAGAACGGGAATACCATAAGGATTTATTCGATAGTCCCGAGAGACCATATATCCTTGGCACACCCCTTATCAAAATGGGAGACCCCTCTAACATTAACATACCATGCAATATCGAGCATATGCATATATGGAAAGCTTACATCGATCAAGTTGGGTGATAAAGAAACAACTTGATTTTAGGATGATGCCCAATAGGAATTTCATAAGTAATTTTGTAGGGAGAGTGAAGGGATTGCATGTGATTATAGGTAATTTCACCTATGAGATCGATTTTATGGTAGTGGAAGACACTCGTCCAGTGATAGATGATTGCCTAAGCCAAATAATATTTGGAAAACCATTTGTTGAGGCCACTAGGATGAGTTATGATCCGACTTTAGGGATAGTTAGATTCAAGGAAGAGAATGATGAGATTGCCTACCAAATGCCCTACAAAATTGAGCAATACCGCCTTCTCTCTAATATAGAAAATTAACACAAGCAAGCGGCTTATTATAGGAATGATGAGGATAGACGTAGAGGTGTAGAGTATGTGAAAAATAGGATGCTTGGTTTCTACAAAGAATGCTTGCAACTAGGTCTGGAATACAAAACTGGTTTAGAAGATGACCTAGAGAGTGAAACCAACGATGAGGTCACGTAGTAACCCATGACCTTGAGTCTAGCTACAAGACTCGTAAATAAAGAAAAGCGCTTCTTGGGAGGCAACCCATGTTTTGTGTGATTTTTATTTTGTTTGTTTGTTATTTGCTTCCGTATGCATGCTTTATTTTTGTTGTTGGTAGATCATGTTTCTAAACTAAAAAGTGAAAATACTTTACTTTGTTGTTTTGGCCTAGTCTTAACTCCACCCAAAGGTATATTTGCAAAAGATAAGTGTAAGGGGAAACCCCAAATATGTTTTTAAGAAACAAACCGATCATGATTCTCCACAATATTAAGTGAACATGTATATTCGTATTTGTTAGAGTCAAATGTTTGTATCGAGTCATAATGAAGTTTTGCAGGATTTTCCAGGAAGTAGGACCAAGTTTTTCCAGAAATTTTCCGGAAACTTAACATAAGAATTTCTGCAGGTCACTTCTGACGACGTCATGAGCTTGCTCTTGATGGCGTCACGTGTAAAAATATGAAAATTTTACCAGTATTGTTTTTCTAACAGAGTCTTAAAGTTTTTGCTGAATTATTAAGTTTTATAATCTCCAGGAAATCTGCAAACTTCATTCCACAAGCATTATATCTTACTTTGTTTTCTAGGATTTAGTAACTTATGTAGATTGCCGCCGATTTTATGCGAGGTTGTCTTGTCTGTTTTCTCAGGATTTACAGGTTATGTATGACAAGAAGATGATTTATTTTTCTGGAAGGGAAGCTTTGATTGTTCATTTTCTTGGAGGAAGATTTAACCTGACCACCTTATTATCCATACCGAGCGAATCAGGGGAGTATTTGATTTCATTTGTTTTACTTATATCACTTTTACATTCTTTACTTGAACATTGGGGACAATGTTCATCCTAAGTGTAAGGGGAGGGTAAAATGATGATACCTTACAGATACACTTTCGCTTGAGTTTGTTTGTTTAATAGTAGATGTGTAATAAAACTATGAGAAATACTTGTTAGTGGGATTTTAGCGCCAAATTTAAAATTTTTTACAACATTTAGGAGTGAAACTTTAGCCATAGCAAGCGTCTATTGGATAGGAGATTGTATGACTAGCACATAACCGTACTTTCAGAAAAATTTTCCACCCAAATATGTGAGGTTCGCCTTTAGATTTGATAGGAAAAACATTTACTATTAGTGCTTATGAGTGTACCGGTAGCATTTAGATTCTAGAACTTGCGTTAGTGATGCATCCCGAGACCGCTAGTGAGACTACATTCGTGTAGTAGGATTTACTACATGATAAGTGGCATTAGGATCACCCTTGTGTTAAACCCGTATCATAATTACTTGACCATTTAAGTCATATTACTTGGCTAGTTAAGTCAACTAATTTTTCCCACACCTTAGCGTTGTACTCATTTTTAGTACACGAAACCCCTAGTACACCCCTCCGAGCCTATCTTTTCGTTTCTAACTTTAAGCATTTTACTTAAAGGAAGAATTTGTTACACCCCACTTAAATGTACAACCAAATCGCCTTAGCCTTCCGTGTATGCGCTCATTTTTAGTGCATTATTGTTATTTGTTAAACCCTAAGTTAACAATCTAATTGATTACATGGTTGCTAAGTCGAGTCATATCCTTATACATATTGTTTTGGGACGATTGGGACTCATGGGTAAAGTACTTATTTTATGGAGTAATGGGGAAGAACATCATTTATTACCCCCATATGTACGTTAATCTTAAAAGTGCTCCAAGTGTTTTGATTTTCTTAATCCGAGTCATTAGATTAGTTTATTGTAAAGTATGTAAAAATTCAAGTGTAAGGGGAATGTTCATTCCCTATGATGTATTATTTTGGATGGTAGGGTAAGAATGTATGCAAAAAAAAAATAGAAAAAGAAAAGAGAAAAAACATATGGACTACCATCCCTTTTTATTCTATGTTTGTTTTATGTTTTGGTTATTTTTCATTTAGTAGCTTAAGTCGAGTCTAGTCTTGGTGATGAGGCGAAAAATGGTCCATTTTTAGGGGGTCATTTAAGCCCGAATCCGAATTTATTTGATCAAATATTGCCCTAAATCGTTCCTTTTGTGATTTTAGGTACTTGGAGAGTGAATTCTAGAAAAGAAGCCATTTTGGACGTTTTTGGAGCATAAAAGTGAAGAAAACGGCAAAGTCTCAATTTTCCATGCTGGGAACAGTACATGAAGGCGTCAAGAGTTTTTCTTGACGGCGTCAAAACCCCAAGAATTAAAATCCGTAGTTGATGACGGCGTCACACACAGGGCGTCAAGAGTAATTTTTGTGACGGCCTAGGCCTTGACGGCGTCAGAAGTAGATCAAGGCCGTCCGAGGAAGTATTTGGCGGCGAGATGACGGCGTCACACCTTTGTTCTTGACGCCGTCATCCCTATTTTCCTATATATAGTTTTCTAGTTTTTCACATTTAAAAGAGAGAAGTTTTGGGAGAAACCCTAAAGACGATTTTGGTGTAACTTTACAGGTTTTTCAAGGGTTCCAACCCCTTGATACCTTGCATGATTAATTAAGATAAGTGTTCTTCTAATTCAATCAATATGTCTATGTGTTGGTTGTCTATATCTTGTTCTTGTCTTAATTCTATCATGCTAGGCTAGATCTCTTTTATGTTTGCTTAGATCTAATGAAACCTAGATATTGATTATGTGTTGATTACTTGTTTATTCTTGTCTTGGATGAATGATTTATATGTTAGGCTTAAGAAAACTGGCAGATCTCCAAATGGTAACATGCTTGAACGTCTTAAGAAACATGAACCGAGGCGTACTAGGTCTTTATTGGTTGTATTTAATGCATGAGCCACTATTTACAATCCCTATAGTTGTGCTGGGCATGGTGTAGGAGGAGATAAGAGCTCATAGAATTGGGGAGTTATGTATGCCACCCCATGAATGGTATTAAGGAATACAATCCGTCATCCATGCAATTATAACAAGTAATTAACATGTAAAAGATATCTAGGGAGTAGTGAAATCTGAGTAAACACATTTTCTCCAATTACTGCTCACAACCTTAGTATAATTAGTTTATTTTCATTTTTAGTATTTTATTTTGATTGCATCTTAGTATTGGGTTAGTTGAATAGCAACTAATTCCGCCCTAATCCTTCAAAACCCGAGATTTTACTTGCTTTCATAAAAATATAAAAACATAAAAATAATCATCCCTCACCTTTAGAACTAGTATTTAGGCTTTCTAATCCTAGTGACACTATTCCTAAGCTGAACGATCAATCCCCCGGTACTTGTCACTATACTATACTACAACGATCAGGTACACTGCCTGGTGGGGGTTGTAAGCTTCTCGAGATCCCTCGAGAGGTAAAGCCTGTTGCGATTCCCATGCATCAAGTTTTTGGCGCCGCAGCCCGGAGAATAGTTATTGTCTAGGTTAGAATTTCTTTTTATTAGGTCTACTTGCTAGATTCCTTTCTAGTAAGATTTTATTTTTATTTTTAGGTCTTCTTTAGTCTATCTTATTTCTTTGTGCTTTTGTTCGTGACTCTTCACCGTCCGCCATCATGGCAACCAACGAATTCTCCAACCTTAGGATCACTAGGAGTCGTAGTACCACTAGAGACCTTGTCTTGCCTTATGCAGAACCCGAAAGAGAAATGTGTAGGTTAAGACGAACTCACTCAACTCCTGAACCATCCAGCATTGCTATCGACTTTGATGCACCTCTTTCTGAGGAAAATTCAGAAAATCACATCACAACCCCTAGCTCCCACAACGAGATGAGTACCCCTATAATACCTCCTCCTAAGCGTCTCAAGGACTACTCTTCCCCAACTCCTCGTGGCTTTTCAAATGCCATTGTCTACCCGCACGAACACACCAGTGAGGTCCTGCATGCACCCGATGTTTGGCTTGTCAAAAGTGTGTGTAAATTCAGCGGACTAGATGAGGAAAATCCAATCCAACACATCAAGGACTTCCTAAAAATAGTAGACACCCTCCATACGGATGGGGCTACTAGAGACACATCCCGATTGCGATTCTTTCCTTTCACCTTATATGAAAAAGCCCAAGAATGGTATGACAAACTCCCTTCTGAATCTATCTTCACATGGGAGCAACTCATATCCAAGTTCTATGAGAAGTTCTTTCCACCTGGAAAAACCTCAGCACTTAGAGATAGGATCCTCCGTTTCCAGAAGGAGAAGGACGAACCCTTCTATAAATCGTGGACTAGATTCAAAGATTCAATAAGACAAGTTCCCCATCATGGCATTGAGCTTTGGCTCTTGGTCCAAATTTTCTACGAAAATATCTCCTCTAATGACCGAAATGGAATTAACCAATCTAGGAAAGGAAGATTAGCCAATCTTAGTGCCGAGGAAGGATGGGATAGGATTGAAGAATATGCTCAAGACCAGGATGACACTTGGGATGAACCTGAGTCGACTGTCAGCATTTCTGAGATCACCTCGGATCGGTTGAGCAAAATTCACAAAAGAGTGGAATACCTAGCTGGATCGCAATTACCTAAACAGCTGTCGAATCCTTACTTGATCTGCGATTACTGTGGAGGCCCGCATGAGGTAGAAGAATGCGGAGGAGCAGCCACAACTGAACATGCGTGCTTGTCAGGAGGGGACATTTATGCTGATCCCTCCCTTTTGCCTTTTTACCAAAATGACGATTACACCCTTTGGGGAAATCTGGTAAAGAAAAGAGAAGGGGAGGAAGGCCCTGAATTCAAAATCAGGAGCAATTTCGAAGATGACCTTGGTCACTTCACTCAAGAAAAAGACTTGCAAATGAAAGGCCTTAATGAGCTTTTGGACGAGCAGCAGGAGGATATTGGAGAATTTTTCAACAAGCTTAACTCAGCCCTAGATAATCTTCAAACACCATTAGTAAGAAAAAAAGACCCCACGCTCGCGATAACCACACGAGCTGGAACGACAACCAAAGACCCTCCTTACCCAAACTCGTCCCCCATCACCCTCGATCCAGACAAACCTGGGGAGGAGGAGGAGGATGTCGGCATTAGCACCCCAGACCAACCGCCCATGACGACCCCTTCCCCATCGGCCCTTCCTAACCCACCTGTGAGAATTCCATTCCCATCCCGGTTAAGGAACCAGAAAACTGAGAATGATAACAAGAGGTTCTTGTCATACCTAAAAGACTCAGTTGTCACCATACCTCTCCTTGATGCTTGCTATCATATGCCAAAGTATAGCACATACTTCAGAAAGCTGCTCGCTAACAGGAAGAAACTCGAGGGTCTTGTGACCCTGGGGGAAGAATGCTCAGTGGTAACCCATCGAGGGCTACCAAAGAAGGTAGACGATCCGGGCAGCTT
Organism: Artemisia argyi; assembly: GCA_030686995.1. NCBI lineage: Eukaryota > Viridiplantae > Streptophyta > Magnoliopsida > Asterales > Asteraceae > Artemisia > Artemisia argyi. The sequence goes on from CM060685.1 coordinate 7,269,969, forward strand.
CACCTTGCCTTGCTCCATAGGACCTCTATCAATCAAGAATGCTCTTGCCGATTTGGGAGCGAGTATCAATCTCATGCCCCACTCTATGTTCCGTAAACTAGGATATTCTGGATTGAAGTCTACCCGTATGAACATCCAACTAGCCGATAGATCAGTCAAGTACCCCGTAGGGATATGCGAGAATGTGCTAGTCAAAGTTGGGAAATTCAAATTCCCGGTCGACTTCGTAATCCTGGATATGGAGGAGGATGACTTGGTACCTATCATCTTAGGTAGACCATTTCTTGCTACCGCTCGTGCAGTCATCGATGTCTACGATGGCAAATTGACCTTACGAGTGGGAGACGATAGCACAACCTTCGACATTAAGGATTCTATGGACCTCTCCCTCGAAGCAGCCAACCGGCTCTACTTTATCGGGGAAGTAGATGAACTCACAGATGTCATTGATAGTTGCGTCGATGAACAAATAGATGAAGGCTGGCTACGGGACGAGAGTTTTCTGCCTTTGCTAGAGGTGGAAAAGACGGAGGATGTTAATGCAGTCTCCTTCTACCCCAGACAAGAGGCAACGGAGCATCTCGAGCTCCGAAAGCCCGAAAACAAGCTCAAACCTTCTATTATCGAACCTCCTAACGCTGATCTCAAAGAGCTTCCTAACCATTTGGAGTATGCCTTCCTTCAGGGGGAGGACCAACTCCCGGTAATCATAAACTCTTCCTTGGAACAAGAACAAAAAGTTAAACTCTTAGAGGTCCTAAAAAAATACAAGGGGGTACTCGCATGGAGTGTGGCCGACATTAAGGGGATTGACTCAACTTTTTGCACACATAAGATTCTTATGGAGGAAGATTATAAACCTACTGTGCAACCCCAGAGGCGAGTGAACCCTAACATTAAGGAAGTAGTAAAGAAAGAAGTTATCAAACTTTTGGATGCAGGACTGATTTACCCGATCTCGGATAGCCCATGGGTCAGTCCTGTGCAGGTTGTACCTAAAAAGGGTGGAATGACTGTAGTAAAGAATGACAAGGGTGAGATGGTGCCCCAGAGAACTGTCACTGGATGGCGGGTATGCATCGACTATCGAAAGCTCAATGATGCCACGAGGAAAGATCACTTTCCCTTACCATTCATTGATCAGATGTTAGAGAGATTATCTGGACACGAGTACTATTGCTTCTTGGATGGATTCTCTGGATATTTTCAAATCCCCATAGCACCCGAGGACCAAGAAAAGACCACGTTTACTTGCCCCTATGGAACATTTGCCTACAAAAGGATGCCTTTTGGGCTATGTAATGCCCCCGCCACTTTCTAACGTTGTATGACCGCAATCTTTCACGAACTCATGGAAGACAGCATGGAAGTGTTCATGGATGACTTTTCAGTCTTCGGAAACTCCTTCGACCGCTGTCTTGCTAATTTAGAAAAGATGCTTAAATGTTGTGAGGAAACCAACTTGGTGTTAAACTGGGAAAAGTGTCATTTCATGGTAAAGGAAGGGATTGTGTTAGGGCATAAGATCTCAGGGGACGGAATAGAGGTGGACCAAGCTAAAGTTGAAGCTATATCTAAGTTACCATACCCCACGACTGTTAAGGCAATACGCAGCTTTTTGGGGCACGCCGGATTTTATCGGAGATTCATCAAAGACTTCTCCAAAATTGCCCGGCCAATGACTCAATTGCTTGTGAAGGATGCTCCGTTCGATTTTTCCCAAGAATGCAAAGATGCTTTCGATCTCTTAAAAAGGGAACTCACTCAAGCTCCAATCATGATCACACCCAACTGGGAGTTACCATTTGAAATCATGTGTGACGCTAGCGATTTCGCTATCGGGGCTGTATTAGGTCAACGACGTGACAAACTTTTCCAACCTATTTACTACGCTAGCAAAACCATGAATCCCGCTCAAGAGAACTACTCCACCACCGAAAAAGAATTATTAGCCGTAGTATTTGCATTCGACAAATTCCGACAATATCTTGTCCTTTCAAAGACAGTCGTCTTCACTGATCACTCAGCTCTTCGATATCTGTTTGCGAAGTAGGATGCCAAGCCACGGCTAATTCGGTGGATCTTGTTGTTACAAGAATTCGATGTTGAGATTCGCGATAAGAGGGGGGCAGAGAATCTAGCCGCAGATCATCTATCTCGTCTTGAAAACCCCTTGGATAAGCACGATAGAAGTGAGATTAAGGATTCGTTTCCTGACGAACAACTGATGTCAATGACTGATTCGGAGCCATGGTACGCCGACTTTGCTAATTACTTCGCAAGTAGATGTAGACTTGTTCCAGAACACCTGACTAAGTACGAGAGGAAGAGGTTCTTTTCCCAGCTAAAATACTACTTCTGGGATGAACCCTTTTTATTCCGAAGGTGTCCTGACCACATTATAAGGCGTTGTGTTTCAGAAAATGAGGCAGTTAAGATTATGAGGGAGTGTCACTCTGGTCCCTCTGGCGGGCATCATGGGATAAACGTTACCGCCCGAAAGATTCTCGATGCGGGATTCTATTGAACTTTGTTTTCTTTAACACATCATATTAATTAGTCGAGCCGAGCTCGAGCTCAAAATATAAGGCTCGAGCCCGAGCTCGAGCTCTGGCAGGCTCGGCTCGTTTCCACCCCTAGTTGTGTTAGCTTGTATTAGGCACTTGTTAGCATATATCTATGAAATATAGTATAAGACGTCTTGCAAACATGTAACATGTTGCGCCTCGATGGACTAATGTGATAAACTTTTTGTACAAAATGGCTAAAAGGTAAGAGTATGGGGTTTAGGGTTTAAGGTTTAGGTTTGGGGTTTACGGAGACCGATTTTATATGGAAACCTGGTGTCTAAGGTATAAAAACACATTGACTGGTGTCACCTAGATAACTGGTCTACTTGACCATGTATAGAAATTGGTTACTTCCATTAGTGTATCTAATTTTAATCTTTTTTTGGGTAAAGGGGAGTAATCATGCACCCTCGTAAATACATTAAACCAAAAAAGTTTAAGAACAAAGGATATGGGTGAAATCCCATATCTCAGCCCGTTACATAGGCGATAAAGCTTACATAACAAGGTAGACAGCTAAGAAGCTTGAAAATAACTAGTGCTTATGAGAAGCCATAAGCACTTACAACTCAAGAAGTAACACAAACAAGCTAACCAGCAGCTAGCGTGAAAGATGAACTTCCACCTGGATTTGGATTAGCCAAATCTTCATTCACATGTGTGACCTGTTCTCCATCTTCCTCATCATCGTTCACCAAAGCAGCATAAGAATTAGATGTAGTAACAATACCTTCCTTAGAAGTAGAACCAGTAGACTTCAAATTAGACGACATTGTATGCACGTTAGGCCGAGTATTAGCTCCCTTCTTTGGTTTGCTAGTAGTCTTCTTTGGCACATACCTGAAATTCTGTTTGATTGATTGAAGTACTAGCAAATTTACCTTTGTTCTTCTTATGACTCACCTTTTGAAAACCATCATTGGCAGGCACAGTAGAAGGTTTATCAACATTTGAAGTAGTAGCAACATGATGATTGACCACTTTATTAAGGCAATGATCATGGATGTGGCCAAAAATCTTGCATAACGTACACCTGGGAGGCCTCCATTCATACACAACTCGGATAGTATCTTTAGTAAAACCATCCCCTATAAGAGAGGGGACACCAATAGTAACAACCTCTACGAGTTCAGCCTCTAAACTAACCTCAATTAAGCACCGAGCAAAACTACTCCTACCCCAAGAATCCTTACACATAGAGCTCGTATACGAATCAAGCATAATAGGCTTGCCAATAAATGAAGCAGTTAAGTTAATACCATCCTCTTCAAACACTTGAATAGGAACATCATGTAATTTAACCCATACTGGAATACAAGTCAGCTCTTCCTTACACAACCTAGTATCAATTGACTATTTCTTAAGAATGATCGGCGATTTACGTATCATCCAAGGACCATCTTCCAAAATTGCTTCTAAACCAGACTGAGTCTCGAATTTAAAAAAGAAAAGCCTTTTTCATTCATCATAATCTTTTTCAAACCATATTTAGCCCAATTATTTTTAACATAGTACTCAACCACTGGAAACGCCATTCTATTACCAATAAAGTAGCCATATAGGGTATGTTCAAGACATGCACTAACCTTTTCAACCACACTACGTGGAATAGAAACGTTAACTCCATCACAAACTGAATAGCAACCATTGTATCTTTGATACTGTCCTCAGAATTATTCATCTCATAAACCTCAAGCAAACCACTCATAGCTTCATGCACCTTTGAATGAGTATCACTATCAAAATTTTCTTAATTTTAATCTTCCATTGCAATCTCGTGTAAATTATCTTAATTTGCTACATAATTTTCTTGATGCTGGCTATAGGCGTCATGACTTATTATATATGGAAAGAATGTAAATCGTCGTTTGTTTAAAAGGTGAATTCACGCTCGATGAAGCAACTGATTGATGTCATTATCCATGTTATATGTCTTAAATTATTAACACTCAAAATGAGATCCACGGGGGAATATGCCTGCTGGGGTGCGTGAAACCCTAAGTGTTACACATAAATAGCAACCCGTAAATATGTTTATACACTAACCTACGGTTACTTACAACGATACAAATGTTTGTGGAAATTTGTGGAAAAAGAAGGGCGTAAATTGATTAAAACACAATTAGTAATTCTAAAACGATATTTATTGTGGGAAATCCGTGGGTATTTACACACGTATTTCCCGCTGATTTATTAAATTGGTAGGTAATATGTGAGAAAGTACACACATATTTGCCACGGACATAATCGTTTTCTTTTACTTTTTTGATATAGTTACACGTTCACGCATATACACATCGATATACCTAGATACAAGACATCTATAGGTACAGTGAAGGTCATAAACAAACATACGGAACACATACGTATAGATATGCACACACATATAATGGTTTGATACACAAAAAGATTATTCCTAAACCTACATATACACTTGTGATACTGACATAAATAGTTATACTAATTAATAAACACATATAATATGAAACTACAAACATATATGAAGACATATTAAGTAATGTGAGAATGTGTAAGCAGACAAAATATAAAAACGATAGTTTATGTGGGAAATCTGTGGGTATTTACACACGTATTTCCCGCTGATTTATTAAATTGGTAGGTAATCTGTGGGAAAATACACACAAATTTTTCACGGACATAATCGTTTTCTTTTACTTTTTTGATATAGTTACACGTTCACACATATACACATCGATATACCTAGATACAAAACATCTATATATACAATGAAGGTTATAAATAAGCATACAGAACATATACGTGTAGATTTTCACACACATATAATGGTTTGTTACACAAAAAGATTATTCCTAAACCTACACATACACTTGTGATACTAACATAAATAGTTATATTAATTAACAAACACATATAATATGAAACTACAAAAACATATGAAGACATATTAAGTAACTTGAGAATGTGTAAGTAGACAAATATAAAAACGATAGTTTCTGTGGGAAATCTGTGGGTATTTACACACGTATTTCATACGGATTTATTAAATTAGTAGGTAATCTGTGGGAAAGTACACACATATTTTCCACGGATATAATCGTTTTCTTTTACTTTTTTGATATAATTACACGTTCATGCATATACACATCGATATACCTAGATACAAAACATCTATAGATACAATGAAGGTCATAGACAAGCATACGGAACATATACGTGTAGATATGCACACACATATAATGGTTTGTTACGCAAAAAGATTATTCCTAAACCTACACATACACTTGTGATACTAACATAAATAGTTATATTAATTAACAAACACATATGAAGACTTATTAAGTAATGTGAGAATGTGTAAGTAGACAAAATATGAAAACGATATTTTCTGTGAGAAATCTGTGGGTATTTACACACGTATTTTCCACGGATTTATTAAATTGGTAGGTAATCTGCGGGAAATTACACACATATTTCCCACAGACCAGTTAAATAGTTACTTTATAAAAAAAAAAAACCGTGTGAAATCCGTGAGTAATGGAGCTAAAATTTGCCACATACTTTTGGCTGTGGCTAATATGTGTGAAATGTGCCACAAATTTCCCACGGACGTCTAATAAACACAAATAGTGTGAATATGTTCGCAAATCTGTGGGAAATTTGTGACGGATTTCACGCAAAAACTTGGTCAATCATTTAGTGTGTAAAGAGTGGGAAATCCGTGGAAAATTTATGACATATTTCCCACCGAAATTTGTTCAACAATTTGGTGTGTAATTTGTCGGTATCCCGTGTGAAATTTCACACAGTTTCGTTTCCGTGAGAAAATTTTCGTGGGAAAATCTAGTTTGTGTAGTAGTGATATAAATGATGTAATTCGGGTTATTCAGGTCAACCCGAAATCTGAACCGAATACAAATTTTCGGTTTTTGGTTCTGTTAAATATAATTCGAATTCGGTTTAGTTCGGTTAGCTTTTCGGTTTTACCTAAAAAAATTAACCAAATTAACCGAATCGAATAAATCGAACAACCTAATAATCGAACCGATAGAACACCCTGGTATAACGTTAAAACTGGTGGACCAATATTAGAGATAGTCCAACGTCGAAATGGACAAATGTTAGGAGTTAGCATGGGCCTACTCGTCTCTGGGGTACGTGATGTGTAGTAGAATATAATTCACAAATAATTTTAAGGACGACTTTGACTTCATAATAAAAATATCTAAAATAAAATACAGTAGCATGCTCTAACTAATATATTTCACAGCAATTCCATCATCTCAACATTTCAAAAATGCAAAGATTTCAAGTAATAGCCTTGAGTTTGAGCATGCTTATGATCATTAGCATGGTGAAAGGCAGATGGCTAGATCTTGAAACATATTCTAATGAGAATCCTCTAAATCTACGTTTAGAAATTTCAAACTCGTCAATGTTGCACGCTGAACAGAGGTGTAAGTCCCTATACGGGTTCTTTCCATGTGCAGACACGATGCCAGAAGGCGTGTTCTTGATGTTCATGTATATGTATTTGATGATGTTGGGGGAGGAATGGATACAAAAAGGAAGTGAGGCTTTGTTCTTATGGATTGGCAATAAGGCACTTGGTGCAAGCATTTTTCGGGTGCTTATGGCTTTACCAAAAATCGCCCTAATCCTAGGTATGGCTCTCAATTTTATATCGCATTAGTTACATACTATGGCTGTGTTTGGTAGAGGTAGACTTTTAAAATAAGCAGGCTTATAAAACAAGTCTTATTAATCACATGGGCTTATGGAAGCTTATATAAGTCATAAGCCTCCATAAGCTCAAGCCCATTGAAAGGGACTTATGAAGGCTTGTGAGAGCTTATAGCAAGTTAAATTACTTAAATACCCTTCAATATATAATAGATTATCATGCAAAAGTCTAAAATATATTTTTATGCGATTTTACATTAATAAGCTTCAGTTCCAATTAATTTGTCAAACAGTTTTATAAAAATACAAGTTTCAGCTTTCAGCTTATAATAATATAATCCATAGCTCCAGCCCAAGCCTTACTTCCAGCTCCAGCCTAGCCCGAGCCTTAACCCATTACGTCAAACATACCCTATATACACATATATGAAGATCTCTATGTTTATATGTAACAATGTTAAACAAACTAGATACATGAAAATATGAAATATGGCATAATGAGGAGGGTCAAGATTCAAGATCATAGAATTATGTATTCTAACAATGCATTTTCTTTGATAGAACCTTGATAATAAAATGAACATAGATCTTGATAAATAATAATAATAATAATAATAATAATAATAATAATAATAATAATAATAATAAATAACATAGAAATTTTTGAACATAGAACCTAGATAAATGTTTGTGTAAACATAGATAATGACTTGCATTGTTAAAAAAATTCTGTAGACATTTTTAATAATTAAATTTTGTAAACAGCTGATACTATATTGTTCTGGGTTTAGGTCGCAAAATAGCAAGTAACTTTTTTCAAAATTCCGTCTTATTATGTGAACTATCAAAAGTATCATTAAATGTAATGAATTTTCATAAAGTGTTTCGATATGCAAATTTTGATGTGTTATCATATAAGAAAAACTTACACGTGTCACTATTCTTAACGTGACAACACACAAAATGTGCATATTGGAACGCTTTATGTAAGTTCGTTGCATTTAATGATATGTTATATAGTTCATGTATCAAGACGGAACTTTGAAAAACTTTCAGTGCTATTTGTCAAAAGTATAATTATGTTTGAAAATTGAAATCAATTTGTACTACTTTATAACGTATTTGGGGCCTGGTCTTCCCAAAATGGAAGACTTAAAATTTTAAGCAACACACTTAAATAATGAAAAATGAAGTTACATCTTAAGTGTCATAAATTTGTAGACTACAGCCCTCAAATAAATATCTAATAAATGTTATTTTTAAAACATAAAATAAAAAAATACATATTATTATAACATATTTTACAAACTAATAAAACACATAAAGCTTCATACAATTTATATGAAAACAAGTTGATAGTACATATGGTTTTAAAAATCGGACCGGACCAACGGGTTCAACCAGTTTAACCAGGAATCGGAGTCACCACCGGTTCGGCCAGCCAATAAAAGCCGTCTAAAAACGAACCTGAGAGGACCATCGGAACAGGTAAAAACGGATTAAACAGGCCGGACCGAGATCATTTTCTTCTTGTTTTCTCAAATCAGCTCGTCATTGTTATTTTGTGGTATGTGGACTTTAATCTTAGGGTATTCACCGCCGCAACGCGCGGGTACCCTACTAGTACTTCTTAACTTATACTCTCCAATGATATCTCTAATAAACTAATTTCTCAAATTCCAGATTTACGACAATTTTTTTCTTTATTTTGCAGTAACTGGCGTCCTTTCTTCGGCCTCGGATGCCCAAAACCAAGTGGTTTTAGGGGTGAGTATGTATGCAGGATCGACTGTCCTCACTCTCACAATTATATGGGGAATTCGCATAATATTAAGTAGACATAAGCTTGAAAAGGGATCATCACCTGAATCTGATCATCACCAAGACTCGTCGATAAAATGCTTGTCGTCTCTTAAACACAAACTTTCATTTCTGACTGGTTAGATCATTTCCTTAATCTATAGTTTGTGAGGTCAAGTAGGATAACTTAGAATAAAATTTAGGGCAAATGCTTTATAAAGTCATCATACTTGCCACCATTTATATTTTTGGGTATCGAACAAATTTTTTTCCGTATAGGGGTACTTTTCTTTCAAATTCGTCCTTCTTGAGGTACTTTGTAACATTTTTACCCTTCAAAATATTAAAATTCTTATTAGCTAAGAGGGGCAAAAATGTGACAAAATACCCCAAGAAGGCCGAATTTGAAAGAAAAGTACCCCTACGAGGAAAAAATTTTGTTCGATACCTAGAAAAATAAATGGTGACAAGTATGATACATTTATAAAACATTTGCCCTAAAATTTATGTATACGCGTACAATCATTTATTTGCATACTGCTATGAACACATGGTTCCAAAGTATTTTACACCCTATTAAAACTCCTCTTATTGTAGACATGGGCGTTAATATTGACAAGGCGACCGGATATATAGCTGTAATTATGCTTCTTTCGTTGATCCCGTTTGCCTTTGTGTTACTACTACATTTTATGAAGAATCGAGCTATGACTTTGTTTGCACTCATAGTATCAGTCGTGTCAATACTTCTATATTTTGGTTATCAGGTAGCTACTACTGATAGCTAAAGTGTGATTTCTGAACTAAACTTTAAACGCTAAACAAAGGAATCAAATTACTTGGGATGTGTACGTACCTTCTGCATGTAGGTTGGACATCCATGGATTCGGGTCAGGAGTTTGGCATACTTGAAGCAAGAAAACTTGCGCACACGTTTTATCTATCATCTCCAAAGGCTTGCAGAAGAAGATCTTGTTGACGAGCAAGGGAACCCAAAATTTACCTGCTTCAGAGGGTATTACAATGTCCTTTTTGCATATAAAATACCAAGATAAACTTATCGTAAAACAGTTTTGAGGGCAGCAGCCTAATGGCATACCTTAAATTTTCCAGAATTTTTGATAAAGCCGACAAGAATAGAGATGAGTGCATATCGCATGAGGAATTGGAGATTCTGGTCGGGGAAGTATTCGGTTTAGAAAAAGATAATATCTGCAAGGAGTATGCCAAAGCTGAGATTTTGATACACTTCGATAGAGACAAAAATAGAATGATCAGCTGGGACGAGTTCAAACAAGGATGCACCAGTTGGCTAAAAAAATTGGAGAATGAGGCAAATAGTTCTGGATCTGCTTTTAAGAATATCCGGAATCAGGCAAGTTACGCTTATTCAATGATAATTTAGTCATTCATTGGCAACTCATAAACTTTTCTCAGATTTTTAATACTTGATCTACAGGTTAAGATAATAGTAATAAACAAGCAACGTTCAAATCTTACGATAATTGAGCAAATCATGCCAAGAATCTTGAAACAAGTCCTTGAAAAGCATGGACTGGTGAAAGAAGATGGTGAACCTGACAGAGAAAAGATAGAAGGGTAATATTCTTGACCCGTAGCGTATTCTAGTTTTGACAATATTTCATGATTCGCTTACTTTGCATATATAGGTTATTTTCAGAATACGACAAAGATAATAACAATGAAATACATAGAGATGAGTTAAAACAATTCATCGATACTCTTCATTTTGGAATAGCATTAGACCATGGTAAAGTCTTGGACGAATTAGTGAAGGACTTTGATGGTGATAATAATCAATTGATAGAGAAAAAAGAATTTGTAGATGGATTCATCAAATGGATTAAGAAAGCGATTGATCATGATAAAAGCATTGAAGATCCAAAAAAGGCGATTGAAAAGTTTGAAGAGGTAATTTACTAAAAAATATATTGGTTTATTTTTTATTTTTAATTTTTTTTTTTAATGTATATTGGTTTATCTTTTTGTTACTGATGCATTGATACTTTCTGCAAATTTTCAGGATAGCTGGGGAGAAATTGACACACTCTTGAAACGGGAGAAACCTAAAGCAACCATCGTGTATGCTATATTTGGAATAGCGATCACGGTCATAATTACATCTCCCTTCATAACAAGTGTCAGACAATTCTCAACAGCGGCTCACATACCTTTTCTCTTCACTTCATTTGTTATGGTCCCGATTGCCCTGAACGCTAAAAAGGTAATCGATGCACTTCTTGATGATCAACCCAATGTTCGGAAGAACGCTTCTTTGGCATTTTCAGAGGTTTGCACACTTTCACTAATGCATCACTTACTTTATGTTTAACAGTTAATATATATCTTGATCAAATGAAAATTATATTTCAAACATAAGATTTTATCAACCGATAACTTCATCACTATATATGATATATGATGTAGACTAACAACACGATTTCGTTTATCTAATGCAGATCTACAATGGATTGGTGATGAATAACCTTCTTGGGTTGCTAACATTGCTTGCTATTGTATATATAAAGGGACTATCATGGACCTACTCGGCTGAGGTGCTCGCCATCATGATACCTTGTACCATTGTTGGTTTATTCGCGATCAAACGTGACACCTATCCTCTTTGGACGTCCATCTCAGCGATACTACTATATCCATTCTCCGTATACATTTATTGTGTTTTGCCAAATTCTAGCTAATTAGCTAATTGAACGATGTCAAAGTGGTATAGGTAAGAACTGGAATGACGATGGACGTGATCAAATGTATCTTTACCATTGTTGTTGTTTAGATTGATGATATGGGTTGGGTATCAAATTACTATATACTACCCATATGAAATCTTGCGATTCCGTTTTGGGTTTTGCTAACAACAACCCTAAGGGTTGTCGTTAAGATGCTTTGTTTTATTACAATTTCTTGTAATAATTTAATTCATCCAATCAAAATCAATCATTAATTGTATATGTAATATTTCCGGGATTTTCTCCACTTTTTTCAGTATTATCATCCAATAAAAATCAAACCCGATTGTGGGTTTGGGTCCATTATGGTTTCATGTATATAGTTTTTCTAATAATACAATAGACCTACGTGGGTTTATCATTTCCATTTTTTATTTATTTATTTATTTTTATTTTTATTTTTAGTAAAGAGTCTTCCGTCAGGTAAAATTTATTACACCAAAAAAACGTTAAGTACAAAGAATGTGGGTGAGTTCGACATCTCAACCCGGACAGGTCTAAACCAAAACGCACCACATGTGCATCAAACCAACTCTAACAAAGCTAAACTACTACATGAAAACAAGAAGATGTGTTTATGACATGCCGTAAACATAAACAACTAACTACATTTTGCGACCCTACACCTTGAAATCTTTCGTAGAACCACCATTAACCTTTGAGCTTGATGAATCCACGTAATTTGCAATATCATTGTAGTCCTCATACTCTTCATTGTCACTATCCGTTTCCACATCCACAAACGGATCACCAACCTTGTTCGTATCTGTATCCACTTCCACTTGAATCTTGCTAGAACTCGAAGCCTTATCATTCACATTTATTTCTTCAAAAGTAGTAGCGAAATCATTGGATAAAACATCATACTTGTTAGATGTATTGACCAAATTATTGGAAGTCGAACCCATAGTCTCCTTGCCCTTTTTAGACACATTCGACTCCACCTTAGCATTTACATTTTTAGACTTAGTATTTTCACTCATTGAAGTAGCCATTAGAAGGATTAGAGTACTCTTTGGGGATATATTGAACTTGAAACCGATAGGAATACCCGTTTTACCACCTCCTTATGAATAAGCAAGCAATAAGCAGCACATACGACAAGCAGATGTCTATGGCATGAATTAACATTACCTTCTGCTTGTCATATGTGAAAAAAAAAATAATAATAATAATAATAATAATAATAATAATAATAATAATAAAATTATAAAAAAAAAAAAAAAAAAAAAAAAAAAAAAAAAACAACTAGCCTTGATAAGTAAGAATGCCCCAAATCGTAGATTGTAAAATTAAAAAGAAACAAACATGAAACCTAGATCCATTAAACAAACAACATCAATGACTTTACTCATTTCCCAATTCTAAACCTCCACACCAAACAGCCCCTAAAAGTATTGTGCGCAAATGAAAATGATAAGGAGAGCCTTGAAATTGTCATCCCGTAACCGCAATTGTAAATATGATACATGTATCATGCATGAAACTACGGATGAGAATGGGTATTGGAAATATGGTACGGTTCCGGAACCATACCAGTACCGGTTTTGTTTACTCGGTACGGTATGAGTACCATGAAACTCCCTCAAAAATAAGTGGTATGGTATCGGTACCACTAAAAAGCGGTACGGTAGCAAGACGGGAAATCCCAGTTTTGGTACCAGAATTCGAATTGTCTTGTTTTTTAACTAATTTGTAGATCGAAACACCCCTACTGGTTGTCTCATGCACTCTTATGGTTTGGAAAAATATACTCATAACTAAACACATGCTTTTTAATGTGCAAAAATAATTAACATGAATTTGAAGTTCAACTACTTGCTATGATTCAATACAGTAAGTACATGGAGACATAGTGTAATTGTAGAAGGCACCAACAAGAGCACTAAAGTGCCAATAAGTTAGCTTCTCATATAACCAAACTTACACATTTAAACAATTTAATTGGGTGAATTTAACCTATCCATTCATTTTTGAAGAAAAACAAACTAGAGATTGCAAGAATGATAAAATAATAGGATGAGAAGTAATAGAAAGACGTAACTCATGCCTTAAACCTTTATCATGTGACACATGTAATATGCATTTTCTCTTTCATAATTTTCATCTTTGATTTTGCCACATGTCACGATCTTATATAATAAAGGAGTAAACACATAACAACTACATTGAAATAGATTCATAACGAAGATTTATAGATCAAACACAATATGTTTTTTAATGGAAACCGGTACAGTACCAGCTTAACCGAACCCGGTGCAGAACCGGTACGAGGCATAATCTCGGTTCCGGGAATGGTACCATCATTTTTGGCCGGGAAAAAAACCGGTACCACCAAAACGGTCCGAACCATTTTGGTACCGTGCTCATCTCAAACACAAACAAATACCCAAAATGCATGCTTAAAAAGAGCAAACGGTTGTTCGACTGATCACAGGAAAAGTGTGCATAGCAAGACCAAAATCTTAGATGCATTGTCGGTTCCAGGTTATTTAAACTATTGAAAGCGTCTTACGGTCTAAATAATGATCCATCACTTCCTCAGTCTCATGTGAGCTACCAACAATTAAAATGATAAACACGAGGGTAGACGATAACCATCAACATCAAAATTGGCATAACAAGTTCTATAATATGTCCACAAAAGTTTACAAACACGCAAACTCACGATACGTTCCAAATTCAAGAAAATCACATCAGCACTACATGAAACAGACATCTAAAATAGGTTTTTAACTCTACGCATAAAAAAAAGCAACGGAACCTTAAACTTCAACTTACTATTCCAATTTTTCAAAGCTTCACTTGTCTATCATAGATCCAGCTGAATGGCATCATCGGGCCTTCTTTTGCCCTACCTGCAGCCCTCTCCTCTAGCCTTCTGATTCTTGGTGGCAACCCACAAACATACTCTTGGGCCTTGCGCCCTTCACCAGATAGCCCGGTTAAGTCAGCCACTTTCCACCGACCTACCAGAAATTCAAGAATATCTGCATAGTCTTTGGCAGTATAGACACCGAGTCTTTGTGCAACAGCTGAGAAATGTTCAAAGAGGTTGTCATCACGCCCATCATACATCAAGTGTGCAGGCATTGAGATCTTTTTCCTCATCATGTCAGCAAAAGCAAGAACCGTGCCGTCAGGGTCAATTTCAAATAGTTTTTCGACAATTTTGGTGTAGGCTGTTTCGTGCCTTTTCTCATCGGCTGCGATTATTCCGCAGATTTGGGCCAGTTTTAGGTCACCGTGTTCCTTTGCATGACGAGCAGTGTTTCCATGGGATACGAAAGTTGCACGTTCTTGAAAGGAAGTGTAGATGAAACCAAGGTAGGGACTGTTTTCAGTTCGAGGATCCTGAAACAGAAAAGGTGCATGAGATAAATAGAGATATTTACCATGTTTCATCTCAAATGGGTCAACCAGTTTAAGCTAAAAGATATAACTAAAAATAAGGGGTAAACTGAGTCGTTGAAAGTGATTAGCCAACCAATTCTAATACATAGGGCTTTCTAAATCGCCTTACAAAGAAAATTCATTTCTACTGAAATAATTTAGGATTGTACTCGTTTTAACACTTAAATTTATATAAAGTTTGAAATGATCCAAACCACCCATCTTGCCATAGCTATTAAGACTTGGTGACAAATTCTAGGCATGGAGAAAGAAAGCGGCTAGCCTTCTTATTTATAAAGAAAGCCGATACAAACAAGACAACATAACTAAATTATCAATGATAACCGGAAAAATAGTGTGGTAACTTTAACCCATTAATATACAAATGGACTGAATTAAGTTGTATATTAGCTCAAATGCATCAAAGCAAACAATTAAGCTAAAAGGTTTTTAATGCATATCATTACAACCTACTAATCTTTTTATTCAATGTGTTCAATTATTATTGTAAGAGATTAGAGATGTCCCAAATGGACAATAAAATGTTAGCAGGTCAGCATGGGCCGACTTGTCTCATTGCGTACTAGAATTGACCCGTTTCCCAACCAACCCAAGTTGCCACCTCTAGAAAAAATGAAATATGACTGACAAAAGTTCAAGATGGGAAGCAACTTACCATTCCTGACCCGATGAGATACTGAGTTGTCTTCTGAATCTGCCTCATGTCAACCCGCCCACAAAGGTAGAGATAGGTATGAAGAAGGTCACCGTGCCTGTTTTCTTCAGCAGTCCAAGCCCTGGTCCAAATAGCCCAAGGTGTAAGGCTAGCACCAGTCTCATCCCTTACACCATCAAGGGTATTAAGCATAGTTTGGTAGGTAGGCAGAGCTTCCTCTGTAATCATATCTCCAGCCAAAACAACAAAATATTCATCAGGAAGCTCGTTGGCCCTAGCCCTTAGTTCCCTCACTTGCTCAACAAATCCATCAGATGCGGGATCTGGTAAGAAATCCTGTGCTTGCCAACATTTCTCAACGGGCTTCAGATGGGTCAATATATTCTGCTCAGCCCAACCCTCTATGGATTTGAAAATCTCGATCTTCTGTGGTGGCATAGAGTGTGTCACCTGAACGTGAACCTCTCGTGGAGGTGTAAAGGGCTTTTTGCTTTCAACCCTGTGTAAGAAAAATAATCATTAAAACCAACAATATCAAATAAACTAAAATACAAGAACGTATTCCTTTCAATGCTAATCAACTAGCTTCGATACTTATGGACAAAAAGAGTTTCGAGGAAAATGCTTGGTAGAATTATAATAGTAGCAAAAGTTCCTTAAAAAACACAGAAATTGTTCTACCATATGTTATATGGATGTTAAAGTCATGTGACATACAGATGGGAATTTTACTGATAATACTAACAACGTGATAAAAGTAACTTATGGAGCCCAAAAGAAGTTTGGACCTCACGTTTTTTGTGTAGGGAGTGACGTTTACTTTTAATGGGAATCGTAAAATTCACATTACTGGAAAACATCTTGAAAAACACTTATCGGGATCACAATCTCCCATGAAATGTAATTGTTTATAGGTACTTAATACTAGCTGAATGTGGCACATTCAGCATATTTTAATAAGAGAGGAAGCCCAAATGATTAGTAAAAGCGTTAAGAGTATGAAGCAGGACAATCTTCAGTCAAAGTTAACAGAACAGGACTGAAACAAAATCAATCCAAACACGCAATAAAAAGGTGCTGAGAAAAAAATGCAAGGAATGACGAGTGTGCAACAATCAGATTGGTTCAACAATTAGACTGTGATTCAATGAAAGAAGTCATGTTCACTAAAAGAAATACGGAGTAACAAACTAACAATTACCACATGAGAGAACAAATTAACCGGTTTCATAGATAAATCCAGCAAAATATCAAACAGCCAGCTACATTACAAAAAAATTGCACATAATAGCCAGAGGTTACACAAGTGAGAAAGATATATACTACATTAGTAGCAATTAGACTAGTCAAGTAACAAAAACGCTTGAAAAAATACTACATTTGTATCAAGCAGGCTTTAAATTGTTTCAAATAAATAAATAAATAAATAACAACAAACTGATGACCAAAATAACTAAAGAAATAACAAAAAAAAAATGCAAGCATCTGCATTTATGTTGGTTTCATGGTTTGTCCCGACAAGTATATAAAAGATTAAAACTCAGAAGATATATAAAATAAACAATTTGTCATTTATTGTAACCAGTAGAACGCTCAAATTACAGAAAATAATTTCATGCAAGCTCCACATTCCATGAAGTTATAAAATATATAAAAAGCAACATGCAAGTATCTTTGTATCGAGTAAACATTTGACGACATTATGGGCAGACTGACAACATAGTTTGGCAAAATATACCACCAAATTCTTCCATTAAAAAACACGAAAGGGACCAACTAAATACCAGAAAATGAAACACATGTTCTATCCAACCCACAAAATCGTTATTTTTTTTTAAGAAACATATTAATACCAAAACTATGTCACGTGTTCTATCCAACCCACAAAAATACTATACATTTTCTATAAATCACTGATATATTAGTAATACGTACTGTAATAGGTTTCAAATAGATATAAACCATAATATATATGTGTCATAGTCTCATACATGTTCACCTAACTATAAAATACAAACACATAGTCCAAATGTCAAATGTCAGAACTAAACACATGATTATAGTTAAATATTCCACAGAATCAACAATTTAAAAAATATATTTCACATCGTCGTCATCGACATCTCATTGTCCTAAATAATATCCCACTCTTTCAATCTACTAATACTCAAATTCACACCAACTAAATCTATAGTTGCGTATTAGATCAAACTAACTGTCTAACTCATTTAAACACTAAACAATCAACACTTAACAAATTAACTCATTTTACGGAGTTAAATCAGTTCATATCATCAGACTCATCTAAGCTGATTTAACGGCATCAAAAGATGAAATTAAAACTAACAAAACTAGGTCATTTCACCGACTCGAATTCATCATCTAAATATGAAATTACTATCAATTAACTAATTTAACGGCATCAAATTCATCAAAATGAACAAATAAACTGAATTACAACTAGATTAGCAGATTTTACGGAATTAAAATCATCTAAACATCAAATTAACAATAAACATTTTAGCTAATTTTACGAACACATCAAATTCATCTAAACTAGGTCATTTAACCGACTCGAATTCCTCATCTAAATATGAAATTACTATCAATTAACAGCATCAAATTCATCAAAATGAACAAATAAACTGATTTAAATCTAACAAACTTAGCTCATTAAACAAACAAAATTAACCGATTTTACGAATAAATCAAAATCATCAAACACATCAACATCAATAAACATCAAACAAATTAACCGATTTAACGGCATCAAAACATTAACAAATTAGGTCATCATTTCACATAATCAAATTAATCTAAACATCAAATTAACATATAACAACTAATTTTACACATATATATATATCGATCCATCGTAATCAAGGCGGTGTTTGTTTCGCCTTATATATCCGCCTTACGGCTTATTTGATTTTGGACTTATGTTTCATAAGCTCACTTTTTGTGGCTTATTTTAAAACTTTTCATCTTATATAAGCTTATTACGTCATAATAAACTTACATAAGCCGGTACGGCTTATATAAGCTTATTATTATTATTATGACATAATAAGCTTATATAAGCCGAAAAGTTTCAAAATAAGCGACAAAACGTAAGCTTATGAAACACAAGCCCAAAACCAAATAAGCCGTAAGCCGGATATATAAGGCGAAACAAACACCCCCTAATAAATAAATAAAATCAGTAACAAACTATCCGAAATTACCGGATTCAAGAACGTAACAAAACAATGACGTCACGTCATACAAAAATATCAAACAACTCGAAGATAAAATAAAATAAAAAAAATAAGGTATTTACTTAGGTGAAGAAGAGCCAATGGTGGAAGCCATCATGGTGTATTTAACATTACTATTACGAGATCTCAGATTCTTGGATGACGGGAACGAATCTGTAAGTTTGGATTGGAAGAACGTGACTGGACTACTTGTTGTCATCCTTACCGCCATCTGATTTATTTATTTCGATGATGGATGAATCTGTTGTTACTGTTAGTGTGTGTGTGAGTGTGTGTGTTTTGGACGGTGTTTTTGGTGTGTGTTTGTTTTTGCTCCACACAAGTGATGAAGTACTAGAGGTTTATAAACTGTTTGTTGTGTTTTTGGTCCTTTGGTTTTGGGTTTGTTTTTTGTTTATGCCCTGAGGTTTGGGTTTTGTTTTGGTTTTGGTTTTCGTGTTTAAGGTCTGAATAAGAAAGACTGCAAAAAGTTAAAGTGGGCATTTATGTGTCGGGTTTAGGGATGCGCATCGGTCCCTGATTGGACCGGACCGACCAAGACGGAGATCGAATTAGCCCAAAAGCCGAGACCGAGGACCGGACCGAATATGGTCGGTCCGGTCCAGTCCGGTCCGTTCGGGTGGTTTGCTCAGTCCTATTTA
Organism: Artemisia argyi; assembly: GCA_030686995.1. Taxonomy (NCBI): domain Eukaryota; kingdom Viridiplantae; phylum Streptophyta; class Magnoliopsida; order Asterales; family Asteraceae; genus Artemisia; species Artemisia argyi. The sequence goes on from CM060685.1 coordinate 7,289,733, forward strand.
TAACAAAGGGAGTAAAAAAGAAATGATTGACAAAACTTGTCTAAAACTGCGTGTTAGGTGTTGTTTCATCTTATATAGCTAGCTTATAGCTTATTTGGTTTTATGGTTATGTTTCATTAGGTCACTTTTTGTGGTTTATATTGAAAATTTTAGGTTTATATAAGTTTATTATGCCATAATAAACTTATATAAGCCTAAAAGTTTTAAAGTAAGGCAAAGAAAAGGAGCTTATGAAACATAAGCCCAAAAACTGGATATATAAGCTAAAATAAACACCCTTTTAAAAGTTGATTGGTTTCTGAGAAAGTGTGTCAATCGACTGCAACCAACAAAAAACTAGCATATAAGTTAGCATGAAATTATGCATATTTTTAGTCATTTCAATCATTTCTTTATCTGAAAATCTGATATTTATTTAAAAAGGCTTATTAGTGATGTTTCAAGAATCAGTTTTTTCATTAAGATGATCAAGCTTTTGGTTTAACTAGTTTATTTGGTTTATTTTTGCTTCAAACCAGTGATTAAACAGGATCCGAGTTTAATGGATTCAACCAACTAGGTTAACCCAGGTTTTAAAACATTGTTTACTAGTCAGTATAACATATATAGGCTAAAATTATAAAGAAAAATGATTTGGTAACCTAAAACCTACACCTAAAATTAGACCTAAAGATGTGATTGGTGCATTTCAAAAATTGATTGGTGAGAAATGATGAAAGAGAAAAAGTGTATAACACTTGTCAAAAGATGAATGGAGTAGGTCTATTGTTAGGTCTCATTATTAGGCCTATATATCACTACTCAATTATAAATGTGTTTTATCTTGTGATGTGTGACGGTATAACAAGTTTATTTATTGGAAATCTAAAAAGACTATAGACATATTTAGAATGACTTGTTGGTTATGTTTTAAAAATCAGTTTGTTATCAATGCAATCAAGCTTTTGGTGTTTAACCGGTTTAATCGGCAATTTAACTAGTCTTGTTTGTTCCAAACCGGTTTATGGTTCAACGAACTCAACAGACGAGGTCAACTAGAGCTTTAAAACATTGTTTAGTAGCTTATATACGAAATAGGCTTATGAAAAAAGTTATAAAACAAGCTTATTAAGTTTGTAAGAAAACTATTGTCGGCAAACAAAAAAAAAAAAAAAAAAAAAAAAAAAAAACGTGAGTTTGTGTTGTTGCTTATTTGTTAGTGTAACTGTTTTTACCTATAATTTGTAGCATAATTATTAGGACAACCATTTTGAAGAAACTTGCATCACATGCAATGGCTAGTGGTACGACTGTTGGAATTTATTTCTAGTCTGTGGACTTGTTCAAGTACCTTGACTCTTATGAATTCTTTAGCATTGTTTTAAGTAAATGTTTATGTTGTGTATTGTTTAATGAGTTTTAAAATTTGTGAGGAAAATGTAGCTTTTATGATTGTTTCCTAAGTCTAAAATTATAATTACACAATGTATAACTTGCAGTTATTTATTTTTCTTACATGCATCATAACATTTTTTATTTTATTTTGTATCCTACAAGTATCTTTTTTAGTTTTTGTTTAGTTTCAGTTTTGTTACCGTATTAATCTTTTGCATGGGTTATTTATCTAAGAGAAATGATTTGGATGACTAAAAACATGCTAATCTTATGATTAAACTAACGTGTCAACATTTTGTTTGTTGCAAAATAGAGACTCACTTCTTCACAAATCAATAAATTATTTCCACACAATTTAAAACTTATTTGAACAGCTCAAACTTGTAGTTCATTTTCTGAATTCTTTAAAGTAATTGTTCTACCTGAAATGACCTTAATATTATGAGAGTAAATTTCATATTAAAGTTTCAACTAGTCTATCATTTGGATGTACCAACCAACGATATAAGTCTTTTTCACTCAAAAGATAACAATGGTGCATAATTTCATTTAAGCCCTAGTAAAACTATGTTAAAGGCTTCGTTCTATAGACAAACATCGACACATCGTTTGTTGCGTTGTGCTCATCACAAGACGTCGTGAAACTCTTCGGGTGGAGTTTGTCGACTTTATGATGATAGTTAGTCAAATGTGACCTTCAATAATCATAATCAAACAATCACTTAACACTAAATGAAAATAAGAAATAAATGTATTCAAGCAATTTTACATTGACTTTAAAAATTAGTTACACTATATCAACACATGTCTATTGATCTACAAGACTATAACTATCATATGTCATAATTAAAAAACTAAACCTCTAACTAAAAAAATCAATAGTACCACTTGATACAAAAAAGATAAAATGTAGACAACTTTACCCATACTCAAAAATAAAAAGACTGCTTTCAAAAAACCTTGGGCCTTACCCTAAAACACCGTATGTCATAATTAAATAACTAAACAACTAATTATATAATGCTAATGATAACCTTTTACTATCTTTTGGGTTAGGAGTACACAAATTTAGACCTTTTTGACAAAACAAAATTTAGAGAGTTTGAGGGCTAAAAAGGTAAAAAGCAAATAAAATGGGACCCAAAAGAGTTGTTGCAAATGGAAAGTGACAAAAAACAAGCAAGTAAATGAGGGGGTGGCCAACAATGCCAATAGGCAATGAAAATGACAAGTCATGTTACACTTGGCACCCCTGTTGATTCCCTAGTTTGCCAACTCAACCCCTTTTATTTTCACAACCGCTACATTGATATTATCGAAAGAAAAAAATATATATTTTCTGATATTTTTGGTTTGTTTTGTTTAATTATGACACGTCATAGTCATAGTCACATTCACCGATTCACACATAGTCAGATACCTTGGATTTGCTCCCACCAAACTATTGTAAATGTTCCCTTTTTTGTGTTAGTTTGTTTATCCCATGGAAAAAAGATGGCTAAAAATGTGATCTCATACATAATTAACAAGTTCAAGTACTTTTTGCTTAAAAAAATAATAATAATAAAATAAATAAAAAAATAATAATTTTTAGTTAACCCGGGTTACTTTTAACTTCATTTAAGCGTCAGTCATAGTGATTACTCCCTAACAAAAAATATAAAAATACATCATTTTATACAAAAATACTCCACTATATATGACACATACATACTCACAAACTTAAAAATAATATAATAATAATAATAACCCTCCCTTTTCTTTGGTTTTCGTTAAATGGTCTGCAACACCTAATCAACCCAAAAACTTCATCTTCGCGGCAAAACTTACCTCCCGTCTGGTGTTCACGTGTGAAAGGTACCTTCACTTCACTTCACTTTCACACGTGACCGTATCACATGGTCAAAAATATAGCATTATAAATTCTTTTAATGTTAGATAACTATCTCATAATATACGAACCACAAAACTTATATCATATTCACAAGTTTTCAAAAAAGATTTTAATTCCCCAACCATTTTAATAAAGAACTTTTGACACAATATGTTCTCTTTAAAGATTTTAATATACAACTATTTTATTAAAAAAACTTCTAACACGAGATAAGGTATTATATAGGGTGTGTTTGTTAAAAGTAGCAGTGAGCAGAAACAATGGGTAGTAGCAGTGAGTTGTGAGCAGTGGCCACAACTTACCGATTATCTCTCATCGCTCGCAGCTTCTTAAAGAAGCATTGAAAAAATGAGCATTCTTAAAAATAGCAAAGCTCATCGCTCTTTTGCCAAACGACTACTAAAAATCAAAATACTCATTGCTCACCATTTATCGCTCCAAAAAACTCCACACCACTCCGTGCCAAACATATCCATAGACTTGTTGATCAAAAACTTGATTCTTCTCTCATGATATTAAAAGGCAAACAAACAAATAAATATTTATCAAAAACTTTACGTTTTCTTATAGGAGAAGGCTTAGAATCTGAACCCCAACTTTTTTTTTTTCAATGGAAACGTAATTATATTCTCTTGTGAAAAAGAATAATATGTACTCAGGCTCAACTTTGTTATAGTATTCATCATTGTGGTAAATTCATGCTTTGTGGTCCACTGGGTGAAGCTTATTAATTTAAGCGAGCTTAGGTGAGAGTAGTATCGGGTTGGGTGACCAACCGGGAAGTCCTCACTTGGGGACCATAAGCTTTAATGATATCAACCAGCTACCTTAGAAGCCTGGGCCTAACCATGTGATGTCTTGATCCAACTAAAGGACGCGAGTTTGATTCCGTTTCGCAACATGTTTGGGTATTGGGTGGAGGTATTTCACATGCATCAAACCTTTGCTGGGTAGGATTGATGGGTACCATTATGATACACAAGGTTGAGGTGTCCCTGCCAATCTACACTTTGATCCAAGTTTTATACGTATGGCAAATCATCAACTTACAACCTTCTTATTTAATCTCTTATATAATAAGAGAATATATATACTACTATATAATGTATTTGGGACTATTCTATAATTAGAAAGGCTTAAAAATTCAGGTTTTTACTTACTAATTATAGAAGCAACCGCCCCTAACAATCACCCCCAACAATTTATAACCACCTCAACAACCACCCCCCAACAATTTATAACCACCTCAACAACCACCCCCAACAATTTATAGCCACTTCAACAACCACTTTCCACCACCTCACTTACCTCCTCTTCACTCTAATAATCTGCCCCCGCATCGCGCGGGCACCTTTCTAGTATATACATAATGGACAGTTAAGTTTTTGAGGAGTTTTCAATTTGATTAATGAGAGAGCTTGATTTTGCTACGTAAGCGAAATTAAACAATATTATTGACCAACTAAAAGTCAACATTAAAAAAAAAAAAAATGGTTAAACTTTGATAAATTTGGTGCTAAAAAAAACATAAAAATATAGTTGTCAAATTTGTGATATGAAAATAAATATAACAAAGTTACATGTAACAACAACTTATGTAATTCCTCATTAAATTGTATATAAGAATATCCGGAAAAACATTAGTTTAAACTTTGTCTTTAAGTTGATCAAGTGTCATTACGTGTTATTAAACACGCATAATGTTTACAACATGATCAGTAGTTAAATATAGACAGCAACATCAAGCTTAATAAAATGAGAGCTAAACAAAGTCAAATCTTTCATCGAATAAAAATTTATACAAAATATTAATAAATATGAAAAATTATAGAAAAAACAAATCTAAGCAATGAATTATTTATAGTTATTTTTAAATAAAAGTACACATGGTCTAAAACTCTTAATCCTTATGCAAATTATACAAAATCTTAATCCTGTACGTGCATGGGTCTAAAACTAGTTTCGAATATATAAACCTTATGCAAATTATAAGTTGTATTAGAAAAATAACACATGCATCAAATCAAACTACACGTACATGATGTTAGACCTCTATACTCCATATCGACATGTTAAAAAAAAAAAAAAAAAAAAAAAAAAAAAAAAAAAAAAAAAGTTGTCATTGTTGGTTTTATAGCCTTGATTGGTCTCATGTGTTGTCCCGTGTTTGTATTTTTCAAATTAATGTCATAGGATTGTATCATTTTTTTTTTTAAACTTTTTTTCCCCTATCATCATTTAATCAATTTGATTGTTTGGTGTAGGATCAGGGCGGACGCCCGGACCTATGTATTAGGTACGGGGTGGCGGCGCCCCTCATGCCTAGCCAAAATAGTTGCGATTTTTTTTATTTTTTTTTATTTTTTTTTTTTTTTGACCTTTTAGTGAAAGTGCACCTCATTCAAAACTCAAATTGCCCCCACCAACATGTTAAAACACAACATTCAACACTTTAAGATTTTATAAATCCTCAATCTCTAAGCAATAATATTCGATTTATCATTTTAAATTTATTTTTTTCATCCATATTTTGCTACTATCGTCAAAAAAAATTTTGCCCCACAAATCGGATTTTTCTGGAGCCGCCACTGTGTAAGATGGCTGATATTGTATTTTGTTGTACTTTTGTTTGGTTTTATATTATTGTCCTTTAAAAAATAATAATAATAAATAAATAAAATTGGTGATAACTTAGGAACAAAAAGTTGGTTGTTGACAAAAATACTTTGACATTTGACGATGAAAAACGCTTACGCATACAAATGCACCGAATATAAGTAACTCAATATAAACACGAACCAAATATAGAATCATCGATCTACTGATTATATGTCGTGAAAGCACCAGATGAGGCTATCTGCTTACGATACATACAAATCAACAATCTGAGAAACGTTTCGACCAAACTTGCATAAATGAAAGGATAAAATTAACACAAACATGTAAACTTGCGTAGCTAAAGAACACGAAAGAACAAAGTGAACATTAACAGTAGAATGTATTAGTACTCTTGTAGTAAAATGGTATTTGTATCTACAAAAATGTGTTTGATGAGCACATGTCAATTGATGTATACTAAAGTTTGAACTTACCCTTTGATCGATGTTAATAGAACTCGAATGGTGATACCAACTTTTTGCGAAGATTTATCTCATTTGAGTATGTGTGACAGTAAACTTAGATCAATAAAAGGTCTCCTTCTAGGTCTTTATGTACGAGATGGTGTAAGATTATTCCGAGGAACATTAATGTTTTTATGTGGCTTTTATTTTTGGACAAGTTGCCTAGTCATTTAAACTTGTTCTCTCAGGGATTGGATATTCAATAGATTATGTGTCCGATTTGTAACGAGCAAGTGGAGTCTATCGATCATGTATCCTTCTCTTGTGACACGGTTTGGAATGTTTGGAGGCTTATTCGTCTGTGGAATGGCTCAAAGATTCCGATTTTTAACTCTCTTGGTG